>CM042157.1:65522535-65575035 GCA_023376005.1 Doryteuthis pealeii
AGACCAGAAGACCAGACCTAGTATTGATTAACAAGAAAAAGTGAACTAGTCAACTGGTAGATTTTGCAGTTCTAGCAGACCACAGGGTGAAGTTGAAAGAAAACGAAAAGATAGACAAATACCAAAATAGCTAGAGAACTGAAAAAACTGTGGAATATGAGGGGAAAAGGTGATACCAATTGTAGTTGGGGCACTTGGAACGGTCCCCAAAACATAGAAAATTGACTAGGAGAATTGGAAATCTGAGGAAGGCAACAGCCTTGTTGAAATCAACTAGAATACTCAGAATAGTCCTGGAGACCTGAGGAGGCTTGTTGTCACTCACTCCAGTGAAAGACCATCATCTAACACTGGTGTGAAAAACACACAGAAGTGAAATAATACTAATAATTTATACAAATTTTTATAGTTTAACGTAACTATACGTATTCAATTAATAATCTGAATAAAAAATATGTACGCCAAGGTAGACATGTTGAGTATGATTATGGCTAGGTAACCAGTCTAGGAGAAGGAAAAGTCTGAATTCAAACCTGTTAAAATCCACTTAAGAAAATTGACCTTGTTTCATATCCTACTCGTGCGGAGGGGCTGGTATATATATATATATGTGTGTGTGTGTGTGTGTGTGTGTGTGTGTGTGTGACATCTGGCAATATATTAAAACAAATAGCTTAGTGATTAAGAAAGGATTTGAAGTTGTAAGGTTCTATCTATAGTGCCAGCTCGGTGAGGCTTGTTAGAAAAGTTTAAACTAAAAGCTGAATTTAATATTCGTTATAATAATAATTAAGTAAACTAGTAAATATATGCACCCTCCGGGTGCAAGTATTTATGTTTTAATGTAATAAAATATTATATTAAATTAGAAAGGTTAATGAAACTAAATAAGAATGCAAATAAAAGATTTTAAACCAAGGCCGGTATAATCGAAAAATAGAACAACTGAAACTTTTTCTTCCATCACTTCCATCTTTCATTGCTAAATTTTCCTAATTTAACTATCTAGTTAAAATAGGAAGTAAAGAATGAAATTACAATTATTTATCTCCGAGATTGTTGCTCATATTCATTAAGATAAAACCAAACAATTAGAAATCAATAACACTATGTACATATTTATTAAAATCAAATTTTTAATATCAATATGCAAATTAGCATTCTCGTTCACACTGTAAAGCGCTATTTTGTTGTATATAAAAATACAGTTGCATGTTTTTGGTATGTCTACCCGCCTTTCGGGTCGGGGGTCCAGTGGCTTTGGCCCTGGACCGTGGTTACAATTAACAGCGTTGATTCCAGGAGGCTATCCCCCAGGCAATACCTGCCCCCTCTATTTAAAGGGGCAGGGCTGGGTTTATTGCCCAGTACCTGAGGCGCTCCCTTGAGGGAAAAATGCCGACTAGATCAACGCAATTTTTGCACCCGCCCACCATGAGCTTTGGTTTGTGGGTGGTCTTACATTAATAGGGCCTTGTGCCTAACCCGTACACGTGGGGTACGAGGTAAATACTAGTATGCACACCCACCTCTCGAGCGGGGGTCTAGTGGCTTCGGCCCTGGACCGTGGCTACAATTAGCATCTTTGATCCCAGGGGGCCTTCCCCCCAGGCAACACCTGTCCCCTTTTTAAAGGGGCAGGGCTGGGTTTATTGCCAAGTGCCTGATGCGCCCCCTTTGAGAGTGAATGCCGACGGGATCAACCCATGTCTTGGTTTGTTGGTTGTCCCACATTAATAGGGCCTTGTGCCTAACCCGTACACGTGGGGTACGTGGTAAATATTCTAGTATATAAATATCACCAACAGTATTAATAATTTAAAACAATTTTATCAATAATTGAGGTTTGAATAAAAATAAAATCATGGAGAATGTGACGTAAATAACAAAGGGAATTGTGACTTGAGTAGTGATAAAGTTTCGGTTACAGACAGAAAAACACAATCTCCATTATAATAAGATTTGTATGAAATGACAAAAACAATAACTCCTAATCAAATTAATACTATCACTTGGCAGACTTTGGGTTTCCTGGAGAGGGGATTAGAATTTAATATCAATGTGCAAATTAGCCTTCTCGTACACACTGTAAACCACTATTTTGTTGTATATATAAATACAATTGCATATTCTTAGTATGTAGATAAGGCCAACAGTATTAATAATGTAAAACAATTTTATTAATAATTGAGGTTTAAATAAAAATAAAATCATGGAGAATGTGACATAAATAACTAAGGAAATTGTGACTTGAGTAGTAATATAGTTTTGATTACAGTCAGACAAACACACAATCTCTATTATAAGATATGTTTTGTTTCAGTTGCATCTGTTTATTCAATTTTTTTCATGTTTTCCCCATGTACTTGTTGGTAGATTTTGATTTTATCTGTATTTCTGATGAACAGACTGGTTAAATACCTATTTAGAGTGTTCCCAACATGATGTAATGGTTAGCAAGCTAGTCTCGCAGATCCATTATTACTGAATAGTGAGTTCAGTTCTTGCCAGATGCCCAATACTTGCATCCTTGAGTCACCCGTGGTGAAGGTTAGGTAAATTCCTACTTCTGGCCTTGTCCTGCCACTAAGCTAAACTTAGTAAATAACTAGGGGTGCTCTGGATGGTGTAATGGTTAGCAAGCTAGAATAGCAAATCATTGTTAGTGAGTTCTATTCTCACTGGGTGCCCTTTACTTCTGGCCTAGTTCCACAACTAAACAAAGTGAATAACTATAGGAGCATTGCATGGCGTAATGGTTTTCTGTATTTTATATATTTTCAATTTTCCTAATGTTACATAATTATTGGATCCCTAATACATTTTTAAGGTATTGTAGAAATCATTATGGCGATCAGTACAGCTGATGGCCTTGAGAGTGAGTGACAGCGTTTGACCTCACTTGACCTTGCTTTCTGTGGATAGACCGTGAGAAACGGAACCCCGATAGAAAGCCCCCTTCCGGTTTAAGGAGTAAGCAACTCAGTTAGTCAGTTAGAAGTTAGAAGCCTTGCTAGCAAGATGTGAGTCTCACTGCACAGATTGTCTGATCTGGGGATCTACGAATAAAGTAACATCATCGTAAATCGAAGTCTTGTGTTTATTACTAAAAACTAACAATGGCACAGGGTTTCTGATAAGGAATGATCCCCAACAGAAACCAGACCAGGAATCCTCAATAGAAGACCAGACGAGACCTTAGAAGATATACCAGACCAAGATAGAAGAGAAGACGACTAGAGTAAGAGTAAGAAAGGTATATAACGTTATATAGATTTGGTATCGTGAAAAGACCAGTATATAACATATACCTATTTAGTGCCGGTAAAGAAGGCGCTATGCAACACTAATTATACAATTGATCGATTTGAACAGTATGTCACCCGAGGGGATAGGTCAAAGTTTAGGTACCAGACATGTATGTCGAAAAGGATGAGGGCCCCTTAAGGAAAAATTGTGATATTGCAAAAAAACCTGATACTTAAGCATAACATTTATCATATAGATGCAGATATAATATAAATGATTTATTTATATATCTAGATAATTAATTAAAATAACTAGTACAAAATAAAAAAACGCCCTACAGGCGATGTAAAAATAGATTTTTGAAACATATTGCCTGAGGGCTGGGTGTAAAAAATCAATGTCAGCGAGTTTGTACCCTCAGTAAGTAAAATCATCAAATTCATTAAAGGATTAAAAAATAAAACAATTTCAAATGTAAACTTTAAATATGTATTAAAGTAAAACAAACTATATATAGATATTAAAAGTCATGGGAAATGGACTCGTCGCCCCGAGTTCAAATCCTGGACGTGGTAATTGCATTTCACTTAGCGCTAATACCCTTGGGAAAGGTATGAATCCTACTCTCCCTCCAGCTATGGGTAAATAGCAGGGCAGACTGGGTTCTTTAACCATGGCTAGGTAACCAGTCTAGGAGAAGTAAAACTCTGAACTCAAACCTGTTGAACTCCGCTTAAGAAATTGACCTTGTGTCGTATCCTGCTCGTGCGGAGGAGTTGGTAAATATATATATATATATATATATATATAATACCAGCCATGTATTTATTGAAACTTGTTTTAGAAAACAATGAGGACTGTCTAATGTTTGCATGTTCAAATTTTGAGTGTATTTATTCTATGTTATGACGGTTTTGGGTAATGTGACGTAAGCAGTGACGTATTTTTTGTTACAGACAAAAACCGGAAGCGAATCTCCATTATTAATAGATTTATAATAGATTGATTCAATTTTATAATGCATGTCATCATGTCCTTTTTGTATTAACTTTAACTTTTAACTAATCAAGTCATTTTAGAATTTAATAAAGATAGACAGATTCAACAGTGACATGTGGTAATTGTGTGGGTAGGTTAAAGTTACCTCCCTTGATTAAAAGCAGCTTTGAGTGATCGTTCTTAGTATTATGCAGATTTTGATGGCAGGCCGTCGATTATAGTATACTTATAGACGAGTGGAAGCCGCCATTTGCATTCTAGACCAGGCACGTCGCATATTACACCTCTGATAGTAATCTAATAGATTGCAACGCAGTTATCAGAATTATCAGATTAATTAGAATAATTTCATTTATTTTGTTATTGTCTAAAAGAACTACAATGGTTAACTCTTAAAGTCCTATACCACCTCATTCCACCCGGCTGGAAGTCACATTTGTTTTCTTAATCTACCCCAAATGATAGCCTTTTTCTTTAAATGTAATATTAAACATAATATTAAACATATTTAGCAGTCTTTCATGTATGGGAAATAACAGGTAAATTTTAATGAAAAGGCCATTTTTAGACATTTATATATATCCTTATAGGAATGGGGCTCAGGACTTAGAAAATTCTCAACAGGATGTTAAGAGTTAAATTATAAAAATACTAATAGCATTGGGTACTCACTTGATTACCTCATTTTAGAAATGATCTCCCCCCCCTCTTTAGATGTACCAAGTACTTCTTACAATATCACAATTTTTCCTAATGATGAAACACCCCCACCCACCCATCTTCGGCATATATGTCTGGTACATAAACTTTGATACCCCCTCTGTCACCCTCTCTAGTATTATCTTAATACAAATAATCTATACTTTTGATTTTTCGGACTGTTGTTCTCGTCTTTATTGTGGTATGTATAAACACAACGTTTCGATCGTTGTATCCTCCGGCTTTCCTCAGGTGCTCGCTGATTTTTCGTGCATAGTAACGGCTCAACCTGGGAAATGATTTTTATAGTTTTACAGTTGATCCGTTCGACTGTTTTTTATTTTTAAAGTAATCTGCTTTGTTTGGGTAAGGGTTACGGTTAGGGTAAGGGTTATGATTAGGCTATTTTTGTAATTTCCGTACTCTAATGCTATTTATACGTAAAATTCGATTCTAAGGATATTATCTCATGCGTGCTATTCTGCATTTGTACCAATTTTTTAAATAAGTTTCTTTTTCTTTTTTTTCTTTTTTTATTCCAATAGTTTTATGACCATTGCCTCCCGGTATATACTGACTCAAAATCTTATTATAATGGAGATTACGTAACTGTATGTCTGTAACCGAAACTACGTCCTCACTGACGTCCCGATTTCCTTAGTTATTCAAGTTATATTCTCAATGATTATGAAATAGTCATTATTTAATCTTAATTAGCAACTTATTTATTAACAATGTCTCTAACAGAGTTAGATTTGTCGAAAACTGCCCGTATTATTAATACATTTAAAATCCTGATATATGTGTTATATATCTCTAAGAAATAAAGATTTATATAGTATATGGTGGGAATAATTTGTATAATGATTTTAACAAAACTGGGTTTAATAAATAATTATTTACTGTTACTGATTTCTGATGAAATCATTTTATTCTCAAATGTATTAAAAGCAATTCTATATATAATTTTATATCGAAATCAATTAAAATAACATTAAGATAAGTGTAATACTTTTATATTCGTTCTTATTTAGTTTTCTTAGTCTTTCTAATTTAATATAATATTTAATTACATTAAAACTTAAATACTTGTACCCGTTTTTTTTGTTTTTTTTTAGTTTCTTTCTTTTATCATTTTTATTTCTTTTTTGTTCCAGTGGTTTTATGACCATTTTTGATAATAATGATTGAGGACAGTCATTCTTTTTTAACAACGAAGACAGAGAAGCAATTATTCTTAAGGAAAATGAATGTGTCTGCTGTAATTTCTCCTGATTATTTTCAATAAACAATTCTATTGAAATAGATATTTCAATTATCTGCATCATATCTATTTTATATATTTATATATTCACAATGAAAATGCGAGGGTCATTCAATAAATATGGTGAAATTTTGCCAAAGGAGATGACAATAGGAAGAACTGTTTACAGTTGCACCTTTTTCAAGGAAATCAATAGTAATGGGTCCTTTCATGACCCAGAAAAGGGTTATTCAATAAATAAGGTGAAATATTGCCTGAGATGACAATGGGAAGAACTGTTTACAGTTGCACCTTTTTCAAGGAAATCAATAGTAATGGGTCCTTTCATGGCCCAGAAGAGGGTTATTCAATAAATATGGTGAAATATTGCCTGAGGAGATGACAATGGGAAGAACTGTTTACAGTTGCACCTTTTTCAAGGAAATCAATAGTAATGGGTCCTTTCATGACCCAGAAGAGGGTTATTCAATAAATAAGGTGAAATATTGCCTGAGGAGATGACAATGGGAAGAACTCTACAGTTGCACCTTTTTCAAGGAAATCAATAGTAATGGGTCCTTTCATGACCCAGAAGAGGGTTATTCAATAAATAAGGTGAAATATTGCCTGAGGAGATGACAATAGAAAGAACTGTTTACAGTTGCACATTTTTCAAGGAAATCAATAGTGATGGGTCCTTTCATGTCCTTAACGTGGGACATTCAATAAATAAAGTAAATTTTGCCTAAGGAGTTGGAAATAGGAAGCACTGTTTACAATTGTACCTTTTTCAAGGAAATCAGTAGTGATGGGTCCTTCTGTTACCAGGAGAGTGTAAGCGTTACTTTCTTCACTAAACACTGCACTCGGAATTTTTCTGTACCGGAAAGTCAGTGTCTTTCCACTCCATGGGCTGTCTTTTCGATTCGAACTCGTTGTAGTAAACCCATATTTTAACCTATTTGTAGATTTTGTTTTTACAAAAATCTGCTTCTTCGTGTGCATCACACATTCCTCTGTAAATTTCACCTGCTTTGTACTTATCAGCCACCAAAAATATAATGACAGGCCTCTGTTCAAGCTGGGAACACTCTGTTTGGTTTGCTACCATTTTGAATAGCCTTAAAACAAATATTTTTGCGAGAAACAATTCCAAAAAATGTACAGGGGAATTGTAAAGTAACCCCCTATTTTAAAAATCTCATAATTCATTTCTGAATCATTATTTTTACAAAAGATTAATATAGAGAGAATACACATAACATGGAGTTTTATTGGTGATTCAGCCATTCACAACCAACAATTGCAAAATGTGGAGGAGCACCATTTTGCATAAAAATCAAGTTTTCAATATTCTCCCAAGTATAAACAACTGGCCTGATTTCATCTTGCAGAATAGGGGAGAGACTGGTTATTTCCTATAACTCGAACCTAAAAAAGGAGAACCACTCTTGACTGATAAATTATTTATTTATTCGTTGATCTACAAGGGAAAATGAAGACGGGGTTAGGGTTAATGTTAGGGTTGGGGTTAGGGTTTAGGGTTAGTTTAATGGGAAAATAAATAAATAATTTATCAGTTAAAGGTGGTTCCCCTTTGTTTGTCTTGGAGTTATAGGGAATAACCGAGATATTTCATGGTATTGCGAAGGATGAATCGACCCGCAGTCAAATCTGAAGTTATTCCACACCATGCCGTTATCTTATCAATTTTTTTCTGAGATAATTGGGAGTGACTTTTCAATCAACCTGTAGAGTTGACATTTATGGAAAAAATCTTTAAAAAAATGTATTATGCCTTATCTATTGAATGACTCTCGTATTTACGTCATTTTTCAAATTAAGAAGGAATTATAAATTGATTAAATAGAATTACCACGACCAGAAATTTTGACAAACACCCTGTGTGACATGTGGAACACTGGTCAGTTGTTTCGACCTTATTAGATATCACCAGCAGTATACACACACACACACACGTATATATATATATATATATACATATACATATACATACATATACATATACATACATATACATATACATATATACATATACATATATACATATATATACATATATATATATACATACATATACATATATATACATACATATACATACATACATATATACATAGATATATATACATATATATATATACATACATATATATATATACATACATACATATATATATATACATACATATACATATATACATACATATACATATATATACATACATATATATACATACATATATATACATATATATACATACATACATATACATACATATATATACATACATATATATACATATATATACATACATACATATACATACATACATATATATACATACATATATATACATACATATATACATATATATATATATATACATACATATATATATACATATATATTATACATACATATATATATACATACATATATATACATATATATACATACATACATATATATATATATATATATATATATATATATATATATATATATATATATATATATATATATATATATGCGTATGTGGTAGCCGTAGCCGCGCTTACACATTGAAATATTTACATTTGGGCGACAATACAAATTAAGGTTTGGTAGCAACGCGAATACCATGACTAGATTTTTTGCTGATCCCTTTTTGTGCTGTGCTGGTAGCCCAAAGTTAGAGTTTCGGCTCTGCATTCTGTTGTCGCTGGTTCGATCTCAAGTGGCGGAGATCGTGGTATACATTGCTGATGAGACCTAATAAGATCAAAAAGGCTGTCCAGTGTTCCGCATGTCGTACACCACTGTTTGCCAGAATTTTCTGGTTGTGGTAATTTGATTTAGATTAAGAAGAATAATGAACTTCTTTTGTTCTTTCTTAAGTTGAGTGTTTTATTCCAACATGGAACAATGGAAGTTCAATTAGAACTTCCATTGTTCCATGTTGGCGTTTTGGACCATCTAGGATAGTCTCGGACCATATATAGTTGTTGTGGCCTGGTTAGGGGCCAGAATAAAGACACAAAGACAGGAAATGAGTTAAACAAATATATTAACAAAGAACAGTAGTACAAATATATATCAATGAGTCGTTTACACGCCAGGCTGTCTTATCGGCTGTCTGCTGAAATACTTACTCTCCCTTAAGTGCAGAACCTGCTGCTATTTATACTTGGAAAATTCATGCATGTGTGGTAAATTACCATACTAATAATCAAGAAAGCCATCATATGTGCGGCAAAGGTGTGACGGTGCAGAGGAGTAGAGGTGTCGAGCCGAAATGGTTGGTTCTCACTCCTCACCGTTCTTCTGATGAACAAAACACAAAATTAGACACATAGCCTAGTGGATATAGGAGTTAGGTTAAGACATTCCTAAGTGACAGTTATCTCTAGACTGCAGGTTTAATCCTGGTTAGGAGCAGCAGTGACATAGAATAATAATTAACACAGCTTAACACCTGTGCCCCAGCTGTGGTTAGCGAAATGAGAACAGTATACCCCGTGGACTGAATAAAGGGTGGGGTTGAAGTTCAATACAGGTTCAATCCTATCAGGGGCAGCAGTAACAGAGAATAATAATTAACACAAACTTAACACCTATACCCTAGCTATGGTTAGCGAAATGAGAATAGGATACCCCCGTGGACTGAATAAAGGGTTAGGTTCAAAGTTCCATGATGGCTCCCGATTCCGACAAGAAGGTTCTCGATTACAAGAAGGTTCCCGAGTCCGAGAAGGTTCCCGAGTCCGACAAGAAATACCTGATGAAGGCCGGAGGGTACATCGGCCGAAACGTTGTACAGATAACATTGAAGATGAGGACAATAGTCCGAATAATACAAATAATACTAATTATCAAGCCTTATCTCAAAAATTCAGAGAAATGTTTACATACATAAAAGTTCCAAGATTGGGGTCACAAAATATGTGAGTGGCATTGTTCACTGCTAGTTATTTGCCACAGGGCCAGACGATCAACCAGCATGTCTACAAAAAGATACTGTGGTGTTTGCTTCGTTCAGTGCGCGAGAAGAGGTGAGAGAAGTGACAGGATAACTCGTAGGTGCTTCACTATGATAACGCACCTGTCCACTCTGGCCTAGGTATCCGAGAGTTCCTGACCCAGAAGAACAGGTGTTAGAGCAACCTTCCTACTCGCCCGATCTGTCTCCATGTGATTTTTCCTCTTCCCCAAGCTCAAGAGGGTCATCAAGGAAACCCGTTTTGAGTATGGTGCACGACTTCAAAAAGGCCGTGACGAAAGAGCGACGGAGAATCCCGGAAGAATCTTTCCAAGCGTGCAAGCAAGCGTGGTAGAGAAGGCTGGGAAAGTGCATTAGAACCCAGGGGAATTACTTTGAAGGGGATAACTTGTAGTTTGGATTTGAAATAATTTTTTGGTGACACCAGTCCTGGAACTTTTTTGACATAACTCGTTTGAACTTTTTGTTTTCTTTCTTTGTTTTCTTCTTTTTAATTCAGAGAAATACCAATCACGTCGTGAACTTTCAATATGAACGCCGATCAATAAACGGTTATGAGCATTTTTCTCCATACACATTTCCAACTCAAGTCATTTAAAAATACACATCACCGTTTTAACAACAACAAAAAAATGTTTTCTTTTCTATTAAATTGTTCTGAGGAAGGTTTTTCATAAATCGAAACGTTTAAGCGTCGATATTAACATCATAATAAATTCATCTTTTTGGATCACTTTGTTTTTCTAATTTCTAGATAGATATATAGATAGATAGATAGATTGATAGATAGATATGAATAGACTGAGATAGATAGATAGATAGATAGATAGATATGAACAGTGAGATATGAACAGACAGAGATATAAACAGATTGAGATATGAACAAACTGAGATAGATAGATAGATAGATAGATAGATATCTAAAATCTCGTAATAATTGAAATGCAAAGAAATCAAATAATTTTATGTCATTTTCACTGTTCTGTAAAGGCTTCAATTATTTTTTACTAATTTCCATTGAAATTCTCAAAAATGGAGAGAGAGAGAGAGAGAGGGGGGGGGGGGAGAGGGATAGGGGATAGAGATAAACAGATAGATAGAGAGAGAAAAAGAGTGAGAGAGAGAGAGAGAAACGATAGATAGAGAGAGAGGGGGTAGATGAGAAGGAGGAAGAAGAAAACTAAGAAATATATTGAGATACATTTTCTCAAGCAATTTATAATTAGATCTATTTCTTTAATTAGCTATTTGTTGAATAAGTTCGATACTCTTCCAGCTCAAACTTCCACGGCTTATTCACTCTGAAGAAAGGGGGATGGAAGAAAGACATGACTTAAACAGCTATTGATAGTTCCACATAAAAAATTATTCCTGGTTCGATACCGGCCCTCGCCAACTCAGCGTATGATTAGCACATGTATATGTGCAGTAAAGTAAGGAGCTGATGGTAGGTTTTGCGCTCCACCTCAGATGTAAAAACAATCTCCTTGGTCTAGCGCTAGAGAAAAGAGGATAGACCTCCTCGCTGTCCGGCTGATACCGACCTTAGGTCACCGACGATAAAACACACGGGATTTCGTAATTTCAAAAGCCTGACTACGACGACTATCGCTTGCAAAAACAACATCAAAGCGTCTCGAGTTTTCCCTGTTACACCTGGTGTTTTAAGCACAGCTCGATCTCGAAATAATTTGCATACGTGCAAATACATTCCCGTCAATTCTTCTGGCTCCGAGATCTCCGTTTTCTTAAATTAAATTGTTAAGGGAACCATATATTTTTTTCTTTCGAGCCCTTCACTCATTTTGTACGCAAGACACGTTCGCACCCTCTTTGAGCTTCGAGGTAAGTTATTTATTTCACTACAACACCTAGCAAAGGTTGCTATTGAAAATCCAGAATGGACACCCGGGTTTGTTAGCATTTTTTGGGCGCACTCTGGGAAGTGCGAATAACCCCACTTTTCCTGGGTATTACTGGGTATCGTAGCTAGTCTTAAACGAAAATTCTTTATTTTGCAAATAATCTTTAAATTCATTGACTGTGACGCAATGGTTGAGTGAAAATATGGTCAGAGGAAGAATAGAATATATTAGAACTATGCGTATATATATATATATATATATATATATATATATATATATATATATATGTGTGTGTGTGTGTGTGTGTGTGTGTGTGTGTGTCCGTAAAAGAACAAAGGTTCACCACATCAGTTAGGTCCATAAGGTTCAGGAAAACCATAAAAGATGTACGGCCACCTTGAAGTGAAGCCAGTTAAAGATAATATCTTTAAGTGACTAGTTTTAAGAGAAAATGGGTCTTGAAAAAGTTAACGGTCTAAAGATTGGGGACACTGCGACTGGTAAAAAAGTAATGGCCATAATTTTAGGATAAATTGGAGCGATAATATCTGACTGAAGAAGTTATTACCAATTTCTGGGTAGTCTAATAAACTGGATCGGGTTGGAAAGAAATCTCTATATATATATTCAGTCAACTCAAGCCCCAACAGCAGAGCCCCGTCCAGTGGGCAGTTGATAGATAGAAAATAAGTAAAGTCCCACACGATAGAAAGTCAATCAGACTCGTAGTTTATTCTAAATGAACTCCTTGCCAGCTGACAACATACATTTAGGTGCCCTCTGTTCCACCACAAACTACACAAAGTGCCACACCTTTCTCTTCCATTAGCGTCCTATCACCAAACTTTGTGTTGTTGTTTTTTTTTAATATATATATACTGCTATGTACCCTTCGAATCGACATTGTGCAACGAAGGTACACGAGTGTGGAGCAGGGTATTCTCACATGACTAAATACGGTCAAGTTATGCACTGGACCCGGCTTTTATACAAATTAATGAAAAATACAAATCTCAGTTGAATTAGAATAATTCTTTTATTTCAATAAAGTTTGCAGTTTCGTATTGGATTTTTCATTCCTGAAAAATAGAAAAAATTAAATTAAGTTAGAGTAATATACAAAAATACTAGCAGAACCTGTGGATATACCACAGTATGATAATCTAATTATTACAACATTTATTACAATGTTTACTTAAGAGCTATTGTTAAATAACTCAATATGTAAAAAGTATAATAATCTTGATTTAACTCTCTCTCTCTCTCTCTCTCTCTCTCTCTCTCTCTCTCTCTCTCTCTCTCTCTCTCTCACACACACACACACACACACACACACACACTCACTCACGTTTTTTTCTTTCCATCTTTTCATTATGTTCGATTGAAACTGATTAGCGTTATCGTTTCCGCGCACTCACGCCCTCTCTCTATATTTCTCCAACTCACTTTTTTATTATATTTTTCATTGTAGCATGTCCTTTTTCTTCCCTTTTTTCTTTATAATAAAAACAATATGGTCCATTATTTAGTTGAGGTAACGACACTCATAAGAAATAAGAATTCGGCGGAAAGCGACACCAGATAATCAGGATTTATATCATATTTGATCTTCGACGATTTGGACGATCTCATTTTTTACCAGGGGTGTTGCAAGATGATAACGGTCGAAAGATTAAAGATTTCCGCAGATAATCAACACCTGATAATCAGGATTTACATGTTTGCATTTCATTTTTGGACGATATGGACGGTCTCATTCCTAACCAGAGGGTGTTGCAAGATGATAACAGTCATACAATTAATGAACATTAGTATTAATATATAGAGCCTTTCCTAATAAATATAGTATACTAACAAAAGGCCTTAGAAAATTCTACCTAAGGACAGCCAAAAATAACCTTTCGACAAATTGGGCCACTGTATCTTTCGATGAGGTAGTTTAGAATCTGCATATCAAACTACGACGTTAAACTCTATCTGATGGTGAGGTTCCAGTTTTGGAGGTTTTGGTGAATGTGGAGCAGGTAATCTGAACATTAGCTACATAAATGTGAGTAACTTCCCCTTGTTTATTTCACTTTAAGGAAGCCGTATGTTTTGGTCCGCCATTTTCATTTCACCGTAAATCTACACTGAAAATACGAATTTGTTCGAATCAATACAACTGCATGATTTAACACGAAAATATCATAAATGTGTTCTTAATTGTGCTTGCGCATTATTTGAAATGAACGTAATCGTTATTACAAACACATTTTATGATATTTTCGTGTTAAAACATGCAGTTGTATTGATTCGAACAAATTCGTATTTTCAGTGTAGATTTACGGTGAAACATAACGGCTTCCTCAAATAAAATAAACAAGGGAGGTTACTCTCATTTATGTAGCTAATGTTCAGATTACCTGTGAAGCACCCCCTCCATCACCATTGTTCCCAGGTCCACCTGACCCGGAGTGGTAGTACCTGTTAGGGTCCTATCTATGGGTTAAATAGAAAAACATGTTGATAAACAAAATTGAGTATCCATAAAGAATGAATTTTTCAAAACTTTATCGGCATTAAATGACCCACTGAGGTTGATATGCCGTAAAACAAAGCCAACCAAACCAAATCAAAATCAAACTACGAGGTTAATCCCAAAAGTAAAGTCTCTAAATCGCTGGGAATGCCGGGAATTGTTGACGTGGCTATTAGCAACAATGTTATGTTTGTTGTGCATGCGCCTACCCAATGTACACACCTCGCAATCACGCTTAGTCTTGTCTTGGCAGTCGTTTCTAATGGAGCTCCCGATTGACGCTACCGCCAAGTGTTGATCAAAGACGACAAGTGCTAATCTGTCAGCCTTGTTCTAGAAGTCTTGATAAATTTCATCCGAGCCGCACCTGTTCTTGCTGAGGACCTCATGTCTCATGTTTGACATGCCTGGCATAAATGTCCCCCAGCCCTCGTTAAATAATGTTTGTAGAAGTCAGGGGTGTGACGCCAGCAGTGAGTTGACATGTAACGCATTTGGATGAGGTGGGAATAAGGTGAGTGAGAGTGAAAGAGAGAGTGAGAAGGGGAGTCAGTCGTAAGTTTTCGAAGGAAACGGACAGAAGAAAGAGTCTGGGCTGAGTGTTTTGAAGAGAACAGACGCAAGATGAGTGTCTGTTCTCCATTTCTCCAACTTGGGTTTTGAAATAAGATAAAGAGCTCTGAAAAGAAAAATAACGTTTGTGTTCGTTATTAAGAACAGCCAACGGACGAAAGAACAGAAAAGGAACCATGGAGGACCCGAGTAATTCCAGACCCGGAGAACATAGAAAATGCCAGCCCAACAACAGACTCAGCTACTTAACTACACCGATCCACACTAGCAGATATGCAGATCAATAGATATGAAAAAAAAACGTGATAAACAAAGAGCCGTGATAATTAGCAATTTGATATTTATTTTAAATAAAAGGAAATTAAAAATCATTTTGTCAATCATTATTAATTTCGACTAATATTTTCTTTTTCCCTTCATTTAAAAGATAAAATAAAATTATTAGAATAATATTTTGCAATTGAATTTTTATTTTAAATGAAAGAAAATTAAAAATCATTTTGTCAATCATTATTGATTTCGACTAATATTTTCTTTTTCCCTTCATTTAAAAAATAAAATAAAATTATTAGAATATTTTGCAATTGAATTTTTATTTTAAATGACAGAAAATTAAAAATGATTTTGTCAATCATTATTAATTTTTAATTAATATTTTTTTTTTTTTTTCATCTAAAAAAATGAAAAATAAAATAAAATAATTAGAATAAAATATGAATTTCCACTGATTTAAAATAATGAAAATTATAGCGAAATATGAATTTTTAATTTATTACCTTTACTGTCAAACTTCTGTTTGATATCGAAAGGCGATCAGAATGTCACTGAAAAAGAGGAGATAATAAATAATAATAATAATAATAATAATAATAATAATAATAATAAGAAGAAGAAGAAGAAGAAGAAGAAGAAGAAGAAGAAGAAGAAGAAGAACTCGAAGACTACACAAAAACGAGCAAAGACAGATTACTTATGGCACCCAACAAAAGTAGATGTGACATATGGACAAACAGAAAAACAACAAAAACTAGAAAACAAAAATGGGAAGTAAAACAATGGACACTTCAAACGACAAATCGGAGAGGTTGCACATGAATAAAACTGGACATGGTTAAGAAAAGGAAACCTCAAAAGAGAAACTGAATCATTAATAATTGATGCATAAAATAATGCCATAAGGACAAACTATATCAAATCGAAAATTGATAAGATCCAACAAACATTAAATGTAGACTGTGTGGTAATAGAGATGAGACTGTAAACCATGTACTATTCGAATGTATCAAACTAGTACAACGGGAGTACAAAACTAGACACGACTGAGTTGGGAATGTGATCCACTGAGAATTATGCAAAAAATTTAATTTTGACCATACAACAAAATGGTATATGCATAAACCAGAATCTGTTCTTGAGAACGAAACACTCGAAATTTTCTGGGACTTTGAAATAAAAACGGATCCCCTTATTCCAGCAAGAAGACCAGACCCAGTGTTGATAAACAAAAAAGAAAGAACTTATCAACTGGTGGATTTTGCAGTTCCAGCAGATCATAGGGTGAAGCTAAAGGAAAATGGAAAAATGGACAAATATCTGGACCTTGCCAGAGAACTGAAAAAGTTATGGAACATGAAAGTGAAAGTGATACCAATTGTCGTTGGTGCACTTGGAACAGTCCCAAAAGGATTGGAAAAGGGTGTGGAAAGTTTGGAAATCAGAGGAAGGATTAAACCATTCAGAACACTGCACTGCTGCAATCTGCCAGAATACTCAGAAGAGTCCTGGAGATCTGAGGAGACTTGCTATCACTCAGTGAACTCCAGTGAAAGACCATCAGCTAATGCTGATGTGAAAACTCAAAAGGAGTAATAATAATAATAATAATAATAATAATAATTTTGATACAACAAAATGGTATATGCATAAACCAGAATCTGTTCTTGAGAATGAAACGCATAAAATTCTCTGGGACTTCGAGATAAAGACGGACCACCCCATCCCAGCTAGGAGACTAGACCTAGTGTTGAAAACGTGCCAGTCGGTGGGATTTGCGGTTTCAGCAAATCACAGGATGAAGCTGAAGGAAAACGAAATGATGGACAAATACCTGGACCTTGCCAGAGAACTGAAAAAGCTGTGGAATATGAGAGTGAAAGTGATACCAATTGTAGTTGGTGCACTTGGAACGGTACCAATAAACTGGGGAAAAGGACTGGAGGATCTAGAAATCAGAGGAAGAATTGAGACTATCCAGACTACTGCACTGCTGCAATCGGTTAGAATACTCGGAAGAGTCCTGGAGACCTGTTAAGTCCTGGAGAACTGTTAAGATCGGCTATAATATTCAGAAGAGTGCTGGAAACATGAGGAGACTTGCTGTCACTCAGTCTTCAGTGAACCACCGGCTACGGCAGGTGTGAAAATTCAATAATAATAATAATAATAATAATAATAATAGACCTTACTAGAAAATTGAAAAACTGGAATATGATGGTAAAAGTGATACTAATAGCAGTTGAGGCACGAGGAACGATCCACAAAAGCTTAGAAAACAGACCAGAGGAACTGGAAATCAGAGGACAAATTGAGGGCATTCAGACAACAGCATAGTTGAAATCAGCTGGAATACTCAGGAGAGTCCTGGAGATCCGAGGAGACTTGTTGTGGTTCAAATTCCAGTGAAAGACCATCAGCTAATGTTGGTGTGTACTACTACTACTACTACTACTACTACTAATAATAATAATAATAATAATAATAATAATAATAATAATAATGTTCAGAAGAACAAACTATATCAAAGCAAAAATATATAAGACGCAACAGAATAGCAAGTGTAGAATGTGTGGAGACAAAGACGAAATGGTTAATATATGCACAAACCAGAATTCTGTCCTAGAGAATGAGACGTATAAAATTCCCTAGGACTTTGAGATATTGACGGATCACCTAATCCCGGCTTGGAGACCAGACCTAGTTTTAATTAACAAGAAAAGAACTTGTCATCTTGTGGATTTTGCCGTCCTGGCGGATCCTACGCAATTACCGAGAGTGTTGTGACGTATGCAGTGACGTAGTTTTGGTTGCAAATAGACAGACACCGAATCTCCATTATAATAAGATCTAGGAATATTGGAAAATGGCAGAAAACAAGACCTAATATTAATTAACACGTAGAAAAGAAGAAAAGAACTTAAAAGGAAAGGAAATGAAAAGATAAACAAATGCCAGACCTGAAAAAAACTGTGGTGACGATTATACGAATTGTAGTTTGTGCCCTTGGAACGGACCGCAAAGTTTTGGAATAGAGATTAGGAAAACTGGAGGTAGGAGTAAGTTTCCTTTCTAAGATACTCTGGACCCTTCTTAAACTGGACAACAGGGAAGCTCATAAATATGGCCCTAAAGAATGAACTGATAACTGGGTATAAAGCCTTACACCCAAGTAATGACATAGACTCTATATGACAAGAAAAGAAGCTAGGTCAATACAGGGTTACATCATGTTAATCATATTCCCTGTATCTTTCCACTAACCATTATTCTAAAATCTACGCTACACTTGCTGTGCATAATTAATAGGCTACCAATCAATTACGTAACAATCTCTTACATGCGTTTAAAACAAGAAGTACTTACTATAACTGCATTTCTCCTGTTGCCCTTGGGCATCGAGACAAATAGGATCGCAATGTGAACACGATGTCCTGTAAATGAAAAGAAAAAAAGTCTTCATAACTGTTAAATTGTAAAGCATATCACAGCTAACACCGCTGGGGAAGGTATGAATCTAACTATTTTCCCTCCAACTATAGGTAAATAGTAGGGCAGACTGGGCACTTTAACCATGGTACAGCAATCGGTTTAGGAGAAAGAAAATTGAATTTTGTAGAATAAACATAATACCACCTCCACATGAAGGCTTTTACTAGCGTCCAGTAACCAGATAAAAAAAGAGAGAGAATATCGGGAGACAATTGTTATGTACCCACTCCATGACGGGTATATAAATGGGAGATAGGAGAGAGGTGATGAGGAGAGGAGATGGGCGCTAACTTGTTCTACTTTTTCTTACTTTGTCGGTGGCCATCTTCCTTTAGGGCTGATTCTTCTGAATTGGGTCGTCTGTGTTCATTTCTTGTTTGTAATAAATAAGCAAGACTTGATCGGTTTTATAAGACGTCTATTCTTTATTACACAGCCCCAAGCCCAAAAGGGTTTCCTACCACGGTGAGAAGCTGGCATCTTGGGAGCGAAGGACCCCTACGTCTGCTTTCCTCAGCTAACGGCCAGCATCTGACTCACTAATTCTAATTTCTTTTCCATGCCTTCCTTTAGCCAGCATTCAGGTAAGTTCATTGTTCTCCATGCATTCCGTGTGCATGGTACATGATAGCCTTTTCAAATCAGGAGGTGTTATAGTTTTTCCATTCCAACAACTTCAAGGCTTTACTTACCCAAGAGCTATTTGCCTATATGACATTTCTTTCATCCATATATGTATTCTTTGTATCTTCGATTCTGTTTTGTATTCTTGTTACGATTTTTGTAGCCATCCTTTAGGCTTCAAGCAAGAGCGGTGTCCAGTGGAGAGCCTTTGTGTTAAGCAGAGCGTGATCCTTAGTGTTGCTTAATATTGGGTATGATCCTTTGGTTGTTCTTTGGTGCTCCTCAGTCTTGCAGGTCCTTCGTCAATGATTGCAAATGGACGTCTGTAAATATCAGCCGATTAAGTAGTTAACCAACCACGTATTTGGGCTGTTGATCGGCTGGGGTTTAAACCATGTGACCTCGATTAGTCTATAAATTTAAGTGGTGGATCGTAGCATGGCTTGTGTACCACCAAATATTCCAACAATTCTGCTTCTATTAAGTTTGCTCAGGCAATAGATATATACTTGTTCTTACTTTCATTGTGAATAGTTCTTATATACCTACAATACCCTGATTAGCAACAGCAATTAATATAATTGTCTTCATAGTTCAGTATCATCTATATTGATCGCAATGTCTTGTCAGGCGACTGACACTCCTTCATTCATTGTCTATTTGTGAGCTCGTTCAAGACTTTTCAATCCTGCCAAAGTTTTGCATAACGTAGAACATATCTGGCACACATAACGATCGGTGTTGACTGGGTCGAGGGGTGTTGTATACTCATCACTGTGAACTTTCATGTGAAGCTTGAGACCACCAGCTGTTTGGCACACTTTTGTGCAGTAGGAAACCACATGTTGAGGATCATGCTGGGAATCAGAGTGTGGCATGGTAGAGACAACAATTGCAGCAGCCGGGTAACTCTTATGTGATTTCATGTGACTGACCAGGCCTGCCTTTGACAACAGGGTCCGGTTACACGCCTCACAGATCCGCACATCACCAGAATTGGCCGTCAGAGTTTCACGTTTTCGGCACGCTCTCCTAGAGCAATTGATATCTACAACCAACCATCATTTCGTTCAAATCACGTGACCTCGACTTAGTCTATAAATTTAAGTTGTGGATCGTAGCATTTTAGAAGGAAGTTGTTACTTACGTGCATTTTTGACCCATTATTAGATTACAGCCATTAAAGGGGCAGTTAACAGCGATGCCGTTTGGACAATTCTCTGCAAGAGAGTAAAAATACATTAAAAACACTTACACTTACATTACAAGAGTAATGTACTCGCCCGACCCGGCCCCATGGGATTGTTTCCTCTCCCCCAAACTCAAGATTGTAATCAAAGAAACCCGTTTTGAGGATATGCGCGACATCGAAAAGGTCGTGACGACAGAGCTAGGGAAAATCCCGAAAGAATCCTTCCAGAAGTACATGCAAACGTGACAGAGAAGGATGGGAAAGTACATTAGACTCCAGGGGGATTACTTTGAAGGGGATAACTTGTAGTTTGTAGTTTGGATTTGAAATAAATTTTTTTTTTTGTGACACTAGTCCTGGAACTTTTCTGACACACCTTGTATATTTATTCTTATGAATTATAAAAAGAAGAAAGAAAACATGTGTCTCGGGAGATATAAAAGAATATAACTGTTATAGGTGATATAACCCATGGACAATAATGGAATGCGCCGACGGCTAATATAAGTAGTAGGGACAATTGTGGCTTGACACGAAGCAAATGCGAGTCAGTTCGTAACTATATTGGTCGGTTGCAATCTCCACTTTCTTTGCTGTAAATTTCTACTCTTTTGTTCAATACATTTGTCTACATTGTTACCAGTCGTTTTTCTTATTTTTTACCCTTAAAACCCCGCAACAATAACAGAAATAACAATTAACACTAACGTTATCCCAATTTAGACAAAGAGGAAAGAGTTTCTTGTTTTACAATTGAATTCCATTTTTTATTTCCGAACCAAACAATTTAGATTTTTTTTTAAATTATTTTTTCTTCATATAAAAACAATGAACTCATTCAATTCACAATTCTACAGAATAGTCCGAAAGTTTTTATTACCCTTACATATTTTTTAGAGGTAAAATAATTACCGTATTTGACGGCATATAAGACGCACCCCCATTTAAGCAGGTCAGATTCAGGAAAAAAAGGTTTTAGTGTATTTAAGCATATATTGTTGAAAACAGTCTAGCTGTGCATTACACAAGCAGAAACATAGCTGTATAAAAGCATTTTGACAGGTAAAAGTACTGAGCGTAAGCTGGGTTAGTTAACATCATAGAGAAGATTAGCCTAGGCCTACAGGAGGTCTCAGACTTCACCTACGATGTATAAGACGCAGGACAATTTTTTAGACAACATTTTCGGGAAAAAAGTGCGTCCTATACACCGTCAAATACGGTAATACATTAAACACTTTGCAAGAGTAATCTATCTATCTATACATATATAAAGTACAGTTGGTGTGTATGTAGGCATGTATGTATGTCCGAAATTGCAGCGGGTTTGATGAGTCATTTGTGCAAACAAATCACTATTATTAAATAGAAATAATTTGGGTTACTTGTTTTATTTTACGACATAGAAACCATTTTTTGATCATTTAATGTCGAATCAAGTTATTTTAATAAACAAAGGACTGAGGTTACTTACAGTACCTGCTGTTGCTAAGGTTTAGGTTTTTTTTATGGCATATCAACCTCGGTGGGTTATTTAATGCCGATAAAGTTTTGAAATAAATTAATTCTTAATGGATACTCAATTTTTTTTATAAACTCATGTTTTTCTATTTAACCCACAGATGAGACCCTAACAGGTAATACTACTCCGGGTCAGAGTGGACCAGGGAGCAATGGTGATGAAGGGGTGCTCCACATTCCCCAAACCTCCAAAACTGGTACCTCACCATCAGATAGAGTTTAACGCCATTCCCAAAACATGTAGACCCTCAACCACTGCCTTCTAGCACCCATATGATAAAAAGGGTTGGGGCTTGCCATAAGGGCAATAGGGCTGGGGCAATCATATTGGTGCTAGGGCTTGATGTGACCAGCCGATTGATCGGAGGGGGCCTCTCCGACCGCCCGTCTAGCCTAAGAAAGGGCCAAAGTGGAGTATTGCAAGTCATAAACTGCTCAACCACATGGGTTCTATCCTTAAACATCACGGGTCGCCACCCACGGCCAACAGGTGGACTCATTGGGGTAGTCTTACCCCTATACAGAGGTGCAATCGGTGCATTCTAATGCCCCACCGACAGGATGGGCTGTTGCTAAAGTGGTCGCTCAATTAAGTATCAAACAGGTTAATCGCTGCTCAACTTCGGCGTGACTTGACCCTAATCGAAATAATCACTTGAAACAATATAAATACTTATATTATATTGGAATACTTGAAACCATACAAGCGTGCAAATTGTTAGTATTCGAAGGGAATACTTGAAACCATATAAATGTGTGCAAACAAATGGTTATTATCAAATAGAAATAATTACTTGAAACTATATAGTTGTATATAGGGCCGGGATAGCTCAGTCGGTAGAGCGTTCGGCTAGAAACCACAAGGTTCCTAGTTCGATACTGACCATCGCCAACTCAGCGTATGAGTAGCACTGGGGTCTGTACGGTAAAGTAAGGAGCTGATGGTAGGTGTGGCGCTCCACCTCATACGCTAAAACAATTTCCTTGGTCTAGCGCTAGTGAAAAGAGTATAGACTCCCTCGCTGATTGGCTGATACCGACTTTAGGCCACCCCGACACGACTTTACTTACTTATAGGTACTAGTACAAAATAAAAAAACACCCTCTGGGCGATGTAAAAATAAATTTTTGAAAAATATTGCCTGAGGGGTGGGAGTAAAAAATTCAATGTCATCGAGTTTCCTACCCTAAGTAAGTAAAATCATCAAATTCATTAAAGAATTAAAAAATAAAACAATTTGAAATGTAAACTTTAAATATGTATTAAAATAAAACAAACTATATATAGATATATAATACCAGTCATGTATTTATTAAAACTTGTTTTTAAAAAACAATGAGGACTGTCTAATGCTGGATGTTCAAATTTTGAGTGTATTTATTCTATGTTATGACGATTTTGGGTAATGTGACGTAAGCAGTGGCGTATTTTTTGTTACAGACAAAAACCGGAAGCGAATCTCCATTATTAATAGATTAGATAGGGGTCCTTGAATTTGTACAACTGTGTGCAAATTATTTGTATTAGGTAGAAATACTTCATACCACATAATTGTGTACAAAAAATATTTCGGCATTAAATAACCCTCCGATGTTGATATGCCGTTAAAAAAAGAAACACAAAAATCTTAAGAAATAACAACACGAAAAAAAAAGCAAATATAAGCATGCAAAGTACACGATTCCCTAACGTCTAGTTTCCGGTTCGAAACCGACTCTCGCCAACTCAGCAAAGGAGTGGCATAGCTTGGATCTGTTTTGTAAAGTTTGGAGTCGATGGTAGGTGTGGAGCTCACCTCAGACACAAAGACAATCTCCCGGGTCTAGTGCTTGGGAAAAGGGATAGACTCCCTCGTTGTCCAGCTGATACCGACAGTAAGCCACTCCACCGATTTCACTTAAAATATTTATATATTAATGTTCATCGTCTTTTTTCATTACTACGATGTGATTTTCAAGGGAGACAACTCTTATGAATAATATCCTAATTATTCCCCTTTAATTATTCGTTCAAATAAAGGTTTGTTCAACCTCATATACAAACCTGAGGTGTGGGAAGTGTTCAAGTCTTGGAAGAAGCTGTCTACGCTTCACTTTCGTGCACTAAGCATATATATATATATATATATATATATATATATATGAAAGTATGTAAATAAACACTGTGTTTATTTGATATGGCTTTTAGCCGACAATTTTTGGAGGATATGTGCTTAATTGAAGTCATACCTAATTTTTTTTAATTAATTAGTTAATAATTAATGAATTTAGGCGGGCATATATGTTCAAATGTAAGGCTAAATTTGGCATTTTCTCGATCTGTTTAGCCTTACATTTGAACATATATGCCCGCCTAAATTCATTAATTATTAGGTATGACTTCAATTAAGCACATATCCTCCAAATATATATATATATATAATACAATAAAAAGACTGTCAAAATAAATTTAAAAACTAAAATTTTAAAATTGAAGGAAGTCTCTCTCTCTCTCTCTCTCTCTCTCTCTCTCTCTCTCTCTCTCTCTCTCTCTCTCTCCTGTTACACGACTAATCGGTTCGAACCCGGTATTTTGATCAGTATTTTGAAAATCTAAAGCGACATTTTACTGTAGATGAAGAGAAGAATATGTTCACTTACGAAAATAGCAGGGTAAACGCGACCCTCCTTTCTTGTCGTAACACACCGCAGCACATTTGCCACATTTTTCAGCTCTGAAAAACAAACAAAAAATAATAATTTTCGATATAATAGCGTATTTGACGGCATATAAGACGCACGGGCATATAAGACGCACTCCTATTTCAGCAGGTCAGATTCCGGAAAAAAAAAGTTTTTAGTGTATTTAAGCATATATTGTTGAAAACAGTCTAGCAGAAACATAGCTGTATAAAAACAATACCAGTTATAAAATAAGGTAGCATGGAGTTTAGGGTAGGTAAGAAAATAAGTACCGAAAATCGGAAAATAAAATGTAAAAACAATAATAAATGATTAATTTTTTGGAGATTTCTTTTTTACTCATTTCGATAATTATATAATTGGCTATTATCTTATAAAAGAAAAAAAATTATACATCGATATATTTCTGCTTAAAAAGGAGGGGGCTACATTTTCAATAGAGTTTTTCTTCAAAACGTATACTTCGTTTGACAAAAATAAGTTTTGCATTAAATAGATATTTATTTCTAGAATCTAAAAATATAACATTTTAAACTTAACATCAGATTATTTTTATTTTAAATGAATTTTAAATATTAATTTTTGATAGCAAAAATATTTAATTAAAGTTTTGAAATAAAATAACGGATGCATTATAAAATTCATTAATTGATAACTTAACACTGAAAATTTCATTAAAATCGGATAATTCCCTGATTTTTTGGTTGTTTTTTTTTTTTTTTTTTTGCAATCGCGAATGTTACATTAAATTTGTAAACAAGCCCATTATACCATTTAAAAAGAGCCAAAATGGCGAACGAAATTGACCAAAACAAATCGTTTTAAAAGTATTAAATATAAACTGCATATGTAATGATATTTTTCTTTTTTTAATGATGGTCATTATGTTACTACTTAGTTAAAAGTTTGACCTTAAATGATAGATTTAATTAATTTTAATTCGTTTTTAAAAATTTTAGTAAACGAAAAATTGGGTATACCTAATATATATATATATATATATATATATATATATATATATATGTGTGTGTGTGTGGTGTGTGTGTGTGTGTGTGTGTGTGTGTTACATCGGCCACACTACAATGACATTCTCAAGTCGCCTTACAAACCACCTTTCAGACACTAATGACATTTCTTAAGTAGAGTTTAACAAGTGAAAAGAGGATAGACTCCCTTGCTGTTTGGCAGATACTGACTTTAGGCCACCCCAACGACTTTACTTTTTACTTACTATATATATATATATATATATATATATATATAGATAGATAGATAGATAGATAGATAGATATAATTGATACTTACTCGCAGTATGGAGAGGATACACCTTTGCAAGGATCTTCCTGACATACAGCTGGTTGTTTGCCATCCGGGCATTTCGCTGTAAGAAAATATAACATGTATGGGAATAATTGACTATAACTGCATTGATTATTGATTATGTACTCTCTCTCTCTCTCTCTCTCTCTCTCTCTCTCTCTCTCTCTCTCTCTCTCACACACACACACACACATACACAAACTCATACTCACACACATGCAGCATTCTTCTTCTTCTTCCTCTCTCTCTCTCTCTCTCTCTCTCTCAAATTGTTGGATAATTCTGTACGTAGGGTGTGCTACAACACACCACTTAAATTTATAGACTAAGCGAGGTCACGTGGTTTAAACCTCGGCCAATCAACAGCCCGAATTCGTGGCTGGTTGACTACTTAATCACTGATATGGAAATGCGTTCATTTGCAATTATTGACGAAGGACTTGCAAAACTGAGGAGCACCAAGGAACAACCAAAGGATTCTTTACCAAGGATATAAGCTGGACAAGCGCTCTTGCTTGAAGCCTAAAGGATGGCCCATAAAAACGTAACAGAAATATTCTCAAAGTTACCGTTGCAAAATTGATAATAAAATTAATATTTTCGGGAAAAAACACGTCTTTAGAATTTTGAAAAAAAAAATATTTTAAATCCTCATCTTTTTGGGTTTTTTTTTTAATTTTGTTTTTAGTTTTCATTATCATCATCAGGCCGTGCTGGCTACACGGATATCCATGACTCTCTCTCGCCAACCGTCCCTATCGGTCATCGCCCCTGTTGGAATATTCTGTATATATATATTTACCAACCCCTCCGCACGGGCAGGATGTGACACAAGGTCAATTTATTAAGCGGAGTTCAACAGGTTTGAATTCAGAGTTTTCGTTCTCCTAGACCGGTTGCCTAACCAAGGTTAAAGAGCCCAGTCTGCCCTACTATTTATCCATAGCTGGAGGGAGAGTAGGATTCATACCTTTCCAAGGGTATTAGCGCTAAGTGAAATGCAATTACCACGCCCAGGATTTGATATATAAGGTGTGCTCCAATTTTTCATCTGAATTTATAGACTAGCCGAGGTCACGTGGTTTATTCATACACCAATCAACAGCCATAATGTTCGGCTGATTAACTACTTAAACACTGATCCTTCCACAGTATACATGCAACCATTGATGAAGGAACTTACAATACTGAGGATTCTTTACAGAGGATTACCAAGGATTACCAAAGGATTACCAAAGGATTACCAAGGATTTCTGCTAGACAAGCGCTCTTGCTTGAAGGTAAAGGATGGCCCATAAAAACTTAACAGCCCCCGGCACATCTTCTGCGCAACATCCAGAATCCTCACACTATTGATTGATTTAGATTTTTTGCTGGTCAGCCTACAACACTGGTGTGTCCATGTGTTGGTGTCCACAAGAGAACATCACTTACGAGTTTGTCCTTACTTCTCCAGCAATGTCCGGCATGTCTTGTTCGTCTTATTTGGGTGGTTTGTGGGATAAGGGGCAAGTGGCCGTACAGCTGATTTTTTTTGTGGGGTGCTGTTTCCACGATTTGTTTCAGTCAACATGCAGCATCCTTGTATAACTCCCATCTAGTTCCCTCTTTAGGCGCTTCGTTAGAGTTCAAGTGATGCAGTCATACAGTAGCACTGATTCGGTCACGACTAGGAAGAATCCTCGCTTTAGGAAACAGCCAACGAAAGATAAACATGACGTTTGCTTTAAATATCGGACATTTTTTATTAAATTTCCGATAATTACCTGATTCTGAGGAAAGTTAACAAATCACAAAATGAACACAACATCAACGTTTAAATAATAACGTTAGACTAAGCTAAAATTTGAAAACAAGTTACATTACTCACCTAGTATGGCACAAGGAATGAGCAGCAGTACAAACAAAGTAAGTCTTGACATGGTTCAAAAGTTCGATTCTGTCCTGAAGTGAAAAAAAAAATTTTTTTTTAAAAGAAACAAAATTGGATAATCTGAACATTAGCTACATAAATGAGAGTAATCTCCTCTTGTTTATTTCACTTTGAGGAAGCCGTTATGTTTTGGTCGGCCATTTTCATTTCACCGTAAATCTACACTGAAAATACGAATTTGTTCGAATCAATACAACTGCATGTTTTAACACGAAAATATCCTAAAATGAGTTCTTAATTGTGCTTGCGCATTATTTGAAATTAACTTAATTCTCATTAAGAACACATTTTATGATATTTTATGAGGAATAAAGAAAGAATAAAGGATGAAATAATGAAAGAATGAATGATGAATAAAAAATAAAAATAAATAATGAAAGAACGAAAGAACGAATGATGAATTAAAAAAAACAAGAATAAAGGATGAAAGAATGAAAGAATGAAATGAAAGAATGAATGATGAATAAAAAAAAACAAGAATAAAGGATGAAAGAATGAAAGAACGAATCAGGAATAAAAACCAAGAATAAAGGATGAAAGAATGAAAGAACGAATGAAGAATAAAAAAAAACAAGATTAAAGGATGAAAATTTGAAAGAATAAAGAATGAAAGAAAGAAGATTTATTAAGAAAATAAAGAAATAACAAATAAAGAAAGATTAACGAAGACAAGAATGAATGGACAAAGAATGAAAGAACGAAAGAAAGAAAACAACAAAGAATAAAAAAGAACGAATAATGAAAGGATAAAAGAATACAGGAATGAATAATAAACGAAGGATGAAAGAATGTAGGTAGAAATGTATGAAAGGTTAAAAAATAGAAATAATAAATGAAAGGAAGAAAGAATGAATACAAAAGACAAAAGGCGGGAAAATGTAAGATCTAGCAGGACCTGTTGATATATCACAGTATGATGATTTAATTATTTCAACGTTTGATATGTTTACTTAAGAGCTATTGCTAAATAGTTTAATATGCAAAAAGTGTAATAATCTTGATTTAACTCTTTCTCACTCTTTTTTTTTCCTGCTTTTTATCTTCTCATTTTGTTCGACTGAAACATATTGGCGTTATCACTTCCGCACGCTCACCCTCTCTACCATCTTTCCCCTACTCTTTTTCTTTCTTTCTCGTTATATTTCTTTTGTGTAGCATGTTCTTTTACTCCCCTTTCTTTCTTTATAATAAAAATGGTATGGTCAATTATTTAGCTGAGGTAATGACACTCATAAGAAATAAGAATTTGGCGATTAAGCAACGCCAGATAATCAGAGTTTACATTTTTGCATTTCATTTTGTACGATTAGGACAGTCTCATTTTTAATCAGAGGGTGTTGCAAGATGATAACGGTCGAAAAATTAATGAACAAGAGTATTAATCTATAGATAAATGAACGAAAAACTAGAGAACTAGACTGAAAAGATGAAGGAATTTTTAAAAAACGAAAAAGGAAATGAATTAGTAAAGAAGTGAATGAAAAAAATAGAAGGAAAAAATTAAGGTTGAAAGAATGAAATAACGAAGAAGGAATAAAAGAAGAATTTAAAACATGAAAGAAAGAAAATGAAAGTGTGAAAGGATAGATGGGATATTCCACAATATTTTCTATAAAATTTAAAATTATTTCCAAAACATCTGATGAAACTCATACATAGTGAAATGTCATAATAAATATATAAATACACCACGAAATTGGGTTTCATGTTTTATCTCTCTCTCTCTCTCTCTCTCTCTCTCTCTCTCTCTCTCTCTCTCTCTCTCTCTCTTCTCTCTCTTTATATATATATATATATATGATAGGAATGTAAACACGATGTATTTGGATATGGCTTTTTGCCGACAATTTTTGGGAGAATATGTGCTTAATTGAAGTCGTACCTAATTTTTGAAAATTAATTGATTAATAATTAATTAATTAGGCGGGAATGCCTATTTAAATGTAAGGCTAAACAAATCGAGAAAAATCAATCTCTGTATGTACATTTCGGCCTAATTAATTAATTATTAATCAATTAATTTTCAAAAATTAGGTACGACTTCAATTAAGCACATACTCTCCCCAATATATATATATATATATATATATATTATATATATATATATATATATATATATATATGTTGTGTTAAACTGTACAGACAATTCTTGTCGGACGAGTATTTGTTCGACCCTTTCTAATTTTCGGGCATCTTTTTTGGTGTCAGGGTAGAACCTGTGTTATATAATATATATATATATATATATATATATATATATATATATATATATATTAAAAATAAACTGTGCCTGGTAGGTTCAGGCATTATGTAGGGTGGGTGGCACACCCACGTACTTAAGAATGGGTACAACCCGGATACAAATAAAAGTAGATGGCTGGAATAAGCAATAAATTTCCCTGAAGAATTGCAACGGCAAGAAACTGCAGTCGGAATATTTTATAACATTCGCTTTTAAAAACGTATATTTAGGTCATTTTATAGAGCACTTTTTAAATCGATTTTAATTAATCCAGAAGTAAATGTTTGCTTTGTGGATTGGCAAAGATCCGGGATATATATATATATATATATATATATATATATATATATATATATATGTGAAAATAAAATGGAAATTAATCCGACAGTATGAATAAGATATAATGAAAAAACAAACGATGTTTACAACTGAAATAGGCTCATCAGAAGTTTGCACACTTTCTCTTCTGATGAGCCTATTTCAGTTGTAAACATCGTTTGTTTTTTCATTATATCTTATTCATATATATATATATATATATATATATATATATATATATATATATATACGTAGTTTAAAAAATCAATTTGGACATTACGCCATTAAGTCAATTTCTAAAGTGGAGTTGAACCGCTTTGAATATCTCTGAATTTTTTAGATGAGGCTTAATAATTAGTATTATTTGGATCATTGGGACGATTGTCCTCATCTTTATTGTTATCGGTACAACGTTTCGGTCGATGTGCCCTCCGTCCTTTTTCAGGTATTTTCTGTTGGATTCGGGATCCTTCTCGAACTCGGGAACCTTCTTTTTGAACCCGGGAACCTTGATTGAATAATGTGTTGGGTTCAAAGTTCCATGATGGCTCCCGACTACGACAAGAAGGTTCCCAATTACGACAAGAAGGTTACCGAGTTCGAAAAGAAGGTTCCCGGGTTCGAGAAGGTTGCCAAGTCCGAGAAGAAATACCTGAAGAATGCCGGTCACATCGGCCGAAACGTTGTACAGATAACAATAAAAATGAGGACAATACACCGAATAATCCAAATAATACTAACAGCTTTGAATTTAGAGATTTCCCTCTCCTAGACTGATTACGTAGCCAAGGTTAAAGAGCCCAGTCTGCCCTACTATTTATCTATTCCTGAAAGCAGAATATATGGAATTGTATCTTTCCTAGGGGTATTAGCACTATAAACAGCCTCGGCCAGGATTTGAACTTGCGTCGCTCTGTCCATTTCATATGACGATAACCACTACACAACACACCCCAAGAAAGATTCTGTATGTATATGTGTGTGTTTGTTTGTACAACGACCGAGCGTGAGTCCTTTTTATAAAGGAAAATTCATGGAGAACAGCAAAGACCAAAGTACAATAAAATCTATACCCTATTTTTGTCCGAGAGGAGATAAAAAATGTTTACCCCCACCCCATTTTCTATAAAGAATAGTTAAATAAGAATATAATAAGACTATGAATCAATGATATATTCAAAATTGATTTTTAAAAAACTATTTAAAAAATATTTAGAAATAAAAAAAGGATAAAATATAATAAAAAGCAAATAAACGACAAATAAAAGAAAAAATACAAACAATAATAATAGTGAAAATAAACAACTGAAAAACAAGAACATATAAAGAATAAAAGATGAATAAAACAAATATATAGAAAAATAAATTTGATTAAACTACATATAAATATAGATAAGAGACTTCCCATTAACTTTTTAAATCCCGGGCAATGCCAAGTGGCTCTGCTAGTGTAATTACAAATTTACGAAGAGGTGCTGAAAAGTTACCAGGGCGACCAAGATTGGAATGAGCTAGAGCAGGGATCACCAAATTATTTTCACGGTGGGCCGGATAATTGAAAAAAATAACGAGCGCGAGCCACATAATTATTGTGTTCAATACTTGTTTGTAATTTTATCAAAATCTTATATATATATATATATATATATATATATATATATATATAGGGTTTGCCCTTTCCAAAAATGTTTGTCTCATAACTTTTGACCTATTCGTTGCTTCACAGTAGCTCTTTGAAAATTAACTATATTTTCAAGCAGTTGTAACAAGTGAAAGTTCAGAATCGTGTAAGTAACAAGTGAAAAGCTCACACGCACGAAATTTTGTAACCTACCTACAGTAGTCAAGTCTGTGAAGATTTAGTTAGCTTAACATGATATTTAAATTTAAATGGTATCAGAACGTCTCGCGTTCCGTACGTTTTAACAAACAAATTCAAGTACCTTCGGAGGGCCTGATAAAATGCTGTCAAAGGCCGGATTCAGTCCGCGAGCTGTAGTTTGGTGACCTCTGACCTAGAGTCAGGAAGCGTACATGACCGTCCGGATATTACAGTTCCGACTCTTTTGATCTTGATGACTGGTACGGTCGGAAATATTCTGTCTCTAGTTGTCCTTTGTCGCAAAAGACCACGAAAAAAGAATATTGGTCTCTACCTGATCGCTCTCTGTGTCAGCGATATCTTTGTTCTCTACATAAGCCTTTTCAATAATTTCCTAGCATTTGCTGGCGTCTATGGCGACGGCTACGAAAAATTCAATTGTCACGTGATAAGATTTTTCCCGCGAGTTGTTCTAGGATTCTTCTTCTTGGATCACCGTTGTTATAATCATTCAGCAGACAATTGCCGTCTACTGACCACTGTCCACATACCTCAGGTCAAGCAGCGGACGTGCCTCTCATGTACATGTACGCTTCATGACTCTAGGTCAGGGGTCACCAAACTACGGCCCGCTGTCAAAAGTTTTGTGAAATTTTGGTTATGTGAGGCACAATTTGACAGCTACAGATGATTTTGCCGAGAGCGTGAATGTGACGAACCACAATGGACTGTGAACTGCCGAGATAGCTTGATATTCTCGGAGCTCTACTTGTCCCTTTTTTATATTTAGAGGCTCGGCGTAGGAATCCACTATTTCAGGCCTATCTTGACCTTTCCTGATGGTTGGGGTCCTTGCAACGCGAGCGAAATTTCTTCACACATTGATTACTGTACATATTTAACACCCCCCCCCGCACGAGCAAAAGGTGACACAATGCCAATTTCTTAAGCGGAGTTTAAGCAGGTTTGAATTCAGAGTTTTCCTTCTCCTAGACTGTGTGCCTAACCAAGGTTAAAGAGCCCAGTCTGTCCTACTATTTACCCATAGCTGGAGGGAGAATATTTGGATTCATCCCGCTCCCAAGGGTATTAGCGCTATGTGACATGCAAACAGCCTCGTCAAGGATTTGAACTCGGGTCGACGGGTCAATTTCCTACGACTCTAACCATTACACCATATGTCTCCATCTGATTACAGTACTGTGATCAATTGCGTGAGTTAGATGGTTGGTTGGTTGGTTGGTTGGTTTGGGTTTTACGGCATGACAACCCATTGGGTCATTTTATGCCGAAGATGTTTTTGTTATATTCATTCTTGACGGGTACTCATTTTTTTTTTCAAAACTCAATTTTTAAAACACATTTTTAAAACTTATTTTTCTATTTAACCCATAGATTGAACCCTAACAGGTACTACTACTCCAGGCAGAGGGTGGACCTGAGAATAATTGGGATGAAGGGTTACTCCCCATTCCCCAAAGCTCCAGAATTGGAACCTCACCACTAGATAGAGTCTAACGTCATACCTAGGAAACTAAGACCATCAGCCACCACCTTCTAGCACATATATGACAAAAAAAGGGTTGGGCTCGCCATATGGGCAATAGGGTTGGGACAATCATATAGGTGCCAGGGCTTCACGTGACAAGCCGATTGGTTGGAGGGGGACGTCAACAGGGAAAATACGAGGGTGAGTCAAAAAATAATGCCATTTTGTTTAGGACAGGTATAATTACCAACACAGGAACATGTATCATACATCAAAATAAAGTTCGTCCTCTGCGTATCACATCCCTACTTCTCCACATAGTCACCGTTTCTCTCAAAGGCAATGTTCCACCTTCGAATGAGAGTATGTATCCCTGCCCCGTAACATTCTGTTGACTGTTCTTCTTCACTACAGATTTCACTTCCCCGTCACTGGAATAATGGTTGCCGTTCAAACCCTCTTTCATGGGGCCGAAACGCTTAATTTTGATGTATCATACATGTTCCTGTGTTTGTAATTATACCTGTCCTGAACAAAATGGCATTACTTTTTGACTTGCCCTCGTATAGATTCATTAACAAAATAAAAAATAGATGATAAATAAAATGTTGCAAGATGGATATATTCCTGACTTTTGTGAGCTAGGACTACTAATGGAAGGATGAGGAAGAAATTATGAAGGTTTAAAACAGGATAGACGATGGTTTGACCGTAGCGTGACCCCGAACGAAGAATTGAGTGGCAAGCGGAAGTCGGGTGGTGACCGCAAGCGGAAGTCGGGTGTTGACCGGAAGTCACGTGGTGACGTGGAAAAAAAGAAGGGTTCGTCCTCTTTTTGCGGGCGGCGGTCGTAGGGTACGGACCTGACCTTGGGTCCCTCATGAGAGCCCAGTAATCTAGTAGTGTTCTCTCTCTCTCTTTCTCTCTGCCTTTCCTCCTCTCTGGTAGGAGCCCACTATACGAGCACGATAATAAAGGCTGGCAGTTGTGACGACATGTTTCTCGTGTTATGATTTTATCGGCACCATTTCAGCACGGTGACTTTTGGAGTTTTAGTACCAAGAAAGAAAAAAGGACTACGGTACATATATCGTTTTAGTGCCGTGAATATTACAACGTAACAAAAACGTTGTAAAAAAAAATATTGCAGTAGTAGTAATTAAGTAGTAAAAAATCTTTGGGTTGGGTTAGGAGCGTGTAAATAAAACATCATTGTACATACCAATTATCTTGTTTACCACGACCGCACTTCTGGAGAGTTGTTCGATTTGTGATGCTAGCAGGGAAATCCCTATCCCTTTATATGGAGATGTGTTTCAACAGATGTTCGTAACGCACACATTGCGTGAGAAAAAGTTATGTTTTAATTCGATAATAAGAAGGTTTTTACATCGGTGTAAATGATCAGGCTGAGAAATCCAATAAAATTGATTGGTGTCATGTTATAGTTGCTAATATGACATATATGAGTTCGTCTTGGCTTCTCCAGAATTGTCCCTGCGTGTCTTGTTTCTCTTACTCGGATAGTTTTGGTGATATGGGGCAGGTGACCGTACAGCTGTTTTCTCGTGGGGGGTATTGTTTTCACGTTTTAGGTTCCCATCTATCGGTTAAATAGAAAAATGTATTTTAAAAATCGAGTATCTATTAAGAATATTTCTATAATTCATATCTAAAACGTGATTGTGAAGGTGAAACAGATAATGAAGTAACTGTATCCCTACTTTTGGCCCACCATATATATATATATATATATATATATATATAATATATGGTGGGCCAAAAGTAGGGATACAGTTACTTCATTATCTGTTTCACCTTCACAAGTAAAAGTAAAAGTAAAGTCGTCGGGGCGGCCTAATGTCGGTATGAGCCAATCAGCGAGGGAGTCTATCCCCTTTTCACTAGCGCTAGACCAAGGAGATTGTTTTTGCATCTGAGGTGGAGCGCCACACCTACCATCAGCTCCTTACTTTACCGCACAGATCCCTGTGCTACTCATACGCTGAGTTGGCGAGGGCCGGTATCGAACTAGGAACCTTGTGGTTTCTAGCTGAACGCTCTACCGACTGAGCTAACCCGATGTCCTGGGAATGACGTTAAACTCTATCTGATGGTGAGGTTCCAGTTTTGGAGGTTTGAGGAATGTTGAGCACCCCTTCATCATCATTGCTCCCTGTTCCACTCTGACCCGGAGTGGTAGTACCTGTTAGGTTCCCATCTATGGGTTAAATAGTAAAATGTATTTAAAAAATTGAGTATCTATTAAGAATGACTTTATTTCAAAATTTTATCGGCATTAAATGACCCAATGAGGTTGATATGCAGTAAAAAAAATGACTTCCAATGTCTATTTATATTTTCTAATCTTTTGTGCAATTACAAAATGAGAAAAGAAAAGTTTTACTTTTTATAATGACCTTCTTAAAATAATAACACTGTTATAGAAATACGAAGTTCGAGACATTATAATTAAAGTATCAAAAACTTGGATTTTTTTTCTTTTAAATTAAATAGTATTTACTTATTTTAGCTCCGTCTGTAGAGCGTTCGGCTAGAAAACACAAGGTTCCTAGTTCGATACCGGCCCTCGCCAACTCAGCGTAAGGAGCTGATGGTAGGTGTGGCGCTCCCCCTCTGACACCAAAACATTCTCCTTGGTCTAGCGCTATTGAAAAGGGGATAGACTCCCTCGTTGACTGGCTGATACCGACTTTAGGCCGCCCCGACAACTTTACTTACTTACTTAGAAGAATTGTCTCTTTAACTTGTCTGTGTGTTCGGATTTCTATATGACTGACAATAATAATGGAGGTGCGTGGTTTAATGGTTAGAGTCGTAGGAAATGGACTCGTCAACCCGAGTTCAAATCCTGGTCGAAGCTGTTTGCATTTCACATGGCGCTAATACCCTTGGGAAAGAATCCAATTCTCCCTCTAGCTGTGGCCAAATAGCAGGTCAGACTGGACTCTTTAACCTTGGCCAGGTGACCATTCTAGGAGAAGGAAAACTCTGAATTCAAACCTGTTAAACTCCGCTTAAGAAATTGACCTTGTGTCGCATCCTACTCGTGCGGAGGGGTTGGTAAATATATATATGACTGATAACACTGGGGAACACACTTTTTGTTGATTTGGATCTGACACTTGTTTTTGACTATTTTTTGACCACTGAATCCAAAAATGAATTCAGTTTTTCTATATCACATCAACTTTTTGAGTTACGGGATACCCTCGATTTTTGTCAAAAAACGTTAAAAAACAGCTTCTAAAATTGTTTGTTTATTTTATGGAAGGTTTTAAAAATGTATATATAATGGTAAATAATCAAACATCACACGGGGCATCACAAATTTTATTGAGTTAGATCTGACACTTGTTGGACCCTGGATCCAAAAATTTCCCCATTTTTTTCTCTATTACATCAACTTTTTAAGTAGCAGGATACCCTGGCTTGTTCTCAAAAACCCATTAAAATACTGCATGTGACAGATTTTAGCTTATTTTATAGAACGTTTTAAAAATTTACAATAGAAAATGATTTTTTTAAATTGTTTGACTGTAATGTAATTCATCTTGTTTTTACAAATTCACACAAAGGATATTGTTACTGTAAGTCAAATTGTGTGCAGATAATTAAAATTAAAATTTACACATAGTTTTTTTTGTGTTCAATCAATATCCCTTTATGCTCCATGGTCAGTCATTATAATTACATCCCATTATACTTTAATACCATTTCTCCATGAATTTAAAATTTTGGTGAAATCATTCATCTTGCTCATAGCTGACCACATCAAGGTTTCCAAGAAGTTAGCAAGATGGCTACGCAGAAAATGGAACGTGATGCTCATGTTGCAATCAAGCATTCTGTGTCTATCCAATTTCAGTGTAATTCATTGCTCATGCATTTCCAAGAGAGTTCTTGACAAGGTAAAGAACTTGTCAAGAACCAAGCATTCTTTTCGAGTTCTGACATTATCTCGATGAAATGTTCATCTTTGATAACTTTCAGAATCTGTAGACAATCAAAAATATCTGTCTTGATTTTTTCAATTGACAGGTCAGGAAATTCCCAAATATGGTACTTGAAACACTTCAACCGACAATGCGTTAATGAATTGCTCCAAGAGACCTAGTTTCGTGTGCAAGGTGCGAACATAATTTTCTTTATGTCAACAAATGGCTCATGTAGAATGTTGGGATCAACCGGTCTGAGGTTAGATCTTGGAGGCCACTTCCTCTCTACCCAATGCTTCTCTCAAGCTCTACTGACCCCCACTGAGATTTCAGCTGAATGAGGCACTGTACGTATAGCTGAAGGTAGACTAGAATATTCAATTTTACATTTGTTTTTCTTATTATATGGTGAAGTTTTCATTAAGCAAAAGTAACAGTCTGTGCAATGATATTTTGGCTCTCAGCAAATCATTGGTATACCAAATACCAACTTATCACGTGTTCCCTTGATCCACATCCATAAACTCTTGACACACTGCTTGCACATCTGGTGAGGGGCCCAAGACTTGTCTTAATAGACAAGTTTTAATTTAAAATATGCAAAATAGAATAGGTTTACAAATGTGCTGATGTTTGTTCTTTGATTGGAGTCAACCTAGTCACCAAATCTGAATTATTCTCCTTTCTTTTCAATAAAATAATCAACGCAATCAGTTGAACAGTTCTATTACTTACAGTTAAACAAAACAATTGTGCTTATCTTTGAAGTAAGCTGTAGAAAAAAAACTTGACGTGATTGAAGAAAACTGACTGCACTTTTGAAATCAGCATGCCAATATAAGTCAGGACCTGTGAATATACCACAGTATTTATATTATATTTGTTCTTGGACGATTTGGACGATCTCATTTTTAACCAGGAGGTCTTGCAAGATGATAACAGTCGGAAGATTAAGGAACAAGAGAATTATTCTATTTATTTATATTCATATTTATTATATCAATTTATTAGAATAGGCTCAGGCCTACTTAGTGATCTATTGCATTTTTTTTTAATTTATTTTTCTATGAGAAACACGACACCCAGGACACTCATTTTTGGCGGGAATCTTACTTCGACTGCAGTCATAGCGCCTTCGACAGGACGTTGACCTAGCTTAGTTAGTAGCTCATTTGTTTTATTATCACTTGAACTGAACATCAACAACATTCAACATACAACAGCTGTACAAGGGCGTCGCATTGCGGGTTAATGCAAGTGGTAATAATGTAGAATATCACACAAGAGATAATATCATTAGATTACGTACACAAAGGGACGGTTTAGCTCAGTTGGTAGAGCGTAAGACTAGGAACAACAAGGTTCCGGGTTCAATACCGGCCCTCGCCAACTCAGCGTATGAGTAGCATGGGGACCTGTGCGGTAAAGTGAGGAGCTGATGGTTGGTGTGGCGCTTCACCTAGGGCGTTAAAATAATCTCCTTGGTCTAGCGCTAGTGAAAAGAAGATAGTCTCCCTCGCTGTCTGGCTGATACCGACATTTTACGTATAAAAAGCATTGAATTTCATTACATTTCACGGAAATGCCCAAGACCTTTGAGACGCTAGGGTTAGTGTTAAGGTTAGTGTTAAGGCTAGGCTTAGAGATAATGTTAGAGTTAAGGTAAGGTTGGTTGGTTTGGTTTATTAATTTTAACGGCATATCAACCCGTCCAGGGTTATATCATGCCTAGCGGTTGGGGTGTAATACATATAGTGTATTAATATATATACTTTTAGTAATTGGTTTTAACAATGTGTTAGCATTATTGGGAATTATATTGTATGGCATTGATTTGTTTCATGTCTATATTCTATGGTATAATTTTATTTCCCTTAAAAAGGAGAAAATATCCCGAATGTTAACATTTTCAAATATATCCTTCATATTGTTTGCTTTAAAATAATGTTTTCTGATGTGAGCAAAAAATCTGCATTCCATCAATAAGTGTTTGACTGTTAGGGGTGTTTGACATGTTTCACATTGTGGTTGTTGTTATTGTTTGAGTATATAAGAGTGTGTTAGTTTTGTATGACCAATGCATAATCGGGACATAATGACTTGTTCCTTTCTAGACTTCCTTAAGTCGGATTGATTAAGGTAAGGGTTAGGCTACTTCGGAGGTTTCCGTAATCTAATGCTATTTATACGTAAAATGCGATTCTAATGATATTATTTCTTGTGTGCTATTCTGCATTTGTAGCATGCAAGCTAGTCTCATAGATCTTATTACTGAATAGCAAGTTTGATCCTCGCCGGATGCCCCATAATCACGACCTTGTGTCACACCCTACCCGTGGCAAACGGGTTGGGTACATACCTACAGTGGGCATCCCATTGTGCTATAGTGGTAAGCAAGCAAGTCTCGAAGATCCATTACTACTGTAAAATGAGTTCGATCCTCGCTGGATGCCCCGTACTTGTGACTTATGCTACCCGTGGTGAACAGGTTGGATAAATAAAGGGCGTCCTATCATGTTGTAATGGTTAGTAAGTTAGTCTTCCAGATCCAGTACTACTGAAAAGAGAGTTTGATCCTCACTGGATGCCCCATACTTTCAACTTTGTATCACATCCTACGCATGGCGAATGGGTTGACTTTAAAGAAATGTATCCCATCATGCTTTAATGGTTAGCAATCTAGTCTTGCAAATCCATTACTACTGAAAGACGAGTTCGATCCTCGCTGGATGCGCCATACTTGCGATCTTGTGTTACATCCTACCCGAGACGATTGGGTGGTGTAAATTACTTACAACAGCTGGACAATTTGGGAAAATGTATAGCGTGAGAACACAACAGAAAGGCGTGATTAACGTAAATTGATCTTTACCTGGGATCGAACACGTCGCTCGATGTAATGTCAAGCAAATTAATAGTCATTTATGTCGGTGGAATAATGGTGACTGAATTCAAGCAGAACGAGCCATTCATTTATCATCTTTTCCAGTCCAGACGATATCATAGATTGTACTGATCGGTTATTTCCTATAAGTCTAGCATAAATAAAGGGGAACCATTCTTGACTGATACATTATTTATTTATTTATTTATTGATCTACTAGGAAAAAGGGAGACGGGGTTAGGTTAGGGTTAGGGTTTAAGGTTAGGGTTAGGGGTTAGGGTTAGGGTTTAGGGTTAGTTTAATGGGAAAATAAATAAATATTTTTTCAGTCCAGAGTGGTTCCCCTTTGTTTATGTTAGATTTATAGGAAATAACCGTGGTGATCTCTCCAGTGGACCGCTAATGGGTCTAGTAAATATATCTTCCTTTCCGTCTGTGAACGCGCTTGCAATTTTTTCTTTCTTTTTGTTCTGTAAAAAGAAGTTCGTTAAAAACGTGTCAATGTTATTTATGTTGTTTTTTTTATTTAAACTAGCAAAATAAAAAGACACCCTCCGGGCGATGTAAAAATATTTTTGTGAAATACATTGCCTGAGGGGATGGGAGCTAAAAATTCAATGTCATAGAGTGTGTACCATCATCATCATGTCGCGCTTGCAGCACGGATATCCATGACAATCTCTCGCCAACCCTCCCTATCACTCATTGCACCTGGGAGGTCCTCTGCTGAGCATATAGCATCCTCGCATAGCTGGTCAATGTAGGTCCTTGCTGGGCGCCCCACACTTGCATGTCCATGTGTTGGCTTCCACAGGAGAACGTCGCTTATGAGCTCGTCCTTGCTTCTCCAGCAGTGTCCTGCATGCCTTGTCCGTCTCACTCGGATAGTTTGAGAGAGGGGGGGCAGGTGACCGTACAGCTGTCTCTTCGTGGGGTGCTGCTTCCACGATTTGTTCAAGACTGCACGTAGCATTCTTGTGCAGCTTCCATCTAGCTTATTTTCAAGACGCTTCGTTAGGGTCCAAGTGGTGCAGCCATATAGCAGCACCGATATAACCACAGCCTGGAAGAACTGTCGCTTCAGCTTGTCAGGGAGATCAGACCTCCATATGACTGACAATTTGTTTGTGGCCGACCATGCCTTTGCTATTCGTGCGTTAACATCTCTCTCTCTGTGGATGAGATATTACTACCTAGGTACGTGAATTGTTCTACAGGCTTGAGAGGCGTGCCGTTGAGTGTTGAGATGTTTCCTTTCTTTTTGAAACTCATGAACTCTGTTTTACTGGAGTTCACATAGAGGCCGATATTTTCTGCCGCCTCCTCCAAGCTGTGTAACAGTGACTCAGCTTGTGTCGGTGTATCTGCAAGGAGTGCAAGGTCGTCAGCATAGTCTGCATCTGTGACTGTTTGTGCGGGATAACGCCTGCTCCTTGCCTTTTTCAGTGTGAAACCCTTTTCTTTTATGGTATCTAATGATGTTTTGAGTACGTAGTCTAGGCATATTATGAATATATATGGTGCCAATGTATCTCCTTGTAGGACTCCAGCAGCTATGTCAAAGAAATCTGTGTCGCCATCAGGTGAGCGTACCATTGCTCTAGTGTCCCTGTATAGCATCATTATAGCTGCAACTGTTTCTTTGGGGAGGCCATATGCTAGTAGTATTTGTTCCATTTTCCCTCTGTGTATGGAATCAAATGCCTTGGAGAAATCTACGAATAGTAGCGTTGCCTCTAGATTCTTTGCTCGTACTCCTATGATCCGTCTTATAGTCAGGATCTGAGAGGTTGTGGATCGATTTTTGCGGAAACCATTTTGGTTTCTCCTAAGGATTTTTTCTATTTCAGGTCGGATGCGATTAAGGAGAAGGGCATTATATATCTTAGCTGCAATAGCAGTAAGAGTTATGCCTCTGTAGTTCTTAGCGATTCCGAGATCTCCTTTTTTAGGGAATGGGAGGATGCAGCCTTTTGTCCATCTATCTATTCTATTTTGTCTATACACTGCATTGCATAGCCCAAGCAGTATGTCACTGAACTTTCCTATCTTCCATACCTCCGGGGGTATTCCGTCAAGTCCTGCCGCTTTTCTACCTTTTAGCTTCTTTAAAACTTGGTTGATTTCATCTATCGTGAAGTCCCCCAGTTTGATATCTAGTTGTTTATCGACAATCTTTTGGGTATTATCTTCTACTATTTTAGGTGGGTTCCCCAGAAGTTTCTGGAAGTGGTCTTTCCATTTTTGGAGTCTATCTTTTTGGCTGGTTGCCTTTAACTTCGATTTAGAGGTACTTTTCCTACCGCTGACTTCATTAACAGTTTGCCATGCTAATCGTGACTGTCTGTCCTCCACCGATTGTCTTATATTATTTATTTGTGTTTGTATGTATTCTATTTGTTCTTTTTTGTATGTTTTGGCTAGTTCTATCTGGGCTTTTCTAAGGTTGTGTAGATTGGCATTAGTTTTTATTTTATTACGTTGTACTGCTTCTTTTATATCGTTTCTTTTCTCTAACTGTTTCTGTCTCCCATGGAACATAGTGTCTGGCTCTTGGTTTAGTTGGTACGCACTCGGCTGCTGCTTCTTGGTGAGCATTGACGATGTTTTCGTATTCCTCGTTTGGTGTGGAGCTTTCGGACATCTCCTGGAGGATATCGAATTTATTTCTAACTGCAACAGCGTAGCGATTGCATATATCGCTGTTGGCAAGTGTCGCCCAGTTGTATCGTACGGATTTACTAGTTTGCTTTTTATTCCTACGTAGGCTTAGTCGTAATTTTGCTGTGACTATTCTGTGATCTGAGGATACTCCTTCAAAAGAGGAATACGCTTCACAGTTAATTGCACTATTTATCCACTTTTTGTTTATTAGGATGTAATCTAGTTGTGCTTTTGTGTTATTTGGGTATGTGTGTGTCCAAAGTTTGCCCTTCCGTTTTCGGAATTTGGTGTTTAGACAAACAAGCCTGTTCTCAACAGAGAACTCAGCTAGGAGATCACCGTTCCTGTTTGGGGTATTGTGTAAGCTGAATCTATTGTTTTCGTTTCTTCCTATGTGTGCATTCAGGTCTCCACCGACGATCAGTACGTTATGTTTGGGGGTATGTCTGCATAGGGAGGATAGCCCGCTGTAAAACATTTCAATGTCTGTTTCGTTGCTGACATTTGTGGGGCTGTAGCATGAGACTATAGTCATGCAAGGATTGCCATTAAACGTAGCACACATGATTCTCGGTTGGATTTTTTCTATGCTGTTAAGTGATTTTAGTGCTCGAGGGCTGAGAAGCATTCCTACACCTCCTATAGCGGCATTGATGGAGTTTTTCCATGCAGATGCTGACACAAATGTCCAGCCATTTCCACATTCATGGTATTTTAGTTCTACATCACCATGGTCAAATCTGTGTTCTTGCACACATATGATATCTATATTTTTTTCAGCTGCGGACGCTGTAAGTTCTGGGAGTTGGCCTATCGTTTTTAGTGTTCTAACGTTAAATGTTGCTATCTTAAGTTTTTTTTACATCTAAGTAGGTCTGTATTGGTTTTGGGTTCTATGTCCGTCTTATTAGATATTGTGGTTAGGTTTAGGTCTTCATTAGAGTGTTTGCCTTGTTTGTCTGTGTTGAGAGTGATGTGGTTTGAGTGTGTGATGTATTTGGAGCTCCGCATGTAATTTATCGGACACTGGGCCGGAGCTCGAGCCTCAGCAGAGCGCGTACTTTTGGTGATAGCAGGGAGCACGATGCTGTATGATTCTTTCACATTGGTTTTGTGTACTGTCATGAATAGTTTAGGTTGGGTCGAGGTCATCGATATCTATCGGTAGCTGTGGAGTTAACTCATCAATAGGCGCCGCTCTTAAAGATCAGGAGCAGTAGTTACCTGACTGAACTGGTTGATCCTGGCCGTTGGCCCATTCTGGGCTCCTCCGCCCAGCATCTTGTGATATACGCCGTTGACCTATTAAGGTTCCTCCGCCGCGTCTCACAACCACCACGCTGCTACCCATGGTTTTGTTTTACATGCCAGTGTGGCATGTAGATTTTTTGCAAGAAGGAAGGAGAGAGATGGGCATTAAGAGAAGAGGAAAAAAAAAAAAAAAAAAAAAAAAAGTTGGGCCTAGATATATAAGTTTTAACTTATTATAAGTCCACATGTCCTCTCCTAGATTGGGGTTTGGGAAGTTGGGGTCCGTCCTGTCCGAAAATCATACACATGTGCCTTCTTCAAAACCAAGTCAGAATCTAATGGTTTACAGTTGATTAAACAGTCGGGTGGGGGTAGGCATTTAAAGAAAAGAGAAGGGCAGGGGAAAGAGAGAGAGAGAGAGAGAGAATCAAAGGGATCGGCAGACCAGTGGAATTTGGGGGTGGGGTTGGGGCATGCTACCGAAATTTACGACAACCTTCCATTTTTGAACTTTAAACCGGCATAAAGATTTGGTCAACGTATAAGTGATTTAAGAACATTTTTAAAGAAAAAAAAAAATACGAAACAAAATTATATTTTGATAATAACAGTCTTTAAAAAAAATATTTTAACAAATATAAATATAGACCTTATTCTGTTCCGTCCTGTCCGAAAATCATACACATGTGCCTTCTTCAAAACCAAGTCAGAATCTAATGGTTTACAGTTGATTAAACAGTCGGGTGGGGGTAGGCATTTAAAGAAAAGAGAAGGGCAGGGGAAAGAGAGAGAGAGAGAGAGAGAATCAAAGGGATCGGCAGACCAGTGGAATTTGGGGGGGGGTTGGGGCATGCTACCGAAATTTACGACAACCTTCCATTTTTGAACTTTAAACCGGCATAAAGATTTGGTCAACGTATAAGTGATTTAAGAACATTTTTAAAGAAAAAAAAATGTGTGTACCATAAGTATGTAAAATCGTCAAATTTATTAAAGAAGTAAAAAAAAAAAAAAAGAAAGAAAGACAATTTGACATGGAAACAGTTCCGATAACTTTAAATATTATATTAGAATAAAACAAACTATATATAAATATATAACGCCGGGCATCTATTTATTGAAACAATGAGGATTGTCTAACGTTGTATGCTCACATTTTGAGTATATTTATTCTATGTTATGACGCTGGATTATGTGTTGGGTAATGTGACGTAAGCAGTGACGCAGTTTTTGTTACAGACAAAAACCAAAAGTGAATCTCCATTATTCATAGAATTGTCACTGATAATGAAGCCGATATCGATCGAATTGTAATTGTGGTAATTAATGCAATGGTAGACAGAAAAATCGTTGGCTCGAGTAAAAGTTACTGAAGATAATGTGAATGTTGTAGAATTTTCAGGCCATATCAACCGTTAAACACAGACAGGATAATATCTGCGTAAATTTCATGTTATACGGTTCTATTTTGTACAAATTCAGCAAAATATTGCTAACCATCAAATATTTCCGAAGGTATCTTCCCGTTTGACTATCTTCTTATATCAACCTTAAGTTTTTTTTAAAGAAGAGGGTCTTTGCATAGAACATATACGCCTTTAGTAAAATACTAGCAGGACCTGTGAATGCACTACAATATAATCATTACAACGTTTGATATGTTTACTAAGAGCTATCGCTAAATAGTTCAATATGCAAAAAGTATCATAATCTTGATTTAACACTCTCTCTCTCTCTCTCTCTCTCTCTCTCTCTCTCTCTCTCTCTCTCTCTCTCTCTCTCTCTCTCTCTCTCACTTCATCTTTTCATTATGTTCGATTTTAAAACAGATTAGCGTTATCGCTTCTGCGTGCTTATCCCCTCTCTATATCTTTCACCTACTATCTTTCTTTCATTTGTTTCTTATTATAGTTTTTCTGTGTAGCATGCTCTTTTTCTTCCCTTTCTTTCTTTCTAATAAAAACGAAATGGTCTATTACTTAGCTGAGGTGACGACACTCATAAGAATTCGGCGGATAAGCAACACCAAATAATCAGGATTTACATTTTTGCATTTCATCTTTGGATGGTTTCATTTTTAAGCAGATGGTGTTGCAAGATGAATCACGAGTATTAATATATAAATTTTTAAAAATTGCATTTAAAAGCTGATTCATATTCTGAGAAATTGCATGGCGAGGGAAGTATGATGTTGGATGACCCGAAACTTCCCAGTGACCCATGCATACTACATCACTGACGACACCTCCACCCAAATGTAGGAGCGTATATTTAAAGTATGAGAAAGATCTTTCCTTTTTTTTTTTTTTTTTTTCGCATCGAAAAATTTCGTAAGATGAACCAACAGGAAGGCTGCAGAAAGTCTGACACAGTAGATAACAAAACAATATATATATATATATATATATATATATATATATATATATATATATATATATATAAAGAGAGAGAGAGAGGAGGGGAGGGAGGGAGATTCTTGAATAATTTACTTTTGTCTTTTACTCTGTCAGAATTTTTTTTTTTTTCTGAAGAATCTTAAGCAAAAAAAGTTGTTGCTTTTTTTTTTTTTTTCAGAAAATAAACCCGCTTTTGAATGAAAAAGAAAGGAAGTAAAGAAAAAAGAAAGGAGAAAGAAAGCAGAATGAAAAAAAAAGGAAGGACTGAAAGAAAGAAGAAAGAAAGAAAGAAAGAAAGAAAGAAAGAAAGAAAAGAAAGAAACGAGAATGAAAAAAGGAAATGAAAGGAAATGAACGGAAAAGAAAGAAAGAAAGAAAGAAAGAAAGAAAGAAAGAAAGAAAGAAACGAGAATGAAAAGGAAATGAAAAAGGAAATGAACGGAAAAGAAAGAAAGAAAGAAAGAAAGAAAGAAAAGAAAAAAGGAAAGAAAGAAAGAAACGAGAATGAAAAAGGAAAGGAAAGAAGAAAGAAGAAAGAAAGAAAAGAAGGAAAGAAAGAAAGAAACGAGAATGAAAAAGGAAAGGAAAGAAAGAAAGAAAGAAAGATTATGAATAATGGAACATATATAAGCTTTAATAGAGAACAAAAATGGAAAGGAAATTTAGAATAACCTGACTATATCAATAACGAATAAAAAGGCAGAAAAGACGGAAAGAAAGAAAAAGTGTAGAAAAGGAAGAACAAAATTTCTAAATAAACAACTGAAAACAATTAAAATTTCAACTGAGTCAATAAACAGGTTTGGTGTTGTTTTTTAGCATTCTTGGTTTTCATTGTTCGTTCACTTCCTCTTCTCCACCATCTTTTTATATTTTTTCCGTTTTTGTTGTTGTTGTTGTTTTTTTACTTCCCCATCAAAAACAACAACGAGCGCATAAAATTATGCACTTGACGTCAAGTAGAAAAAAATCTTCCACTTGCAAAACAAATGCTTGCAGACGCAGCTCAATGATTAGAATGTAGGATCCCAAGCCATGTCAGAGTGACCTAAGATTAATGCCAATGAAGAAGTGACTCTACTCTCTTTAGATTTCCAGAGCAGGAGCCTCACCCTTGGATTAGAATGGAGGATCCCAAGCTAAACATTCACGAGACACAAATGTTGATGTATCGTTGAATAGATACTGGCATGCTTTTACATCAAGGGTCAGCTCTGGACCGGTTAAAAAATGGGACCATATGACCTTTAGGCACCCCTTTTTGATCTCGATTAAGAAAGGACATGTTTTTCATTTACACCGTCAACATCCGGTTGTTTTAACAGACGATTTTTAGATTTTTTTTAAATTATAAAACTAACCCCTAACCATAACCCCTAACCATGACCCCTAAAAAACAACCGGATATTGACGGTGTAAATGAAAAACATGTCCTTTCTTAATCGAGGTAAAAAGGGGTGCCTAAAGGTAATATGGTCCAAAAATGTTAACAGCGTTGATCCAAGGGGGCTATCCCCACAGACAACATCTGCCCCCTTGATTTAAAGGGGCAGGGCTGGGTTTATTGTCCAGTGACTGAGGTATCCCCCTTGAGGGTGTAATGCCGACGGGATCAACGCATTTTTGCACCTACCACCCCATGAGTCTCGGCTCATAGGTTGTCCCACCCGCATACGTAGGATGCGCGGTGAATACCTATTTCTATTGAATGCGTCCCATCGCGGTGTGATGGTTAGCAAGATAGTCTCTTAGATCTATTACTATTGTAGTAGTGAGTTTGATACTCACTGGATATCCCATACTTGCGACCTAGTGTCACATCCTGCCCATGGCGAACAGGTTAGCCTCCCAAACGATAAGCACCTAAAAAATGGGCATTTGACATCAAGTAGAAACACCGGTAGAGCGTTCGGCTAGGAATCACAAGGTTCCTGGTTCGATACCGGCACTCACCAACTCAGCGTATGAGTAGCACAGGGATCTCTGCGGTAAAGTGAGGAGCTGATGGAAGGTGTGGCGCTCCACCTCAGACGCTAAAATAATCTCATTGGTCTAGCGCTAGTGAATAGGGGGTAGACTCCCTCGCTGTCTGGTTGACACCGACATTAGGCCACCCCTACGACGACAAGAAACACCCTACCTTATACAAGCAATTTTTGTACCTTGTGTCACATCCTACCCAAGGTGGACGGGTTGGGTGTAATGTTGGAGTTTTTTTGTAATATATGGTGTGCTGAGGTCCACCACTTAAACTTATAGACTCTGCGTGAACTCGTGGATTACAGCCAGCCAATCAACAGTTCGAATACGTGGTTAGTTAACTATTTAATCACCGATCTTGAAGGCCGTTCATTTGCAGGTATTTGACATTGACGAACGGATCTGCAACCAAGGACTTTGCTCAACCAAAGGATTATACCCAACACTAAGGGACACCGAGGAACAACCAAAGGATTCTTCACTAAAAATCAGCCTCTGATTAACACAAGGGATCTCCACAATAAAGTGCTCTTACTTGAAGCTTAAAAAGGATTTGAACTTGGGTCGACGAGTCCATTACCTACGACTCTACCCATTACAACACGTGCCCAATACAATAAGTATTTCATGAAATTTAAATGATAACAGCATGGGATTTTTTGCATTTAGTATTCTAAATAGGAGACATTAATTTTTCTTTTCAGGTTGTCTTTTTTACATATCTTATTATAATGGAGATAGTGTGTTTTTCTGTCTGTAACCGAAACTACATCACTACTCACTAGCAAATATATGCACCCTCCGGGTGCAAGTATTTAAGTTTTAATATAATAAAATATCATATTAAATTAGAAAGGCTAATAAAACTGAATAAGAATTCAGATAAAAATATTTGGAACAGAGGGGGTATAATCGGAAAATAGAACAACTTTGAAACTAACTGTTCCACCATTTTCCCTTACTCCCGTCTTTCAGTGGTAAATTTCCCTAATTTAACTATTTAGTTAAAATAGGAAGAAAAGAAGAAAATTACAGTTATTTCTTTATGTTAATAGATTTCTGTTAAGATTTATCCGCGAGATTTTTGCTCATATTTATTAAGATAAAACCAAACAATTAGAAATCAATAATACTAAGCATATATTTATTAAAATCAAATTTTTTAAGATCAATATGCAAATTAGCCTTCCCATTCACAATGTAAACCGCTATTTCGTTGAATATATAAATATAATTGCATGTTATTAGTATGTAGATATTGTTAACAGTCTTAATGATGTAAATCAATTTTACTAATAATTGAGGTTTAAATAAAAAATAAAATCATGGAGAATGTGTGTAAATAACAAAGGGAATTGTGACTTGTGTAGTTTCGGTTACAGACAGACAAACCCACAATCTCCATTATAATAAGATGTCACAATTTCCTTAGTTATTGACATCACATTCTCCACGATATTAATTTTATTTAAACCACAATTATTAATAAAATTGTTTTACATTATTAATACTGTTATCTACATGGTATTTACCGCGTACCCCACTTGTACGGGTCAGGCACAAAGTCCCTATTAATTGAAAATTGCGTCGATCCGTCGGCATTTTCAGGCACTGGGCAATAAACCACCTTTAAATCGAGGGGGCAGGTGTTGCCTGGGGGGATGGCCCCTGGGATCGACGCCGTTAATTATATCAATGGTACTGTTGACCATATCTACATATTAACAACATGCAATTATATTTATATATACAACAAAATATCGGTTTGTAGTGTGAACGGGAAGGCTAATTTGCATATTGATATTAAAAATGTGATTTTATTAAATATGTGCTTAGTATTATTGATTTTTAACTGTTTGGATTTATTTTAATGAATATAAGCAAAAATCTCTTCAGTGAATCTTAAATGAAATCCATTAACAAGAAAAAATAAATGTCATTTTATTCTTTACTTCCTATTTTAACTAAATACTTAAATTAGAAAAAATAACAATGAAAGATGGGAGTGATGGAAGAGTAAGTTTCAGTTGTTCTATTTTTCTATTATACCTCCCTCTATTTCAAATCATTTTATCCGCATTCTTATTTAGTTTCATTAGCCTTTCTAATTTAATACAATACTTTATTACATTAAAACTTAGATACTTGCACCCGGAGGGTGCATATATTTGCTAGTGGATTTTAATGGGGCATTCTGTGAAGATCCATCTCGCGATTCAACAATAATGGATATGTGAGACTATCTTTTTTAATCATCCCTCTTTACCAAGGCGACACCGGGTAGCCGCTTCTAGTTGTTATTAAATAAAAAGTCAACAATTTGCTAAGAAACTTTAGTTGTGGCCGATTACTGTATCACCTGCAAAGGGGTAGCAGTACCAGTATAGTATTTGGCCTACCTTTTGAATGTGGCCCACGAAATCATGTCTCTCTTATAGTATGTGGCCTACCATAAAAAAGCATATTATGAGGTTATAATGATAACTACTAACCTTAACCCAATTTCAGAATTTTAGAATATTTAGAATTAAATAGATCACTGATTCATGTAAATTATGGATAAATTCTTTTTTTAATTATTCTTAATTACTATATACAGCTTATGACTGAATTGCATTTCTTGAAAGTGAATATATGTGAAAAATAATTAGTTTAAATAAATTGCCTACTACTTATATCTATAAATATACTCTTACTGAGGTAGGACACATTCAAACCGGGTAGGCCACATACTATAACAGAATCAAAAAGGTAGGCCACATACTATAAGATTTACTTAAAACTTAACTTAAAACATTTACTTAACTTAAAACATTTAGAGGGTGAAATTTATATATTAGCAATGGTACCATTATAGTATGTGGCCTACCTTTTGAATGTTGCCTACGAAATCATGTCTCTCTTATAGTATGTTGCCTACCATAAAAAGCATATTATGAGGTTATAATGATAACTGCTAACCCTAACCACTAACCCCTAACCCTATTTCAGAATTTTAGAATTAAATAGATCTCTGATTCATGTGATATGTGAAAAATGATTAGTTTCAATAAATTGCCTACTACTTATATCTATAAATATATTCTTACTGAGGTAGGACACATTCAAACCGGATAGGTCACATACTATAACAGAATCAAAAAGGTAGGTCACATACTATAACAGAATCAAAAGGTAGGCCACATACTATAACAGAATCAAAAAGGTAGGTCACATACTATAACAGAATCAAAAAGGTAGGTCACATACTATAACAGAATCAAAAAGGTAGGCCACATACTATAACAGAATCAAAAAGATTGGCC
>CM042157.1:65585035-65607535 GCA_023376005.1 Doryteuthis pealeii
CGAGAATTGCGAGTTTCAACATCATGTTTTTTGGTGGGGTGAGTAATAAGTTAGAATGTCCTGTTGGTTAATAATCTAGAAAAAAAAAGAAAGAAAATATGAATTAATATATATATATATATTGCTCTTGGGGAAGACCGTTTTCATAAAAGATTGAAACAGATTTTTGTGGGGCAAAAACAGGAAGAGGTGGTGAAATACTCATGTGTATGTATATATATATACACATGCATGTAAAAATTCATTTTCATATTATCAATCAAAGCCTGAAGAAGATACCAGAAGATCTGAAACACGTGTTGCATATGTAAAACAAAAAAAATTTAAAAAATTTTTATGAGAACAAAATACATTTTGCGGACCTTCCTTTTTTTATAAAATATTGAATTTTCTCCCGTTGGAACCAGAACAACATTTTATATATATATATATATATATATATATATATATATATATATATATATATAAAGACAGGATATTAGGTAAGAGTAAGGAAATGAATCCGACAGGTATATGTATAGATAAAATGATATGAAAAACATATATGTTGTTAAATAGAATTTGTTATTACAACTTTTGCATTGCTAATATTGGCAATATTTCGATTTCATCCAAAAATCTTCATCAGAGCAGAATGATAATTGTGACCGTTTTAAGATGTGAATGTTTTTAATCCGGATTCTTCAAGAATTTAAAACATTCACATCTTAAAACGATCACAATTATCATTATGCTCTGATGAAATCGAAATATTGGCAATATTAGCATTGCAAAAGTTGTAAAAATAAATTCTATTTAACAACATATATGTTTTTCATACCATTTTATCTATCTATCTATCTATCAATCTCTCTCTCCCTCTCTCTCTCTCTCTCTCTCTATATATATATATATATATATATATATATATATATGTGTGTGTGTGTGTGTGTGTGTGTGTGTGTGTGTGTGTGTGTGTAGAAAATTCCACATCTTACTCCCATATATATATATATATATATATATATATATATATATATATATATATATATATATAACTAGTTCTAACTAAAAAGTCATAAAATTCCTTTTAAATAATGAATAACTGAACATTTCTAGCCCCCTCGTTTCATACAAATGTCCGTAATTTTCATCTTACTCATAGAACTATAGATTTATATTTTTTAAAAGTTGCTCGTGTTCCAAGAGTTATTTCCCTTGTACTGGTCATATATCTTTAAAATTTAAATATCTAGAGAGATATTTAAATTTTAAAATATATATGACCGGTAGAAGGGAAATAACTCTTGGAACAGTAAAAGTCCGTTATCTCATCTTCTAAGCGTCATGCGCGTGTTTTTTTAAGAATTTTTTTTTCTAATTTAAATATCTCTTTTCTTAAAATTATTTCCCTAATAACCGGTCATATTTTTTCAATAAAATTTTATAATAGACATGCTTTGATGATGATACAAACGGATTGAAATATTGCAATATAAGCTAATAAAACAACATTACTTAACAACATCGGTGTGTTTTTCAAATTTCTTATTCTGATATATATATATATATATATATATATATATATATATATATATATATATATTCACAGGTCCTGCTAGTTATCATTATTAAATTTAAAAAAAAAAACAACATAAAAAAGGGTTATTTCCTATAATCGTCTAACATGATCAAAGGGCAACCACTCTTGACTGATAAATTATTTATTTATTTTCCCATTAAACTAACCCTAACCCTAACCATAACCCTAACCCTAACCCTAAGCCTAACGCCGTCTTCTTTTTCCCTAGTAGATCAATAAATAAACAAATAATTTATCAGTCAAGAGTGGTTCCCCTTTGATCATGTTAGACTTATAGGAAATAACCCAAAAAAGAAACAGTACTTGGCTAAGAATGTCAACATCCGGCAAATAATCATTGAATTAAATAATTAATTAATTAATTAATTGCTCTGTAATTAACACCGTTGAAACGTCCAGGTAATTTAATTATACACTGTCTCTACTATTGGAATCAACTGCAGGTGAACTCTTCAAACCATTTGCCAACACTAAATCCTATGGCCTTAAATCTATCACAAGATCCTGCATCAACAATTGCAATACACTAACAAAAAATTTCCAAACATTTATTTCACCAAAATGTTTGCTCACCGACTCAAAATATTTATCAAAATAGAAATTTTGGGTTATTTCCTATAACTCCACCATAAACAAAGAGGAACCACTCTTGACTGTTAAATTATTTATTTATTTATTGATCTACTAGGAAAAAAGAAGACTGGGTTAGGGTTAGGGTTAGGGTTTAGGGTTAGGGTTAGGGTTAATGTTTAGGGTTAGTTTAATGGGAAAATAAATAAATAATTTATCAGTCAAGAGTGGTTCCCCTTTGTTTATGTTGGAGTTATAGGAAATAACCGAATTTTTTAAATACGTATAAGTAAACTTATAGTCAACTTTCAAACAATTTAATAAAAAAACTGAGGTGGTCACTAGTAGAATAGGCTCAGTCCTAATTAGTGATCATCCTCCACACATTACTACAACAACCAACATTACTTTTTTTTGTGTGTTTTTTTTGGGGGGGGTTGTTTTTTGTTGTTTTTTGTTTTTTTGTTTTCTGTTTCATGTGACATTGTTTATATTGTGTAATGTGTGAAAATAAACCATTGTCTTGTCTTCTTCTTCTTTCTTCTTCTTCTTCTTCTTCTTCTTCTTCTTCTTCTTCTTCTTCTGTCCGAAAGAATTATCGGTAATTACAGCTTAGAATCTTCCAAGTGGGGAAGTCAGTACACTGGTATTTACGTTTCTTTTGTAAATAAAAATAAACAAATAAAAAAGGATTGTCGCAGTGATTTTAACTTTTGTATCATGACTGACAAAAGCGTTAAATAAAACGTTAATAAAAAAAAATAAAAGTCAACGGAGTGGCCTATAGTCAGAATCAACCGAACAGCGAGGGAGTCTATCCCCATTTCGCTAGCTCTAGACTAGGGAGATTGTTTTTGCTGAGGTGGAGCGCTACAGATACCATCAGCTCCCTACCGCGCAGATCAGATTATCCAAGCTGTGTTACTCATGCACTGAGTTGGCGCTGACCGATATCGAGTGGCCTATTGTCTATATCAGCTGAACAGCGAGGGAGTCTATCCCCTTTTCGCTTGAGCTAAACCAGAAAGATTATTTTGGCGAGGTGAAGCGTCACAGCTACCGTCAGCTCCCAGATTCTTTACCGCACGGATCAGATTATCCAAGCTGTCTTACTCATACGCTGGGTCGGCAATGATCGGTATCGAACCCAAAACCTTGCTATTCCTACGTGGATGTGCTACCGACTTAAGTAAAGTAAAGTTGGCAGAGTGGCCTATTGTTGGTAACAGCCAGACAGCGCTAGACTAGGGAGATTGTTTTGTTTATGTGAAGCGCCACACCTACCGTAAGCTCCTACATGCTTTAACGCATAGATCAGATTTCCCAAGCTGTGTTATTCATCTGCTAGGTTGGCGAGGACTGGTATCGAACCCAGAACATTGCTATTTCGAGGCGAGTGCTCTACCGACTGAGCTAACAGACCCCCTTAAAAAGTTAGAAAATATAGACTTATTAGCTTATTTTTTCTTTTTTTATATAAAGTTTTGTCAATCAGAATTTAAAATTTTGACATATTTTCTTTCATTTGTGTAATGACTGGCTGGTTGGTTGGTTGGCTGGTCGGTTGGCTGGTTGGTCGGTTGGTTGGTTGGTTGGTCGGTTGGTTGGTTGGTTGGTTGGTTGGATTTAAACAATTGAAACTATGTAGCTGTGTGCATTGTATTTATATTTTTCCGATAGGAATACACGAATCCTAGTCAAAGGCAACACCGCTTAACACCTGTACCCAGTCATGGTTAAAGGAATGAGAATAATCAACCCTCATGGATTGAATAAAGGGTAAGAATCAAAGTTCCGTGAAAGCTCTCAATTATGACATGAAGGTTTACAAGTTCAAGAAGGTTTCCGAGTCTGACAAGAAATACCTGAAGAAGGCCGGAGGGCACATGGGCCAAAATGTCAACAATAAAAATGAGGACAATAGTCCGAATAATCTAAATAATGCAAATTAACAAGCCTCATCTCAAAAATTCAGAGAAATAGTAATATTTGATATCATCACTGCAAGGAAATGATTAAAGATTTGGACCATATGACCTTTAGGCACCCCTTTTGTGATCTCGTTTCATAAGGACTTTTTTCCATTTACACCGTCAATATTCGGTTGTTTGTTGGATTTAACCTATAGCCGGGACACTAACAGGTACTACCACTCCGGGTTAGAGTGAACCTGAGAGTAATGGCAATGAATGGGTACTCCACATCCCTCAGAGCTCCAGAATTTAAACTTCATCACTAGACGCAGTTTAGGGTCAAAAATGTATATGTATATATAGATAGATTTATTTCTTCTTTTTTTAAACCCCGGACAGCGCCGGGTAGCTCTACTAGTTTTGTTTTTTGTTTCGTTTTTTGTTTTTAATAAAATCATTTGATGTTAAATTACGCGGTACTTAACTTTCGATTCCCACGGTAAGAAAAAAGGGACGACAAAGAACAATTGAATTGTTTTCATTCAAGAAACTCAAATTACTTCCATCTCTTTCATTCATTCAATTCAACCCACGAAGAATGTGTAAATTATTCCCTTGTAAAGCCACTACAAACGGCACGCTATGTGAATGTTATTTCCAACAACACCGACATCCCGGAGCCACTTCATTGTTGCGCAATAGGGTTGGTTGATTTATCACTTTTTTTTAAAATGTCAAATTGTCCATCTATGCGAAAGTTGTGTGTTAGTATACTGAATACTGATACAAAAAATTAGATCTTTTTAATTGCATCATTTTTTGAGGAAATAGCATCAAAGATCGTCTATTAAAATGCACTAAAAATCCTCGTTCTCGCAAAATCTAGCCTTTAGAAAACGATGATTTTTAGTGCATTTTAGTAGACGATCTTTGATGCTATTTCCTCAAACAATGGTGCTAGTAAAAGATCTAATTTTTGGTATCAGTATTTAGTATACTAACACACAACTTTCGCATAGATGGACAATTTGATATTTTTAAAAAGTGAAAAATCGACCTACCCTATTGCGAGCTACTCCCACTAGATCTAATTACTACTTAGTAGCCAGTTCGATTCTCACTAGCTGCTGAATATTCAAAAGGGCATCAAGTTTCTTTTCTCTTACGGTTTGGTTTAGTTGGTTGCTTGGTATGTCCCAACCCTATTGCTCTTATGGCAAGCCCAAATTTATTATATACTAGCAGTGGCTACCCGGCGTCGCCTGGGTAGTGGGGGATTTTTTTTTTTAGTTAGTCCCACAGATCCATTATTACTTAATCGTGAGTTGAATCCTCGTGGGATGCCCCATTGAAATCCATATGTAAAAAAAATAGACCTTGCATTGATCCAGCTACTCTGAAAAGAATGTTAATGTCTACTATCTAAAATATTAAATGAAAAAAAAATCCATGCTGTTATCATTTAAATTTTATTTTTTAATTATTTTCATGAATATAAATCAAATCCCTATTATTTTTGCTCAAAAACCAAGCCCTGGTGATATTTAATGTGTATATATATTTACTTTGTCGTTAATTGTTGTTTTATTTTCTAAGTTTCCTCCGGACATTCATATCCACACAACTGCCCTTTATATATGTATAGATGGACATACATACACACAACTGCCCTTTATATATGTATAGATGGACTAGAAGGCAGTGGCTGGGATCTTGATGTTCTGGGTATGACGTTAACCTCTGTCTGATAGTGAAGTTCAAATTCTGGACCTCTGAGAAATGTGGAGAAACCCTTCATCACCATTACTTCCAGGTCCACTCTGACCTGGAGTGGTAGTACCTTTTAGGGTCCCATTTATGTGTTAAATAGAACAAAATTTGTTTTTAAAAAATTGAGTTTTAAAAAAAATTGAGTACCCATCAAGAATAAATAAAAAAATCGTCTTCGGCATAAAATAACCCAACAAGGGTTGATGGCCGTAAAACCCAACCAACCAGCCATCACACTATGTGAGGTTCCCATGCCAAGTGCCCCAGTTAAGTGTAGCGCAATTGTTTACTTTCAAATTACAGCAAATATAATCTTCTTAAAAGGGTAGAATAATAAAGACTCTATGGTGCTCCCCACCCCGAATGCACCCAGCGATTGGCATACATTTTTTTGTTATCTTTACAAGGCACTTATATTTACACTCAACTTGAGGTGGGGTGGGGGAAGAATTCTCACACACACCCGTGCTGTGAATAAGGATCAGATATATAATAAAAATACACACACACACACACACACACACACACACACACATACACACATATATATAATATTAATGAATTGCTAAATAAATAGAGTACTGTGTACATAAAGAGTTTGGAATGCTATCTAAAATACCTAATTATCCTATGACCCAGTAGATTTACGGGGTACCAGGATCAGAGTGTAGTATCTGTGCCCGATTCCCGTTCCTTCGGTGCTAAAATCAGATACAGACTCTGACAGTCTAATATTCTCACTAAAAACGTCTCTCTCTCTCTCTCTCTGTGTGTGTGTGCGTAAGTGGAAAATGGAAATGAATCCGACGATAATAAATTAAAATAATATTTTCTATCATTATTATTTTATTTAAAATAATAATAAATAGAATACATGTGTACATGTGTACATGAACAAACTCCTGGCCGATACACGTATTGGTAACTAAAATTAAATCTTTTATCCATTCAACATTTTCTTTCCTTTATCTATTTATCCTTTCAACATATGTATATATATATATATATATATATATATATATATATATATATATATATTATTATTATTATTATTATTATTATTATTATTTATTTATTTATTTATTTATATTAAGAAGGCAATTACAATGCGTATAAAAAATAAAATAATGTTCAGTGTCTAATCAATTTCGAAGAAACTTCATCTTCAGAGACTTTTTTTTTTAATAGTCTCATAAGATGAAGTTTCTTCGAAATTGATTAGACACTGGACATTATTTTATTTTTATTTTTATACGCATTGCAATTGCCTTCTTAATATAAATAAATAACAGTATACTTAACAATGCTTCAAGCAAATTATCAAATACTATTATATATATATATGTATCATGTATATATATAGGCATAATTGTTGTTTCTTCTAATAAAATTAAATATTGAATAGGATATATATGTTTATCTACGTTTCAAACCTGGGAGAACATTCTGCCAGACTCTGTACATTTAACGCTGTACATTTAACGCTAGGAGTTACTATGATGAAGGGGTACTCCACACACCCCAGAATTCCAGAGCTTCACCATTAGATGAAGTTTAACGTCATATCCAGGACACGTGTACGGAGAAACATGATTTTGTAAAAAGAAATGTTTACAAATTGGGACAAACATGGGTTTGCCGTTATGAGCCTGAATCAAAAAGACAGTTCTTGAAGGAGTGGAACATGCGGAACATCCGGAAAAGAACTAGTTCCGGGCGCAGCGGTCAATAAAGAAGGTCATGCTGACTGTCTTCTGTGACAGGAAATAACGCATCACTATTGGTTTCCTTGAGAGAGAAAAAAGGCGCCACTGTAAACAGTGTTTCCTACTGTCAATTCCTTTAGGAAAATTCACCTTATGTATTGAATGAATATATTTACTTGTCGAAAATATCTATCTATCTATCTATCTATCTCCATTTGTTCGTATCTATCTGTATTATTTTGTTTGTTTATCTATCTATCTCAGTCAATTCCAAACTATATATCCATCTTCATATCTAAACAAGAATTGCGACAAATGACGATAAATAAACAAGAATTACGACGAGCTGGGGTTGTTATTTTGATCGTCACCGGGTAGCAGTTTTTGAGGCGGGAGACCGGGACGCACTTCCTCATAAATTACCCCACTGCAAACAGTGTTTCCTATTGCCAACTCCTTTAGCAAAATTCATCTTATGTATTGAATGGCTCCCGTATACTTATTAAGGATGCGCTCCTCGCGTAACGGTTATCGTTGCAGGCAATGGAACCGACGACCTGAGTTCAAATCCTGGACGAGGCTGTTTATATTTCAATTCGTACTACTGCTCTAAAGTCAGTAAGTAAAGTAGTCGGGGCGGCCTAATGTCGAATATCAGCCAGACAGCGAGGGAGTCTATCCCCCTTTTCATTAGCGCTAGACCAAAGAGATTATTTTAGCGTCTGAGGTGGAGCGCCACGCCTACCATCAGCTCCTTACTTTACCGCCAGTATCGAACCAGGAACCTTGTTATTCCTAACTAAGACGTGAAAACCAGATGTACTGAACTTTTAAAAAATCACCTTGTGCTGCCTCCTGTTCGTGACGGAAGGAGGTAAGTAAATATATATATTTGCTAGTCTCGCAGATCCATTGTTACTGAAAACCGATTTTGATTCTCTGCCGGTTGCTCCATACTTGTGACCTTGTGTCAAATTGTCTGGTGTTGCTTACCTGCTGAATTCTTAGGGAAGAAAAAGGACATGCTACACAGAAAAATATAATAAGAAAGAAAGAAAGTGACGAGGAAATATAGAGAGATGGTGCGAGTGCGTGGAAGCGATAACGTTAATCTGTTTCAATCGAACACAATGAAAAGATGAAAAGAAGGAAAGAAAGAAAGAAAGTGAGAGAGATTTAAATCAAGATTATTATACCATTTTAGATATTGAACTATTTAGCAATAGCTCTTAAGTAAACATATCAAACGTTGTAAGAATTAAATTATCATACTGTGTTATATCCACAGGTCCTGCTAATAGAGAGATTTAAATCAACGTTATTATAATTTTCACATATTGAACTATTTGGCAATAGCTCTTAAGTAAACCTATCAAACGTTGTAAGAATTAAATTATCATACTGTGTTATATCCACAGGTCCTGCTAATAGAGAGATTTAAATCAACGTTATTATAATTTTCACATATCGAACTATTTCGCAATAGCTCTTAAGTAAACATATCAAACGTTGTAAGAATTAAATTATACTGTGGTATATCCACAGGTCATGCTAATAGAGAGATTTAAATCAACGTTATTATAATTTTCACATATTGAACTATTTGGCAATAGCTCTTAAGTAAACATATCAAACGTTGTAAGAATTAAATTGTCATACTGTGGTATATCCACAGGTCCTGCTAATATTGTAATATTCGATTTGTTCAAATTAAAAATAGAAATAAATGATATTTCCTTAGGGAAATAAGAACAGTTTCCCGACACGAGGATGACAATTTCCTTTCGTTAAATGTTTATATCCTAAGCTAAGTACTGTAAAATACCATTGGGAAAGGTATGAATCAAACTATTCTCCATCCAGCTATGGTAAAATAGTAGGATAGATTAGTCTCTTTAACCTTGCTTAGGCAACCAGTATAGGAAAGTTTTAAACTTGTTAAACTCCGCTTAACTCTTTACCTACTTTAAACCGCTCACAGCGGCTATCCTACCAGTGCCAGTTCATTATAATTTAGATCAATACTAGTTCCTAATAATTGAGCAGAAGGACTCAGATTACAATAATAATAGGACTTTATTTGAATAGAATGAGTTCTGAGTTGAATAGATAGCGAACTTTGAAACATCCAATCATACAGGTAAAAAAAAAAAATACCAAGAAAATTTGGTACAACCGTCGGGGGAAATTTGGTAGGTAAAGAGCTAAAATAAACTGGGTATGTGTCGCATCCTGCTCGTTCGGATATATATATATATATATATATATATATGAAAGTACGTAAATAAACACTGTGTTTATTTGATATGGCTTTTAGCCGACAATTTTTGGAGGATATGTGTTTAATACCTAATTTTTGAAAATTAATTAGCTAATAATTAATGAATTTAGGTAGGCATATATGTTCAAATGTAAGGCTGAACAGTACAAACGTACATTCAGGGATTGACATTTTCTCGATCTGTTTAGCCTTACATTTGAACATATATGCCCACCTAAATTCATTAATTATTAACTAATTAATTTTCAAAAATTTGGTATGACTTCAATTAAACACATATCCTCCAAATATATATATATATATATATATATATATATATATATAATATATATATATATATTGTGTGTGTGTGTGTGTGTGTGTGGTGTGTGTGTGTGTGATTTAATAGACCTGTTTCATTTATATCTTTTTATGATAAAGATCATGTATCTGTCTGTAAATTAATCTCCGTCAATAGCGATATCACAATTCCTTTAGTTATTTATGTCATATTCTCCGTGATTTTATTTTTATTTGAATCAGAATTATTCAGAATATTTTTTATATCATTAATACTGTTGGCCTTATCTATTACTAATAAAATGCAGTTGTATTTATATAAATGCGTATTTGGAAGATTATGTTGCACCAGTCTACCAAGTAGGAAGGACTTGTCGTCCTACCTGGAACATCTTATTTTTTAACAGGAGTCGAACTATTAGTGCAGACAGATAATTATTGAACTATTTAACTCTCCTAATAAGGCTGGCACCTAACCCAGCAAATATAGACCTAATCTATCTATACATATATAAAGGCCATTTGGTGTGTATGTATGTCCGGATGAAACAACAAAAATTAAATAATTAACAATTAAGCAAATATATATATATATATATTGCGCCCTAGCAAGAAACCTGGGTAGCTGTTTATAATAAACATTGATCTATAAAAACTCAGCAAATTAAAAAAATATTAGCTCTCACAATTTGTGATTGAGCACTGTATTTTCTTTGTTTCATCACAAAAAAATTGTTTTTATATATACCTATATATATATATATATATATATATATATATATATATATATATATATATATCAGAATTCACTGGTTCAAAATTTGTGCAAAAATTATGAAGATTTGATTTATATTCGAAAATATTTAAAAATTAAAATATACATATAAATAGCATTTGAACTATTTAACTCTCCTAATAAGGCTGGCACCTAACCCAGCAAATATATGCCTAATCTATCTATACATATATAAAGGCCAGTTCGTATGTATGTATGTATGTATGTATGTATGTATGTATGTATGTCCGGATGAAACAACAAAAATTAAACAATTAACAATTAACCATATATATATATATATATATATATATATATATATATATATATATATATATAAAGATAAATCTAATGAGTCAGACGAACCTACTAAAAGCTTAATGCTTAATGCTCTTCAGGGATGAGATCAGATCTCAGCCCTGAAGAGCATTAAGCGGAATTTTTAGTAATCTGACTCATTAGATTTATCTTTATATATATATATATATATATATATATATATATATATATAATATATATATATATATATATATATTATATATATATATATATATATATATATATATATATGTATATATAATAATATATTATGTTAATTTTTATTTCATTTTTTATTTTTATATTTTATTTTTTATTTTTTATTTTATTTCATTCTGTTTTAGTAGATTCTAATTCTTTATTCTAATTTTAATCCTTTTCTTATTTTAATTTAATTTATTTTATTTTATTTTATGAGATTTTATTAATCTTAATTATTATGTTTTATTCCTTTACCATATTGTCATTATCATTATTATTTGTTACTTTTATTTTTATTTTTATTTTTATTTTATTTTTTAATTTTTAATTTTTTTATTTTTAGCTTGGTTAAACCACACATGGAAAGACCCTAACAACGGAAAAAAAACTATATATATATATATATATATATATATATATATATATAATATAAATTCACTGGTTCAAAATTTGTGCAAAAATTATGAACATTTAATTTATATTCGAAGATATTTAAAAATCAAAATATACATATAAATAGCATTGAAATTTTTCTTTAAAATATCTAGCATTTGTAAATCTCAAAAATAAACAAATCAATATACCAGGGTTTCCCTTCCTACCCAGGCGACGCTAGGTAGCCGGTTCTAGTAAATATATTAGGGACAGTTGGTGTGTATGTATGTATGTATGCATGTATGTATGTCCGGAGGAAACTAGGAAGATAAAAACAATTTTTTTTCAGAACAGGTCTGTGGAAAAATATCATCATTTTGATAAAAACAATTAATAACAAAGTAATTACATATATACGCATTCACTATCAACAGAGCTTGCTTTTTGTGCAAAAATAAAGGAGATTTTATTTATGTCTGGGGAGATATTTAAAAATCAGCATTTGAATTGTAAGAAATGGGAAAGTCATTGGTTTCGTTTGGGATTAAAACATAAATCAATTAGGTAAGACCAAAGCAATCTGCGATGGATCTACGAAACTAACTTTTATTATTCCCCCCTCTACCAGGCGACGCCGGGTAGCCGCTTCTAGTTCTAAATCAGTGATACCCACCATCATGGCGGCAGGATGTAGAATACACCGATTCTATCTCCTGTAGAAAGGTAAGACTACCTCACTACCCACCCACCCTCCAAAAGGGCGTGTCCTGTGTATGACACTAAACCGCACATTGTAGTGAGGTTCCAGTTCTTGAGGTCTGAAGAGTGTGGGGTTCCGGTTCTTTGTCATTACTCCCAGATCCACTCTGACAAAGAATTATAGTGCCTATCTTTGGGACAAACAGATCTGTTTGAAAATTATTTGTATTGGATAGGAATACTTGAAGTCATAACCGATTGAGTAAAAGTAAAATAAAGTCGGCGAAGTGGCCTATTGTCAGAACCAATCATGTAGCGAAGGAGTCTATCCCCCTTTTAGCTAATGCTAGACCAGGGAGGTTGTTTTTGTATCTAAGGTGGGGCGCCACATCTACGTTCAGCGCCCCACTTTACCGCACAGATCCAAGCTGTGCTACTCATACGCTGAGTTGGCGAGGACTGATATCGAACGCGGAACCTTGTGGTTCCTGGGCGGATGCTCTACCGACTGCATTATAACTTTATGGTCTTCTTTAGTTAAGATGGTTGAGGTACCTTCAGCGAAAAATGGTTGAGGTAACTTCAGCGAAAAAATGGTTGAGGTATATTCAGCGAAAAAATGGTTGAGGTACTTTCAGCGAAAAAATGGTTGAGGTATCTTCAGCGAAAAAATGATTGAGGTAACTTCAGCGAAAAAATGGTTGAGGTATATTCAGCGAAAAAATGGTTGAGGTACCTTCAGCGAAAAAATGGTTAAGGTACCTTCGGCGAAAAAATGTTTGAGGTACCTTCAGCGAAAAAATGTTTGAGGTACCTTCAGCGAAAAATTACCTTGAAATCTTTTTAATTGTACGATCTACCTGATGATGAGCAATCTCATGCATCTGATAATGAAGTTCTAGATCTGGAAATCGGGGGAGTATTGAGTACATCTTCATTGCTATTACTCCCAGGTCCACTTTAACCAGGAGTTGCACCACCTGTTAGATCTGTTTAAATTTATTCGTATTCGATCGGACTGTATGCAAAAAAAATGCTTTTTTTAGATTAATTCTTCTAACTTAAAATCTGGGGTCCCTGTGGGTCGTATGGACCCCGTTAGAAAAAAAAGTGTTGTGGATAGATTTTTATCTGGAGATTCGGTGTCTGCCCGTCTGTCTGTAACCGAAACTACGTCACTGTTTACCTCACAATGCCCTTAGGAATTGCGTAAGTTTATCAATGAGTGTACGAATTATAGTCAAAATCATTAATACACAGAATAATAGATTGTATTTAGTAACGATGTCCCTATGAAAATCTGAGTTAGATTTGCCTCAAAACGGCCCATGTTATTAGTGCGTTTAAAATTCTGCAATGTGTCTTATATATCACTAAGAAAAAAAGGTTTACATAATATATGGTGTGGTTAATTTGCATAATGTTTTTGTTTTTTGTTTTTTTTAACTGGGTTTAATAAATAATTACTTGGTGTTATTGATCTCTAATATTATTGTTTCATTCTCCAGCATATTAAAATCAATCCTATGAAGAATTTTGTATAGAAACCAATTGAAATATAATCAAAATAAGATTAAAATTTTATATACGTTCTTATTTAATTTAGGACAAGGAAAACTCCGATGTAAAACCTCTGCTGCCTAGCGGCTTAACCTCATCCCAAAAAGAATATTAAGGGAATAAACCCCGAAAACAAATCCGGAGCCAGAGTCCATAAGGTGGTGTGATGCTGAACTCCAGTGTTACCCAGCAACCCCTGCAACGCTGCCCAGGTTATGTAGATTCACAAAAAATGGACACTACGCCATCGTCTCTCGTGGACGGAAGAATGCCAACACCAACAACAATATCTAATTTTCGTTCGCCTTTCTAGTTTAATATATTAGAAGAGTACTCACCCAAGGTTCTAAGTTCGATACCGGTTCCCGCCAACTCAGCGTATGAGTATCACAGATTGTATAATCTGATCTGTGCGGTAAAGTGTGGAGCTGATGGTAGGTGTGGCGCTCCACCTCAGCAAAAATACTCCCGCTAGCGAAAAGGAGATAGACTCCCTCGCTGATACCGACAATAGGTCACTCCGCCAACTTTACTTTTTTTACACTAAAATTTAAACACTTACTCCCGGAGTTCGCATGTTCTTGCTAGTGATGTTAAAGAAGACTCGTACTTACCTAAGATGGTTACAAAACAAAGCTTCGTTCCTGATCAAGTCTTGTTGTGCTGTTTGGCTTGTGCTTGACACTTGTTTGATATCGTCCAGTCGATGCTGTGCTTATATAAGTTCGCTGTCCTCTCCTAAAAGCTCTTTTTTCTTTTTTCTTTTGCGTAGGCAAAAAAAAACCAACAAAAAAAACGGATGTCGTTACTAGTAATACGTCTTTTTTTTTATCCCCACCCAGTCTCAGTAGCACCAGCCAATGAAACTGCTTCTTTCGCTAACCTCCTCCCTTCCACCGCTCTTCGCTCTGACGTTCATTCTACCTTCTTCCACCATTTTATTTTTTGGTTATTTTTTATTTATTTATTTTTTTTTTGGTTGTAGTTTTTTGTTTGTTTGGGTTTTTTTTTATTTGTTTTTCTTAGGAGAAGTAGATTAACTCGACCTGAGTTTAACTGATTATACCTTCTTTTTGTTTTAGTTTTTCTTGGATAATTCCGCGTTGTTTTCATTGATAATTATAGCCATGACGTTATACGCCCTTAGTCGCAGCGGGATTGTTTTTTGAAAGACATTTCAAATAAAGATTTTAAAAAATCTTAAGAAAACAAAAGAATTGGGATATCCCATGACGTCATTAGTTAAGTACAATCGTGAGTTTTATTTAATTCAACAGTAAATCCACGAATAACTTAAATTAAATTCCTTTAATTAAAATTAAAATTAAATTCATCTAATATCATTTTCTTAACGTATAAACTCATTCATGGTGACGAAATACTTTTTTTTAAAATTAGGGGTTGTGTCCGGTCCTTTTAATTATATTTAAATTTCAACCTTAAAATATCATTACTCGTGTATAAGTCGACCTTTCATTTATCATCTTGACAAAATATTTTTTAACCAGGGGTTGTCCGGTCCTTTTAATAATATTTGAATTTCGACCTTAAAATATCATTACTCGTGTATAAGTCGACCTTTCATTTATCTTGACAAAATAGTTTTTAACCATGGGTTATGTCCGGTCCTTTTAATTATATTTAAATTTCAACCTTAAAATATCATTACTCGTGTATAAGTCGAACTTTCATTTATCATCTTGACAAAATATTTTTTAACCAGGGGTTGTCCGGTCCTTTTAATTATATTTAAATTTCAACCTTAAAATATCATTACTCGTGTATAAGTCGACCTTTCATTTATCATCTTGACAAAATATTTTTTAACCAGGGGTTGTCCGGTCCTTTTAATAATATTTGAATTTCGACCTTAAAATATCATTACTCGTGTATAAGTCGACCTTTCATTTATCTTGACAAAATAGTTTTTAACCATGGGTTATGTTCGGTCCTTTTTATTATATTTGAATTTCAATCTTAAAATATCATTACTCGTGTATAAGTCGACCTTTCGTTTATGTTGACAAAATATTTTTTAACCAGGGGTTTTCCGGTCTTTTTAATTATATTTAAATTTCAACCTTAAAATATCATTACTCGTGTATAAGTCGAACTTTCATTTATCATCTTGACAAAATATTTTTTAACCAGGGGTTGGTCCTTTTAATAATATTTGAATTTCAACCTTAAAATATCATTACTCGTGTATAAGTCGAACTTTCATTTATCATCTTGACAAAATATTTTTTTAACCAGGGGTTGGTCCTTTTAATAATATTTGAATTTCAACCTTAAAATATCATTACTCGTGTATAAGTCGACCTTTCATTTATCATCTTGACAAAATATTTTTTAACCAGGGGTTGTCCGGTCCTTTTAATAGTATTTGAATTTCGACCTTAAAATATCATTACTCGTGTATAAGTCGACCTTTCATTTATCTTGACAAAATAGTTTTTAACCATGGGTTATGTTCGGTCCTTTTTATTATATTTGAATTTCAATCTTAAAATATCATTACTCGTGTATAAGTCGACCTTTCGTTTATGTTGACAAAATATTTTTTTAACCAGGGGTTTTCCGGTCTTTTTAATTATATTTAAATTTCAACCTTAAAATATCATTACTCGTGTATAAGTCGAACTTTCATTTATCATCTTGACAAAATATTTTTTAACCAGGGGTTGGTCCTTTTAATAATATTTGAATTTCAACCTTAAAATATCATTACTCGTGTATAAGTCGAACTTTCATTTATCATCTTGACAAAATATTTTTTAACCAGGGGTTGGTCCTTTTAATAATATTTGAATTTCAACCTTAAAATATCATTACTCGTGTATAAGTCGACCTTTCATTTATCATCTTGACAAAATATTTTTTAACCAGGGGTTGTCCGGTCCTTTTAATAATATTTGAATTTCGACCTTAAAATATCATTACTCGTGTATAAGTCGACCTTTCATTTATCTTGACAAAATAGTTTTTAACCATGGGTTATGTTCGGTCCTTTTTATTATATTTGAATTTCAATCTTAAAATATCATTACTCGTGTATAAGTCGACCTTTCGTTTATGTTGACAAAATATTTTTTAACCAGGGGTTTTCCGGCCCTTTTAATTATATTTAAATTTCAACCTTAAAATATCATTACTCGTGTATAAGTCGAACTTTCATTTATCATCTTGAAAAAATATTTTTTAACCAGGGGTTGGTTTTTTAATTATATTTGAATTTCAACCTTAAAATATCATTACTCGTGTATAAGTCGAACTTTCATTTATCATCTTGACAAAATATTTTTTAACCAGGGGTTGTGTTCGGTCCTTTTAATTATATTTGAATTTCAACCTTAAAATATCATTACTCGTAAATAAGTCGACCTTTGATTTTTCTTGACAAAATATTTTTTAACCATGAGTTATGTTCGGTCCTTTTAATTATATTTGAATTTCAACCTTAAAATATCATTACTCGTGTATAAGTCGACCTTTCATTTATGGTGACAAAATATTTTTTTAAGTCATGAGTTGCTTAGAATATGCAAGCAGTGTCCCCTGCAGAGGAGTAATATTCATTAAAAAAGGGTGTTCTAGGTAAGACACTGAACTACATCTGATTCTGAGGCTCCAGTTCTGGAAATTGGGGAATGTGGAGTACCCCATCATTGTCATTACTCCTAAGTCCAGTCTTATCTGGAGAGGTAGTACCTGTTAGGGTCCCATATATAGATCAAATAGAATTGTTTAAAAATTATGTCTATTCGATTGGACCGTGAGCAAACCCCCCCCCAAAAAAAAACGATTTTAAACTGCTAAATTCACTAGCAATGAAAGAAGTAAAAAAGACCACAACCATTAGTCGAAAAGCTGGAAGATAAATGGATAAACAAAATAAAAAGCTATGTTCCATTTGGAATTAATTTGAAACTTAATTAGCCGGCCTGGTAATCGAATGTTGGTGTTCCTATCACCTATATAAACAAATAGATCAGCCACTGGTGAACCACATCTAACTTGAAACGAACCACTCCCAAACCTAATAAAAATAACTCATTAGCCAGGTCCCCTCACCACAGAGATATGTGCTGTTGAAATTATTTCGGCATATAATTATTTATTATATATAAAATGAATTTATATACAAATGTGGCACAAGGCCTAAAGGGGGGAGTGGGGTAAGAGACTGGTCTTCACTATCCTATCTTTTAACTTAACTATTCCCATTCGTGACCGATTCATTCAACAATTTTCCATTCACCATAAAACTCATTCACACAAAAGTCACCAAAACATTCCATTCACTCTATGACAGTCCTACACTTAACCCATATTTACATATTTTGAGGGAGGGGGGGGGGAGATGATACATATATACAAATATAAGCCCCATTATTTCGGCATATAAGGTATGCTCCAATTCCCCACCTGGATTTATAGACTAGCCGTAGTCACGTGGTTTATTTCTTCGCCAATCCCTAGTCATACTGCGTGGCTGATACACTACTTAAACACTGATACTGGCCATAGTTCTACTAGCACTCATTGAGGAGGGATTTACAATACTCAGGAGTCGTTACCAGAAGAACCAAAGGAATCATTATCAGAGGACTACTGTTATATCAGAGAGAAGATATCTCTTATGATTCACAATGCTTACTCACAAAATACACCTCGCTAGCATAAAACATCAAAACTCAAGTCGGAGGCAACAAACGGATGTGAACTCAATGGTACCCTCTCACGAAGTGACCAATTCGACGCAGTTCTGCGCATAGGCTCGGATTGAGTTACGCTTGAGAGGAATTCAAAAATAAACAAAAAATAATATTGTAAGGAATCCGGATTTTCAACCAATGAAAAATCTTCCCGCTAAACACCTCAAAAGCATTCTGGAGCCCATCTACCAGCATATAAGCTCGGGTATTTTGAGAATCGGCAGTTGGACGGACGGCCTGGAACCGAGAATATCACCAGACGAGAGGATCAAGGAACTGCTACGCACCCACCACCACGCACGCCCTCGCCCACCCGGACACTCAGCCTTACTTCAACGCCTCAACGTAGCCAGGCGACATCCTTACCCCCCTGACCACTACAGCGCTACCCGCTACAACTCGCTGAGATATTCCTGACTTTATTCCCGCACCAAGTGACCGTATCCACTTACAACAGTATCCTAAGTTGACGAACTCAACTCCCTCGGCCACTACTTCCTTCCCTGACCATCACTATTCCACTGAGATATTCCTGACTTGGTCCCTACACCAAGTGACCGTATCAACTCAACTTCTACCACCTCACGCCTTGCACCAGGCCAAGAGAGATTCCGACGTATCATACGATACCCACACCTCACCGACCCCTCGGCCACTCCAGAGAACTACTACCGTTATCTACGGCGACAACAACAATTTTCACACTCGTTATTTCAATAAACGATTTTTATCAAATTAATCTTGTCCATTATTCTTCCTTGCGAACCATACGCTTTTAGGGATAACTAAGATATAACACTACCATGTGCGTATATAAAAAAGCGATTGAAGACAATTTAACCAGAAGATGGTTTTCACACAACAAATGGATATGACACTCCACCAGCACATTTTCTGTCCCTTCTATTGTGGTTTATCAAAAACTTTTTAAAAAGATTTTTTTCACGTAGCGCTATACTCTTTGGAAAGGTAGGAATCAAACTATTTTCCCTTCAGCTATGTGTAAAATAGTTGGACAGGTGGGCCTTTTTGACCTTGGTATGGCAACCAGCGTAGGAGAAGGAAAAGGAATTCAAACATGCTAAACACCAGTTACAAATTGACCTTGTGTCGCATGCGGCCCCTGAGGAGTGGTTATATATATATATATATATATATATATATATATATATATTATATATATATATATATGCACAAAAAGCAAGAACTGGTGATATTTAATGTGTATATATATTTACTTTGTAATTAATTGTATTTTCATAGTTTTATCTGGACATACATACATACACACCAACTACCCTTTATATATGTATTAGAAGCGGCTACGCGGCAGCGCCTGGGTAAAGAGGGTATTTTTTTATAGATTTTAGTCTCCTAGATCCATTATTACTAAATCACGAATTAGATCTTCGCTGGATCCCCCACATAAAAAAGATCTTGTGTTAATCCGGCTTGGTGATAGTGAATGTGTGTATATATTTACTTTGTCGTTAATTGTTTTATATTTGTAGTTTCATCCGAACATACATACATACATACATACATACATACCAAGTGCCCTTTATATATGAACTAGAAGTGGCTACCTGGCGTTGCCTGTGTAGAGGGAGGAATAATAAAAAGTTAGTCTCACAGATTCATTTATTGTTTTGGTCTTTCAGATTTGGTTTATGTTTTAATCACGAACGCAACCAATGACTTTCTCTTCCCTTATTATTCTAACCCCAATTTTTAAATATCTTCTCAGATATACATAAAATCTTCATTATTTTTGCACAAAAAGCAAGTTCTGATGATAGGGCATGTATATATATATATATATATATATATATATATATATTTACTTTGTCGTTAATAGTTTTATTTTCGTAGTTTCCTCCAGACATACACACATACATATATGCACACAACTGCCTTTTATATATGTACTAGAAGTGGCTACCCGGCGTCGCCTATGTTGAGGGGGTGGTGTTAAAAAAGGTAGTCTCACAAATCCATTATTATTGAATTGCCAGTTTTATCCTCGCAGGATGCCCCATAAAAATCCCCGCGCAAAAAAAAGACCTTCTGTTAATCCGACCTGGTTTTATATGATATAACGATATAGTAAGAAATTTTAATTCAATAATTAACAATATTTTTTAAATAAGATATAAATGAGGCAATTTGTTAAATTGATATTTCAAAATCTAAATTCAAAATAATTCTTCAATTTAAATTTTTTGTAATATGTAAAATTCAGTAAAAAAATTTAAAAAATAACATTAATTCAATGTATAACCGATCGAATATCAAATTATTATAGTAAAAAAAAAAGAATTTTGAATGTGCTTAAAAGTTGAATAACAAATTACATTACTGAATTTTGACCAAATGCAGAATAGCGCGCAAGAGATAATATCATTAGAATTGCATTTTATGTGTAAATAACATTGGATTACGGAAACTCCTGAAGTACTTTTACCCGAACGTCTAAAATGTTTCGGATCTTGGGCGCGCTATTCTGCATTAGTAACCTGCTTTTATTTTTATATTTAATATTAGAATAAACAAATTAACTTGAATATTTTATAAACGCTGACTAACATGAAAATAAAAATGAATAAAAAGAAAAACCGTTTCGGATTGATTTACATTTTGCGGTTGTTTTTACGTAAAAAATTTCGGTGTCAAAACACCGAAATTTTTTACGTAAAATTCATTTAATTAATAATAATTGAAAGTGAAAAAACCTTCAATATATATATATATATATATATATATATATATATATATGTATGTGTGTGTGTGTGTGTGTGTGTGTGTGTGTGTGTGTGTAAGTTGAAAATGGAAATAAATTCGACGAATAGTTGAAAGTGAAAAAATCTTCAATATATATATATATATATATATATATATATATATATATATATATATATATTGAAAGGAAAAATAAATAAACGGAAAAAATGCTGAATGGATAAAATAGATTTACTAACACGTGTTTCGACCAGGAATGTGTTCATGTACACTTGTATTCTATTTATTATTATTTTAGATATAAAATAAAATAATAATAATAATAATAATAATAATAATAATAATAATAATAATAATAATAATAGAAAATTTAACTTCAAATATCAAACATTTTCCTCCGATGAAGGCCGTTATTCTTTGCATGATTAAAAAAATTTCTATTATTATTATTTTATATCTAAAATAATGATAAATAGAATACATGTTTACATGAACACATTCCTGGTCGAAACACGTGTTAGTAAATCTATTTTATCCATTCAAAATTTTCTTTCTTTTATTTATTTTTCCTTTCAATATATATATATATATATATATATATATATATATATATATATATATATATATGAAGATTTTTTCACTTTCAACTATTCGTCGGATTTATTTACATTTTCAACTTACACACACACACACACACACATATATATATATATATATATATATATATATAAAGATAATCTAATGAGTCAGACGAACCTACTATTAGTTTCGCATAAAGCTCTTCAGGGCTAAAATCTGACTCCCTGAAGAGCTTTATGCGAAACTAATAGTAGGTTCGTCTGACTCATTAGATTATCTTTATTATTGGCTCTACTTAGGTATCGAGCACTTTTTACATTTTAGCTTTCTCCTAGCGGTTATATGAATATATATATATATCTTATATACATATATATACATATAAATTGTTTTTTCTTTTGGCCAAATACTGTACCAATAGATTATTTTTTGTTG
>CM042157.1:65612535-65640035 GCA_023376005.1 Doryteuthis pealeii
GTGTAGTGGACATATATATATATATATATATATATATATATATATATATATATATATATATATATTTCGTTAAAAGGTCGGGTTGAGTGAGATAACTATCAAATCAGGGTCATTCGTATTTATCAACTGAAAAGAGAGCTCACTTCCGCCCAAGTGTATTCCCTTTAAAAAACATTCATGTTCTAAAAATAAATTTACGTTGACGTCAAAATTATTTGACAATGGCGTCAACTATCTGATAGTTGAGACGAAAGAATGTTTAAAAGTAGATAATCATAATCCACAGTATATAGGCAGTGATGAAATAAAGGGTTGTAGGGGGGAGGGGCAGCTGCCCTGGGGTGCAGCTTCAGGGAGTCGCAAAATCGCCCTACCCCCCCCAAAAAAAAACCTTTGCGTTGCTATAACATTGAAACATATTGCCTAACACAAAGCCACTATACTCCTGAACTATGAAAGCGTAAGTCGGTATCAGCCAGACAGCGAGGGAGTCTATCCCCTTTTCACTAGCGCTAGATTAACTAGATTGTTTTTGGCGTCCAAGTTGGAGCACCACACCTACCAATCAGCTCCCCACTTTACCACAGAGATCACTGTAGCTTACTAACGCGCTGAGTTGGCGATGGCCGGTATCGAACTAGGAACCGTGTGGTTCCTAGTCGGACGCTCTTATATACGTAATCTAATGATACTATTTCTTGTGTGATATTCTGAAGCTCTACCGACTGAGCTAAACCGACTCTATGAATGCGTAGAATTTGAAGGTGGACGAAGGGAAGCTTTGAAAAATCAGAATCAGTGTTGTAGGCGACTGGAGTCCTGTACGGATACCGGATGCCGTGTGGAAGATCTATTAGGGGCGATGACCGATCGAGCTAAAATACATCGATTACGCTAGTCACCAGAGTTTTTGCTACTGTGGTCAAAACACGTTTATTTTTTTACTAAATCGAACGAACCGATTCTAAATCTCTGCTGAGAATTGTTATACAAGGCGCGGTAGAAACACCACCCACATTTTAAACTGTCCCCTGTGTGGTGCAAGTAAAGTTAGGCAAGTAGTAATAATAATTCCATCTAGCTAATGTCTATATATATATATATATATATATATATATATATATATATATATATATATAAAATCCAAAAGTCCAGAGAAGAAATCTTCCTTACGACACAATAGTTTTATTTAAAAAACTGTCGCATTTGAGAGCTCAATGTGTGCTCTTAATGTTAGAGTCACAAAGCAAATATATAAGTAAAGAAATAACAAAAGACTTAGAGATTGAGCATTATAGTCTAAGCTCCCTGAATATATATATATATATATATATATATATATATATATATATATATGGAGGATATGTGCTTAATTGAAGTCATACCTAATTTTTGAAAATTAATTAGCTAATAATTAATTATTTTTTTAGGCGGGCATATATGTTCAAATGTAAGGCTGAACAAATCGAGAAAATGCCAATCCCTGAATGTACATTTCGACCTATTAGGTCTCATCAGCAAGGTTATAGACATGGGAGACTGCTTCGAGTGTGACTCGAAACCTCGACTGTCAAGCTGACAGTTTGGATATATGCCCGCCTAAAAAAAAATCATTAATTATTAACTAATTAATTTTCAAAAATTAGGTATGACTTCAATTAAACACATATCCTCGAAAAATTGTTGGCTCAAAGCCATATATATATATGTATATATATATATATATATATATATATATATATAAGGTTTGTTTAGAATGGCTTTTTGCCGATAATTTTTTGGAGAATAAGTGTTTTTAATTGGAGTCGTACCTAATTTTGAAAATTAATTAATTAATAATGAATTAGGCGGGAATACCTATTAAATGTATGGCTAAACAAATCGAGAAAAATCATATATATATATATATATATATATATATATATATATATATATATATATATATATATATATATGCGTATTTGCATATGTATATCTGTCAATAATATATATTGTTTGGGATTTAGTATGAAGCAATGGGTGTGAAATATAAGAAACTCTGTTTTTGAATTAGGGGTATAAACATCCCCGAAAATTTAACGAAATCAAACGAAACTTAACATTCAAGAACTGAGTTTCTTATATTTCACACCCAATGCTTCATACTAAATCCCAAACAATATATATTATATATACACACACACACACAGACACACACACACACACACATATATATATATATATATATATATATATATATATACACGCATATATCAACTAAGAAGCATACGTGGACCCCACTAAAACATATATATATATATATATATATATATATAAGGGTAGGAGGATTCGAGTAAATCCAACAGAATGTGGTAAAAGAATAGAGGGAAAATGTAGACAAAAGAACAACTCAAACAAGTTCACTTTCTCTTCTATAAAAACAAATGTATGATGCACAAATGTTCAAATAAATGACTGGAAAAGTCGTGCTCAATGCACGATATATATATATATATATATATATATATATATATATATATATATATATATATATATATATATATATATATATATATAGTGATTGCCACTTCTTTTCCGAATAAGGTTATTTCTACAAGTATTTCAGTTGTGAGTAGTTGTGAGCACGCAGATGGCCCACGGATCCAGCCTGGTGTTTTTGTTTTGTTTTTTGTTTTTTGGGGTGTTTTTTTTCTGTACCCTGTCACATATGAAACCCTTGACATACAGGCCCTGTTACACAGGTCAATCTTCAATATGGGAAATGTTTCCATGGTGTGTCATATGTTGCTTCAGGAGGGAGGGCTCGAGTCACCTTAACTCAAACTTCATACAGCTACCATCGGCCTGTCTTTCCATGAGGATGTGTATCCAGTCCACCCCCTTCTGTCAATTGGTCCTTATCGCTGAAATTGACTTCCGCAAGAGCCTCGATGTCGGCCTCATATTGAGATTCTCCCTGTGACGGTGTCAGTACGTAGTTTGGTGTTTCCCAGACTCATGATCAGGAAGTGTCCAGACATTCCAGGTCGCTATTCTTTGCCTTGTTTTGTGTTGTAGTATTTTATTGTTTTCAGCCCAGCTAATGTGGACATCCGTCGAAACGCTGGTTTCTGGCCAGCTTGGTAGGTGAAAAGGCATTTGTTTAGGTCACCTTTTCTAGACTCTTCATTCACCTACAACCTCGCAGAGACATGTTGCTGTTCAATCAGCAAGGTGGTGATGTTAAGCAGGTTACAAGTCACGTCGTATGTAGATTCACATCTGCGTGCTTCTGGCACATCAGGCCTGCACAACTCACCATTCCTCAATCACTTTCAATAAGAAAGGAAGGCTTAACAAACTATCATTTGGCTATGATAAATTTATTTCAACCAGAACTCAATCAATGAGCCTAGTCTCATCAGATACCCAAGACTCATTGATTGAGTTCTGGTCGAAATAAATATATTATAGCCAAATGACGGTTTATTAAGTTTTTCTTTCTTATTGAAAGTATAAATATTGCTCTGTATATAATTAATTTATTAGTTATTGTACATTGAGCTCTCTTAGTTTATTTTCTGATTCTTTTTTTTTCTTTCTTTCTTCGTATATTTCTTCATTTTTTTATTTCTGTCTTCGTTTCTTTGTTTCTTTCTTTCTTATATTTTTTTCTTCCTATATTGTCTTTTACTTACCGTATTTGACGGCATATAGGACACACTTCTTTTCCAATATTTTGGCTAAAAAAAATGCCCTGCGTCTTATACATCGTAGGTGAAGTTTGTGACCTCCCGTAAGCCTAGGCTAATCTTCTCTATGATGCTCACTAACCCAGCTTACGCTCAGTACTTTTACCTACCCTAAACTCCATGCATCCTTATTTTATTGCTGGTATTGTTATGATCAAGTACAGCTAGACTGTTTTCAACAATATATGCTTAAATACACTAAAAACTTTTTTTCCTGAATTTGACCTGCTGAAATGGGGGTACGTCTTATATGCCCGTGCGCGTGGTGTAATGGTTAAAGTCATGGGAAATGCACTCGTCGCCCCGAGTTCAAATCCTGGACGTGGTAATTGCATTTTCACTTGGGAAAGGTATGCATCCTACTCTCCCTCCAGCTATGGGTAAATAGCAGGGCAGACTGGGTTCTTTAACCATGGCTAGGTAACCAGTCTAGGAGAAGGAAAACTCTGAATTCAAATCTGTTGAACTCCGCTTAAGAAATTGACCTTGTGTCATATCCTGCTCGTGCGGAGGGGTTGGTAAATATATATATGCCCGTGCGTCTTATACGCCCGTGCGTCTTATATACCGTTATATACGCTACATGTTAAATTTGCATCCGTTTTGTATTCATATCAAATACAAATAATTTTCTCACAGTTCTATGATTTCAAGTATTCCTACTAATACTTGTAATTTGCAAGCAATTATTTGTTTTCAAGTAATATGATTTCACAGCTCAATAGATACCGAATCTCCTTTATAATGAAACTAGCAAAATAATAAAACACCCTCCGGGCGGTGTAAAAATTAACTTTTGAAAGATATTGTCGGGGCGTGGAGTTTTAAAGGATCAAATTTATTAAAGGTGAAAAAATAAAACAATTTGAAATGGAAACTTAGTTCTGTCCTACTGTTGCGTACATCTATTAATTATTGAGTAGATGATTATTTTGAATATTTTACACATAAATTTTACACAAAATTTACTTATACACTTTTTAGTTAACTTCTTGTTACTGAAAAAAAAGGACGAGAATAAAAAATATTTGTCTTTAAATCAATAAATATATAATACCGGACATGTATTTATTAAAACTTGTTTTAAAAAAGAATGTGGACCGTTTAATGTTACATACTCAAATTCTACGTATTAAGGATGTTGAATATAAATTAAATACATATTGATAAACTTACACAATTCCTGGGGGTTTGTGACGTAAGCAGTGACGTAGTTTCGGTTAAAGTCAGAGAGACAACGAATCTCCGTTATTGATACTACACAAAACACCTTCCGGGCGGTGTAAAAATAAATGTTTAAAATATATTGCCTGAGGATGGGGATGGAATTAAATAAATAAAATAAAACGTTTAATATTTTTTTTAATTAATTACTTACTTAAAAACATTATTCCACCCGCTCTACTGAGATATTTGTTTTGTTTTACGAGAGACCTCCAAAATTATTCTAAAAAAATAAAATTTAATTATCCAGACTCTTATCTTTAGAGAATTTTTTTAAATCGTACGAGTAAAATATATTTTGTTCGAATGAAATTAAATAAGGGGGTGTCGACCTAGTAAAAAAATATTTCCCCTAATATATTTTAGGAAAAAAGATTTTAACATAAATTCATCTAAACGTGAATAAGTATCAAAAGTTTTCGTGAAATTTGACAATTAATTGATTTTTCATAGAATTTTAATAATTGTATGATATTGACTATAAATTAAATACTCATTGATAAACTTACTTAGTTCCTGAAATTACTGTGACGTAAGCAGTGACGTAGTTTCGGTTACAGATAAATAAAGACCGAATCTCCATTATATATAGATATTAATAGATAATAATAGATGTAACATTCAGTAGAAACATTTATGTGACAGTTAAAAATAGAAAAATTCAGAATAAAAAATAAAGTAACTGTTTCGGCAGTTACTTTATTTTATTCTTCGACGGAAGGCAGTGGAAAATGGGAAGTACCTCCCTCTACTGTGCGCTGCCACAAAATGCCATATTAGTAAGACACATTGGATCTCTATGGGAAATGCGCGAGGAATTTCTTTGCGAACTTCCTCTACTGAATTGGAACGCGTGAAGATTAATGAGCATTTCCATAAATTCTTTTAATATCAAAAAAAAAAAAAAATCAAAAACGCATAACTTTTCGTAAATAATTTCGATGTTTCGGACTGTTGTCCTCATCTTTATTGTGTTGTGTGTAAACACAATGTTAATGCCACTGTAACCTCGAGCCTTGTTTAGGTGTATTTTAATTATTTTATACCTTTTATACCTTAAAAATAAAGTTATCATCAGACCATAATCTTGAGTTCAAACATAGTTTCGGAGCTAGAATATCGTTACCACTAGTTCAAGGTTCTTCAAGCAGCATAAATACTACTAGACTTATTGACAGAAATGTTATTAGATATAGAAAAAAAAATGAAACGGAAAAAAAATTACATTTTTATTAATAATGGAGATTCGTTTCCGGTTTTTGTCTGTAACAAAAACTGCATCACTGCTTACGTCACATTACCCAACACATAATCCAACGTCATAACATAGAATAAATATTCTCAATATGTGAGCATGCAACGTTAGACAATCCTCATTGTTTCAATAAATAGACGCCCGACGTTATATATTCATATATAGATTGTTTTATTCTAATATAATATTTAAAGTTATCGGAACTGTTTCCATTTCAAATTGTCTTTCTTTTTTTTTTAATCCTTTAATAAATTTGACGATTTTACATACTTATGGTACACACTCTATGACATTGAATTTTCAGCTCCCATCCCCTCAGGCAATATATTTCAAAAAATTATTTTTACATCGCCCGGAGGGTGTCTTTTTATTTTGCTAGTATTCTATAAATAATTTCAAAATATGTCGTTTTTATCTGATTTTGACTTTGAAATGAGAAGGTCCCAAAATGTAATAATTGTATCTTACAACTTTCTGCTAAGAATATCCTGTGAACCCTCGCCGTTAAAAAATCTAAAATAAATCTTGTTTAGGTATTAGGTATTTTAAGTAAAAATTTAAAAATGAACTAGATTCAAGCCCCTGATTTTTTATTTATTTTTTTTTTTTGGGGGGGGTGTTTTACGGCATATCAACCTCAGTGGGTCATTTAATGCCGATAAAGTTTTGAAATAAAGTCATTCTTAGTGGATATTCAATTTTTTGTAAACACATTGCTATTTAATCCATAGATGGAACCCTAACAGATACTACCACCCGGTCAGAGTGGACAAGGGAGCAAAGGTGATGAAGGTGCTCCACATTCCCCAAACCTTCAAAACTGTAACCTCACCATCAGATAGAGTTTAACGTCATTCCCAGTACATGAAGACCCTCAGCCACCGTTCTCTCTCTCTCTCTCTCTCTCTCTCTCTCTCTCTCTCTCTCTCTCTCTCTCTCTCTCTCTCTCTCTCTCTCGTTTGTGTACCTCTCTGTCTATCTGTCTGCCTCTCTTGTTTGTCTACCTCTTTCAGTCTCTGTCTGTCTACCTGTCTGTCTGTCTCTTTCTCTGTTGTTTGTCTACCCCCCCCTCTCTCTCTCTCTCTCTCTCTCTCTCTCTCTCTCTCTCTCTCTATCTATCTATCTATCTATCTATCTCTCGTTTGTGTACCTCTCTGTCTATCTGTCTGCCTCTCTTGTTTGTCTACCTCTTTCAGTCTCTGTCTGTCTGCCTGTCTGTCTGTCTCTTTCTCTCTTGTTTGTCTACATCCCCCTCTCTCTCTCTCTCTCTCTCTCTCTCTCTCTCTCTCTCTCTCTCTCTCTCTCTCTCTCTCTCTTCTTTCCTTCCAATTTCCTAAGTTGAATAACAACGGACACACACACACACACACACAGACAGAACTCTGTGAACAAATTCACATACATAAATATTGGTTTTGCGTGTGGGAACGTGAAAAGGCGCGAATATACTACAGAAATATCTTTGCTATGTCTACGAACACGGAACTCAAATATATTTCTCTTCCAATTCTCAGATTACAGCGTTTTTGTTTTTTGTTGTTTTTTTTTTTTTGTTTTTTATTTTGTTGGATTTTTTTTTTTAATATTTCAAACGAAAAATGCTGGAAATATTTCTATGGCTAATATTAATGACTAATATTAATGACTAATGTTTCTATGTTTAATATTTCTATGACTAATTTTCAATGGAAAATTAAAACAAAACAAAGAAACACTCTTAAAATTTAAGTACCGGTTTAGCTCAGTTGGTACAAGCGTGCGCCTGTGAACCACAAGGTTCCAAGTTCGACACCGGCCCTCGCCAACTCAGTGTAAGAGTAGCACACGATTTTGTGCGGTAAAGTAAGGAACTGATAGTAGGTGTGGTGCTCTACCTCAGACGCCAAAACAATCTCCTTGGTCTAGCGCTAGTGAAAAGTGGACAGACTCCCTCGCTGTCTGGCAGATACCGAATTTAGGCCGACCCGTCGACTTTACTTACTTATTCCCTGTAGAGGGGTTAGAACCCACCACCACCACAAAACAGCGGGGGGGGGGGTCCCTGTGTATAGTACTAAACCGCATCTGACAGCTCGGTTTCAATTCTGGAGATCTAAGGAATGTGGAATAATCCTTCACTGCCATTACTCCCATGCCCACTTTTTGCTTTCATTGCTATGTCTACAAAGATGAAACTCAAATCTTTCTCTTCGAATTCTCAGATTACTTCGTTTTTTTTTTTAAATATTTCAAGCGAAAAATGTCGGGAATATTTCCATAGCTAACAATGGGGACACTTATTGGCCCAGGGTGCCTAAGAATGGAACCCTAATGGCTGAGCAGTCCATGACATGCAGCACACCACTTTAGCCCTTACTTAGCCTAGACGGGCGATCGGAGAGGCCCTCTCTGATCAATCGGCTGGTCATGTCAAGCCCTAGCACCTATATTATTGTCTCAACCCTATTGCTCTCTATAGCAAACCTCCAACCTTTTTTATCATATATGCGCTAGAAAGCGGTGGTTGGAGGTCTTAATGTCCTCGATATGACGGTAAACTCTATCTGATGGTGGGGTTCCAGTTCTGGAGAGCTCTGGGAAATGTAGAGTACCCCTTCTTCAACATTACTGTTAGGGTTCCATCTATGGGTTAAATAGAAAAAAGTGAGTTGAAAAAAACGTTGAATACCCATCAAGAATGAACAAAACGTCTTCGGCATAAAATAACCCAACAAGGATTGACAAGCCGTAAAATCCTGACTGGAAATGTGACTGGGTAATTTTTTTAAATACTCTCAAAACTTAAGTAGCTTAGAATACGCCGACTGTATCTCCGAGTAAGACCCTCCACCCCCAGCCAAAGAAGAGGGTCCTGAGTCTGACATTAAACTGGATCTGGCGATGAGGTTCCAGTTCTGGAGATATAGGGAATGCGGAATACCTATTCACGACATTACGCCCAGGTCCACTCAAATAGATTTGTATAAAACTTATTCATAACCGTGTACAAAAAAAACTCCGACACAAAAAATGTAGATATGAACATACAATGAACGCGATTCCCTAACTCTTAGGCATAAAATAATCCTAGACGGACTGATATGCCATTAAAACCAATCAATTAATTGTATAATAACAAATCCATGCTTAAAATATACAAAATACGGATAAAATCAAGTAAATGGGAAAAACATGAAGAAAATTGAATAAACGAATGCAGCTGAAACAAAACATATTTACTTAATTAAAGTCAGCTTTTTAGTTTAATCGTTGTTAACAAGCCTCACCGGACTGGCACTATAGATAGAGTCCTTTAACTCTTCCTGTTGAGGATTTTCTAAGTCCAGAGCCCCATTCCTCTAAGGATTTATCAAAAATAGATAAAAATGGCCTTTTCATTTAAAGTTACCTGTTATTTCCTTTAAATCAAAGACTTCTAAATATGTTTAATATTACATTTAAACAAAGTCTATCATTTGGGGCAAATTAGGAAAACGAAATGAGGCGGTATATATATTTACCAACCCCTCCACACGAGCAGGATGTGACACAAGGTCAATTTCTTAAGCGGAGTTCAACAGGTTTTGAATTCAGAGTTTTCCTTCTAGACCGGTTGCTAACCAAGGTTAAAGAGCCCAGTCTGCCCTACTATTTATCCATAGCTGGAGTGAGAGTAGGATTCATATCTTTCCCAAGGGTATTAGCGCTAAGTGAAAATGCAATTACCAAGTCCAGGATTTGAACTCGGAAATGAGGCGGTATAGGATGTTAAGAGTTCACTAAGCTATTTGTTTTAATGTTGCCAGATGTCATATATATATTTACCAATCACTCCGCACGAATAGGATATGAAACAAGGTTAATTTTTTTAAGTAAAGTTTGACAGGTTTGAATTCAGACTTTTCCTTCTCCTAGACTGGTTACCTAGCCAAGGTCAAAGACCCTGGTCTGACTTATTATTTACCCGTAGTTGGAGGGAGAGTAGATGGATTCATATCTTTCCCAATGGTATTAGCGCTATATGAAATGCAAACAGCTTCGTCCAGGAATTGAACTCGGGTTGACAAGTCCATTTCCTACGACTCTAACCATTACACCACGCGCCTCCAGTTGTCATATAAGAAATAAGACAACTGAAATAATTTCCTTGTGATTTGGGATCGATTCAGATATCATAATCAACATGTCTGCCTTGGTGTCCATATTTTTATTTAGATTATTAATTAGATACGAATAGTTACGTTAAACTATAACATTTTGTACAGGTTTTTAGAATTATATAATCCCATGTATATGTCAAATAGGTCTCTTTAAAAATTCTTAGTATTATTGAGATAATTGAAATTATTTCCTCGATTGGTTGATTGGTTGGTTGGTTAGTTGGTTGGTTTTAACGGCATATCAACTCGTCTGGGGTTATGGCATGCCTAACGGTTAGGAAGTTGTGTATTTATATTTAAACCTTTTTAGTAATTGGTTTTAACAATGTGTTAGCAACATTGAGGATCATGTTGTATGGTATTGATTAAGTTCATGTCTATATTCTATGGTATAATTTTATTTCCCTCCAAAAAGATAGAATGTCTTCCATGTTGACATTTTCAAATAGATCTTTCATATTGTTTACATTAAAATAACGGTTTCTGATGTGAGCAAGAAATCTGCATTTCATGAATAAGTGTTTAACAGTCAAAGGTGTTTGACATGTTTCACATTGATGTTGTTGTTCTTGTTTGAGTATATAGTAGTGCGTTAGTCTTGTATGACCAATGGGTTATCGGGACATAATGACTTGTTCCTTTCTAGACTTCCTTAAACTTGGTCTCCAGTCTCCCAAATTGGGTTTGATTAGCTTATTGTGAATGTTGTTTTTTCAGCGTTGTTGGCATTTTGTATGAAGGAATCTATCAATTTTGGGTTTCAAGTCAGTATATGGAATCTTTAACTTGTCGGGGATCAAATCTAGAGCCGATTAAGCTGCAAACTCAGCTCTTTCATTCCCTCTCACCCCTATATGGCTTGGGATCCATTGGTTTCTTGTATCATAATCAACATGTCTGCCTTGACGTTCATATTTGTTCAAGATTTGTTGAAGAGAATGTTGGAATATTTTGGCATATAAGGTGTGCTACAATTCCCCACCTGGATTTATAGACTAGCCGTGGTCACATAGTTTATTCCTTCGCCAATTACTAGCCATACCACGTGGCTGATACACTACTTAAACACTGATACTGGCCATAGTTCTACTAGCACTCATTGAGGAGGGGCGTACAATACTCAGGAGTCGTTACCAGAAGAACCAAAGGATTCATTATTAGAGGATTATCAAGGACCCAATTCCACTGGACAAGCGCCTTTGCTTAGAGCCTACAGGATGGCCCATGAAAACTTAACAGAGAGACCGCAACATTCTTGTGGATGGGAATCCAGTATAACAGTTTTCTTAACCCTTTTCATCACACAGCACAGTGAGCTGGGCAATAAATTGATCGAGGTACACCATCAGTATATAGACATATAATTATTTCATCATTTATTTTAAGAGTACAAAAATATTAAATTAAAACAAAAAATATTAAATCAAAACAAAAAATATTAAAGTAATAGAATAAAAATATAAGAGGATGATCAACCGTCCTCAACATTCACGGCACACCCAGGGAAGCTTCACGGTACACCAGTGTAACGCGGCACACCGATTGAAAAACTCTGCAGTAGAATTCACGTTTTATCTTATCAGAGAAATCAGATTTCTATGTGACTAATAACGGATGTCCTGAATCTAATGGCGAGTCTTTAGTTCTGATAGCATAAAATAATCCCTGACGGCTTGACACCCGGTTAAAATCCATCAATAAGTAAGATTACAAGTCCATCCTTACAAATATACAAAATACGGATAAAATCAAATTCTAAGTAAATGGGAAACGCACGAAGAAAATTAAATAAACAGATGAAACTGGAAGTGACAATTCTTCCAAGCTGGCACCGACTGCACCTCTGCAGAGGGGTTAGACTCCCCCAATGGGGCCACCTGTTGGCCGTGGCTGGCGACCCATGTTGCTTAAGGAAAGAACCCAGGTGGATGAACAGTCCATGACATACAATATTCCACTTTGGCCCGTACTTGGGCTAGACGGCCCTCTCCAATCAATCGGCTGGTCACGTCAACTCCTAGCACCTATATGATTGCCCCAACCCTATAGCCTTTATGGCAAGCCCAAACCCCTTTTCATCATATGGATGCCAGAAGGCGGTGACTGAGGGTCTACATGTCCTGGTAATGACGTTAAACTCTATCTGATGGTGAGGTTCCAGTTCTGGAGGTCTGGGGAATGTGGAGCACCCCTTCATCACCATTGCTCCCTGGTCCACTCTAACCCGGAGTGGTAGTACCTGTTAGGAGCCCATCTATGGGTTAAATAGAAAATGTGTTTATAAAAAAATTGATTATCCATTTAAACTTTGTCGGCATTAAATGATCCACTGAGGTTGATATGCCGTAAAACAAAACAAACCAAACCATCTTCCAAGCGATAGTTGTATCAGTACTGCTGTATGGCTGCACCACATGGACTCTAACAAAGCGCCTAGAAAATAAGCTAGATGGGAGCTGCACAAGGATGCTGCGCGCAATATTAAATAAATCCCTACAAGAAAGCAGCTGCACGGCCACCTGCCCCCTGTCACACAGACCATCCGAGTGAGACGAACAAGACATGCTGGGTACTGCTGGAGAAGCAGGGACGAACTAATTAAGGATGTTCTCCTATGGGAACCAGTTAATTATGTCTAAATTATTAGTACTAGCAAATATATGCACCCTCCGGGTGCAAGTATTAATGTCATAAAATATTAAATTAGATTAGAAAGTCTAAAGAAACTAAATAATAATGCAGATAAAATGATTTGAAACAGATAGGGGTATAATTGAAAAATATAACAGCTGAAGCTTCCTCTTCCATCACCTCCGTCTTTTCTTGCTAAACTTTTCTAATTTAACTATTTAGTTAAATTAGGAAGTAAAGAATAAAAATTACAGTTATTTTTTTTTTTTTTTGTTAATTGATTTATTTTAAGATTTATCTCCGAGATTTTTGCTCATATTCATTAAGATAAAATCAAATAATTAGAAATCAATAATACTATGCACATATTTATCAAAATTAAATTCTAAATATCAATATGCAAATTAGGCTTGCCGTTCACACTGTAAACCACTATTTGTTGTACATATTAATACAATTGCATGTTATTAGTATGTAGATATGGCCAGCAGTATAAATAATAAAAAAAACAATTTTAGTAATAATTGAGGCTTGAATAAAAATGATTCATGGAAAATGTGATGAATAATAACTAAATGGATAGTGACTTGAGTAGTGATATAGTTTCGGTTACAGACAAACAAACACATAATCTCCATTATATTATTAGTATTAGGGACCGGTTTAGCTCATTCGGTAGGGCACCTACCTACGAATAACAAGGTTCCGGGTTCGATACCGGTCACCACCAACAGCGCATGAGTAGCACAGATTGTGGCAATCTGATCTGTGCGGTAAAATGGGTAGCTGACGGTAGGTGTGGTCCTCTAACAGAGCAAAAACAATGTTCCTGATCTAGCGCTAATGAAAAGGGTATAGACTTCCTTGCTATCCGGCTGATATCGACAATAGGTTACTCCGCCAACTTTAGATAGGAATACTTGAAATCATACAACTGTATGGAAATTATTTGTATTGGATAGGAATACTTGATACTACCACTATGAGCAAAAATGAACGCGATTCCCTAACTTCTTGGCATAAATTATCCCCGATGGGTTGACATCAGTCAATACCCTCCCACGCATACACAAAGTATTCTAGTGATCATGCCGTTTTAAAATTAATAAGTGTTTTATTTCTCTGAATTTTTTTTAGATGAGGCATGATAATTAGTATTATTTGGATTATTCGGACTGTTGTCCTCATCCGGCCTTCTTCAGGTATTTCTTGTCGGACTCGGAAACCTTCTCGAACTTGGGACCCTTCTTTTCGAACTCGGGAACCTTCTTGTCGTAATTAGAACTTTGAACCCATTTCTTTATTCACTTCACGAATAATAGTCCGAATAAATAATACTTAAAAGTATTTTGTTTTTTAATTGAATACTAGTTTAACCAACCTGCATGTTGTTGGAGGTGGTTGGGGGGAGGGGTACGTTAATTTTTTCTCTTTCTTTTTTATTTTTATTTTTTAACCTTAACACACTCAAATAGTCATGATTTTTTGAAGATTAAAACACCTATTGAGCGATTTATTGTTATTTGAGCCGGTTATTTTTATTTAAGCCGGTTATTTAAACGAGATAAAAATTTTACGACATATTAATTTCTCTCCCATTGCTTCAGGTGTTACATTTAAAAGCCATAACTCTTCGTAATGAAAAGACGTTTCATTGTCAAAAATAGTTTATATAACAATGTAATTTATTTTACTTCTACGACTTTTATTAGCCTAAAATGGGTTGGTTGGTTGGTTGGTTGGTTGGTTGGTTGAATGAATGAATGAATGAATGACATATCAACCTTGTGGATTATTCAATGCCAAATCTTGTCTTGACTTTTTATATACTAGCAAAAACAAAACGCCCTCCAGACGGTGTAAAAAATTATTTTTGAAAGATATTGCCTGAGTCAAAATTTAATGTCAGAGGGTTTGTATCATACGCAATTAAGTAAAATCATCAAAATTTATTAAAGGAGTAAAAAAAAAAAAATATGAAACAATTTGAAATGGAATCTTATGTATGTTCCCCTCAAATAAAATGTTGCGCGCTTTATTAATTATTAATCAAATAATTATTTTGAATATTTTGCACATAAATTTTACACAAAATCTTAGGTATTTATTTATTTGTAAACGTTTACACTTCTTGTTACTTAAAAAAGGGACGAGAGTAAAAAAAATAAATAACAGCTTTTATTTATTCTATTAATATTATTGACGATTTTGGGTAATGTGGCGTAAGCAGTGACATAGTTTCAGTTACAGAGACCGAATCTCCATTATTAATATATATATAATATATATATATATATATATATATATATATATTATATAATCAATAGTAATGATATTATGGATGATTTAAACTCATAACTTTAAGTTTCATGCTTACGCAATCTTCAGATGAGTCTGCTTTATTAGCATTGAGCGCCTTTTTATGTCAATACTTTTCTCATTTATTCTCTATTCATTATATATATATATATATATATATATATATATATATATTATATATATATATATAAAAGAATGTCGTGGTATGTACATATAGTTTTATAATTAGAAAAGAGATGTCATTATGATTTGAAATCTCGCAGACACCTTATTATGTTTATAATTAAGAAACACAGAAAATGTGTTTGTTTTTTAATTTTTACTAATTATGTATATAATTCAATAATTAAACAAAGTCAACCAATTTCTAGAAATCTTCACGGTAGGAAAAATAAAGTAAGTAAAAATTGGGTCAAAAAAGGAAATAAATTAGACTGATACATTTCATCACTTTAACTTAACAAGCTAGGTACCCTCTTTCATCCGGTCTATTCGTTTCTATTTCTCATTATCTCTGTCTATCACCCTCAGTCACTGCCTTCTAGCACCTATATGATAAAAAGTGATGGGTGTTTGACATGAGGGATTTTAAGACTGCAGTTGGTATAATCATGACTAGCCGATTGATCGGTTCGAACCTCTCCTACCGTTTGTCTAGCCAAACTAAGGACCGAAGTGGAGTGTTGCAAATCAGTACCCCTTCATCACCACTACCTCCAGGCCCATTCTGACTCGGAGTGGTAGTACCTGTTAGGGTCACATTTATGGGTTAAATAGAAAAACGTGTTCAAAAAAATGAGTTTTTAAAAAATATTGAATAGCCATCAAGAAACAAAACGTCTTCAGCATAAAATAACCCAGCAATGGTTGACATGCCGTAAAATCCAACCAACCAACTAACCAAAAGCAGTTCATTTTCATCATTCATTCTACTAATGGATCTACTAGTAGCAAATTCATAACCACTATCCAAACATGAAGAATTGATTGTCCATATACTCAGCCACCTTCCCTTCCCTCTCTAGATATTTACCACGTATCCCACGTGTACAGGTTAGGCACAAAACGAAGCTCATGGATGGCGGGTGCAAAAAATGCGTTGATCCCTTCGGCATTCCCCCTCAAGGGAGCGGCTCGGGCACTGGGCAATAAACCCTACCCTGCCCCTTTGAATCAAGGGGGCATGTGTTGCCTGTAAATGTGCCCCGCCCCCCTGGTATCAACGATGTTAGCTTGTAAGGTCCAGGGCCGAAGCCACTGGAACCCCGGTCGAAACCAGAGTTAGATATGTGGAACATATCTACATACTAATATTCTCTCTCTATGTTAGCGTTGGGATTATATCTCTCGACTAATAGCACCTACGAGAGGTAATTACCTTCCGTGTCTGCCAGTTGGCGCTAGGTGGTGTAGCGAGCAGTGTTATAAAACAGGAAGCGCCAAAGTTGAATTCTCTTTCACAGAGGTAACACGCACAAGTTGTGTCTACAGGAAAAGAGGGTTTTGCGCCCCAACATTTTCGTGTTGCATGGTACACGAGAACATACTTGTTTATACTTTCCTCTTTTAATGTAGGATTTACATTCCTATACCTGCCATGGCTCTCCTATTTGACACTAGGGGACACAAGAGGTAATTATTTCCTGCATCTGACAGTAGGTGCTAGGTGGCATAGCGAGCCTCAAAAGTAGAGGAGGTAAAGTCAAATGTCCCTTTTACCTTCTAACACACAGCTAAGAACACACAGCTTTGAGCACCCAGCATTCTGTGTTGCATGGCACACGAGAGCATGTTCAACATGTACATGTTTATACTATATTTTACCAGCATACTCTAGACTTTTATCTACTAAAAGACTATTTTCATATTAGTACATTTCTTTCATACAACCTTTCTTTGTATGCCCTGACATGTCTGTATTCTCTTCTATTAAATTACCTGAGGTGGTTAAGGATGGAACCCTGGTGGCTGAGCAGTTCCTGACTTGCACACTCCATTTTGGCCCTTGACGGGCAGGAGGAGAGGCCACCTCCAATCAGTCGTCTAATCATATCAAGCCCTAGCACCCACATGATTGTACCAACGCTATTGTCCTTGTTGGCTTATTTTTCTGTAGACACAACTGGTGTGTGTTACCTCTGTGAAGGCTGGAGTGTGAAAGAGAATTTAACTTTTAGGTCATTTCTCTTATACAACTTTTCTTTGTATGTCCTGTCATGTCTGTATTCTCTTCCATTAAGTTTGCTCCGGCAATAAAATTTCCTTGTTGTCACTTCATCGTGAATTCTATAATTTATTCCGTGAGAGGAAACGATATACTGATCCAACTATCGTTCTTATCCACGGCGACAAGAGAGCACAGGGAGAAATGGGTTTATGCCTTCACGCAAGGATATCAATGTGAAAGGGAAGCGATCCCGACAGGAATTCGAACTCGTTTTGTTGATTCTGTTTTCATGCTCATAACAGCTCTACCACCCCTTCTAAGCTACCCTGCACCTCTGCAGAAGGGTAACATCCCTCTCAATGTAGCTACCTCTTGGCTGTGGGAGGCAGTCCATGATGCTTAAGGACGGAATCCTGGTTGCTGAGCAGTCCATGACAAGCAGCACTCCTTAGGCCCTTACTTATGCTACATGAGCGGTTGGTAAAGACTCTTCCGATCAATCGGCTGGTCCCGTCAAGCCCTAGCACCTATATGATTGTCCCAACCTTATTGCTCTTATGGAAAACCCTGAACCTTTTTTAGAATATAGTGCTCGAAAGCGGTGGCAAGGTGTCTTAGTGTCCTGGGTATAACGTTAAAGTGCATCCAATAGTGAAGTTTCAATTCTGGAGCTCTTGGGAGTGTGGAGTTCCCCTTCATCACCATTACTCCCAGGTCCACTCTGATCCGAAGTGGTAGTACCTGTAAGGGTTCCGTCAATAGGTTAAATAGAAAAATGAGTTTTAAAAATGTGTTTAAAAAATTGAGTTTGAAAAGAAAATTGAATACCATCAAGAAGGGACAAAACAAAAGATCTTTGGCATAAAATAATCCAACAAGGGTTGACGTGCCGTAAAATACAAGTAACCAATCAACTTCTATTAAGAGTAATTAGTAGCGCAGACTGGGTTCTTTAGCCTTGGTAAGGTAACCAGTCTTGGAAGGAAATATGAACCTGTGTCTCATCCTGTTTGTACAGGTTTAAATCTATGTACAATGGAGATTCAGTGTCTGTCAGTCTGTAACTGAAACTACATCACTGGCTACGTCACAACTTCCTCAGGAATTGCGTAAGTTTATCAATGAGTATTTAACGTCAAAGTTGAAAATGGAAAGGAATCCGACAATATGTAGAAAGAATAAATAACTAAAGGAAAGAAAATGTTAAATAAATGGATAAAATTGATTTAATTTGAGTTACCAACACGTGTTTCGACCTGGAGTTTATTCATGTACACATGTATTCTATTTATTATTATTTTAAATATCAAATAATAAATATTTAGAATAATATTTAAATAGAATACATGCGTACATGAACAGACTCCTGGCAGAAACACGTGTTGGTAACTCAAATTAAATCAATTTTATCCATTCAACATTTTCTTTATTTTATTTATTTATCCTTTCAACACACACACGCGCGCGCGCGCGTATATATATATATATATATATATATATAGTTCGAATTTCCAAACTTTTAGTTTGTTCACGAACTCTTAGGGTTTTGGAGATAGACCTCCATAACCATATACATTCTGAAACTATATTGCCCATACTTGGTTAAGTATATTTCATTTTGATCAAAGGGGTACCGAGGAGGGGGGGGGCACTAACTCCTGCTAAAAATGTTCCCTTCGATTTACATGAAATTTAAACGCTAGGTAAATGATAGGATATGATGCCTATTCACAAAATTTTAGCAAATTTCAATGATATTAAGACATCCGTGTGAGGGTTAAACCCTTTTTATAGTGGAAATTTTGGAAGAACAGAACTTAAGTATTGAAAACTCTATTATCATGGGGTTTTTTTTCTATTAATTAATCACAAATCGACAAAAAATATCTCTCTTTTATAGTAAAATTTAACCAATTTAGACATTTTGTCTATAGAAAAACATTACTAGAACGAACAAGAATATGCGCCCTCCAGGCGTAAGTATTTAAGTTTTGATGTAATGAAATATATTAAATTCGAAAGACTAACGAAATTAAATAAGAACGCATATAAAAAGATTACACTTATTTTAATTGGTTTCTATATGAAATCATTCAGAGGATTTAATACATTGGAGAATAAAACAATAATATTAGAGATCAATAACACCAAGTAATAATTTATTAAACCCGGTTTTGTTAAAGTCAGTATGCAAATTAACCGCACCATATATTGTGTAAACCCTTATTTCTTAGTGGTATATAAGACGCGCTAATAACATGGGCTGTTTTGAGGCAAATCTGAGATTTTTATAGAGACGTTGTCAATAGATAAGATTTATTCTGTGTATTAATGATTTTGACTAAAAATTACTCATTGATAAAGTTGCGCATTTCCTGAGGGTGTTGTGGCGTAGTTTCGATTACAGAGAGACAGACACCGAATCTCCATTATAATAAAATTATGACAACAAAAATTATTAGTTAACTAGCTTAAAAGTTACCCTATCTGGTGGCAATTTGTATACAAATGTGAGAGTTTTGCGATGAATATAACATATAAAATTCTCGTAAAAAATATTTCCCCTAATATTTCTTAGGAAAAACCTATTTTAAACATAATTTCATCAACAGGTGAATAATTACCGAAATTTTCGTGAAAATTTTACTCTTAATTGATTTTTCATAGAATTTTTTAAAAGCCAGTAGTCATAATTTGTTTTTGGCTATGCTAAATTTTAATTGATTTAATGGTGCGAAAATGTAAACATTGTTTTCGTTGATAATTTTCATTATTTCCGTCAAGTGAATTTTTTTTAAATCATAAGGAGTTATTTTTAAATGGTTCTTCTTTTGAATGGTACAAAATTTTAAAAGATTATATCAACCTTTATTGAAGTTTCATTGTGTTAAATATAGGGAGATAAATTTTACATGTCAGATTGGACATCCCTAGAGGCTTGAGCTGTCAAAGTATCTTGGAAGGGAAACTTAGACCCTGTACTCCCACCAAGAGCGGCGGCTAAATAGCTTCTATCCTCGCTGCCTTAGACGTATACTGGGCATAACCTGGAGGGACAGGATCACTAACACAGCAGTTCTTGAGAGAGCTCAATTTCCTACCTTGTATTCTCTACTGAGACAGCGTCGTCTCCGATGGATGGCCATTTCCGCCGGATGGATGATGGACGAATCCCGAAGGACATCCTCTATGCAGAGCTTTCGTCTGGTAAGAGACAGGTTAGTCGCCCCCAGCTGCGTTTCAAGGATGTGTGCCAGAATGATCTCAGGTGCTTTGGCATTTCCCCTTCTAACTGGGAAAATTTGGCTCAGGACCGCCCTTGGTAACAACTGGCTCTCCGTAGCGTACTATTCGTATCTGAAACCATCCTGGCGCAACACCATGAAGCCGAGAGGTCCAGAAGAAAGCAGCGACAACAAAGCACCGGCACATCAACATCTTCAGGGACAGCTTTCACACGCGACATCTATGGTCGAGAATGTTTTTTCGAACATTGGACTTCACAGTTACAAGAGGCGCTATAACTTCAGGGGCACGAAAACTATATTATAGTCTTCCGAGACTGAAATGCCAATGGAAAGGCTTGAGCTGTCAAAGTATCTTGGGGTGGCTAGAATTTTTTGAATGGTCCTCGTACGTTGTAAAAATAAATCTAGCTGAAAATCTGCGGAACGGTGCTGAGAATGGTGCATATTGTACAAGAATTTCAGGTCAACTTTCTTTACCTACCATCCTTACATTTTTTCTCTGTCATTTGTTTATAATTGTCTACGTCATATTAACAGGACACTTAGGCGACCAAACCTCCCATGCCTCAGGGAATATCATATACTTTTTATTGTTGTTTTTTTGTTTTTGTGTGTCTTCTGTGTGATTATTTTGATATGTGCGTAGTTCTTTTATACTTGGGTTTTTCCTTTTCTTAACTTCATGTTTTTTGTTTTTTTTTTTTTTTTTGTTTTTTTTTTTTTTCTTCCATTTTTATCAGTAGTGAAAGAATAATCTTTGTGGTCTTGTAATACTTTTTCTTTTTACATGATTCATTCATCCTATAATAAACCCCCATTATTCATTCTCTCTCTCTCTCTCTCTCTCTTCTCTCTCTCTCTCTCTCTCTCTCTCTCTCTCTCTTTACATTTTCCTTCCTTTCCGACTTCTTTCATCTCCAATGCTTTTCGTTCCTGCACCTCTCTCTCTCTCTCTCTCTCAACCTCCTCTCTCTTCTCTCTCTCTTCTCTCTCTCTCTCTCTCTTCTCTCTCTCTCTATTTATATTTTCCCATCCTTTCCGACTTCTTTCATCTCTATATGCTTTTCGTTCCTACAACCCCTCTGTCTCTCTCTGTCTCTCAACCTCTTCTCTCTCTCTCTCTGTCTCTATTTATATTTTCCCATCCTTTCCGACTTCTTTCATCTCTATATGCTTTTTCGTTCCTACAACCCCCCTCTCTCTCTCTCTCTCTCTCTCTCTCTCTCTCATTATTTCCTTCTTTCCGACTTCTTTCATCTCTATATGCTTTTCGTTCCTACAACCCTCTCTCTCTCTCTCTCTCTCTCTCTCTCTCTCTCTCTCTCTCTCTCTCTCTCTCTCTCTCTCTCTACATTTTTCCTTCCTTTCCGATTCTTTCACTCGATATGCATTTCGTTCCTCCTACCTTCTCTTCCTCACTTCCTTTTTTCTCCTTCTTCCTTTTCTCCAATTTTTCTTTCCTTCTTTCCTTCTCACTTCTCTCTCTATTCTTCTTTTTTATTTCTCCTTACTCCTTTTTCTTTTTCTTTCCTTCTTTCCTTCTTTCCTTCTCTTCCTCTCTTCCTTTTTCTCCTTTCATCTTTCTTTCCTCGTTCTTTTTTCTACCTCTTCTCTTCTTTTCTTTCCTTCTTTTTTTTTATTCCTTTCTCTTTATGCATTCTTTTTTTTTTTTCTTTTCTTTTTTCTTTCTTTCTTTCTTTCTTTCTTTCTTTCTTTCTGTCAAACGTTTTTCTTCTTCTTTCTTCTCCTTTTTTTCTTTCTTTATTGCTTTTCTTTCTTTCTTTTATTCCCTTTCTTTCCTCCCTTCTTTCCTTCCTCTCTTTATTTCTTCACTCTATTGCCTTTCTTTCTTTCTTTCTTTCTTTCTTTCTTCTCTTTATTGCTTCTCTTCCTGCCTTATTCCCCTATTCCCTTTTTCTCTTTCTTCTTTCTTTTCTTTCTTTCTTTCTTTCTTTCTTTCTGTCAAACGTTTTCCCCTCGTTCTTTTTCTAGCGCATGAGTTGCACAGATTAGGTGATCTGATTTGTGTGGCAAAGCATCTGTTGCTCTACCTCAGCAAAAATAATCTCCCTGGTCTAGCGCTGGTGAAAAGGGGATAGGGTCCTTCGCTTTCTGACTGATACTGACAATAAGCCACTCCTCCAACGACTTTTTATTTCATTTGTTTATGTGCGACATTCCATGAATACTTGTCTCATTTTACCATTTTTGTAAGAATATATACATAAAGAGGAAGTAGAAAAAAAACAAGGGAAATAGAGTGGGTGCCAGAAAGGAAAAGGAAGATAGAAGGAGAAAAGGGAGGAAAGCGGTAGGAGAAGTATAGGAGAAAGTAGTGGAGAAGTAGAAGAATAAGGGAAAGTAGAAGTAGGAGAAAGTGCAGTTAGAAAAAAAGTGGTAGAAGTATTAGAAGAATAGGGGGAAATTGGTAGAAGTATTAGGAGAAAGTGCAAAGTGGTAGAAGTATTAGAAGAATAAGGGGAAATTGGTAGAAGTATTAGGAGAAAAGGGAAAGTGGTAGAAGTATTCGGAGAAAGGGGGAAAGTGGTAGAAGTATAGGAGAAAGGGGGTAAGTGGTAAAGTATTAGGATAAGGTAGTGGTTAGAAGAATAAGGGGGAAAGTATTGAAGGGGTAGTGGTAGAAGTATTAGGAGAAAAGGGGAAGTGTAGAAGTTTAAAGAAAGGGAATTAGAATTATTGAGAAAGGGAAAGTGGTAGAAGTATTAGAGAAAGGGGAAAGTGAAAAGTATTCGAGAAAGGGAAAGTGGTAGAAGTTTAGGAGAAAGGGGGTAAGTGTAGAAGTATAGAAAGGGGAAGAGAAGGGAAAAGGGAAAGTGTAGAAGTATTAGAAGAATAAGGGAAATTGGTAAAAGATTATTAAGTGTAGAAGTATTAGGGAAAGGGTAAGTGGTAGAAGTATTAGAAAAAGGGGAAAGTGTAGAAGTATAAGGTAAAGTATTAGGAGAAAGGGGAAAGTGGTAGAAGTATTAGAAGATAAGGGGGAAAGTGGTAGAAAAGTATTAGGAGAAAGGGGGAAGTGGTAGAAGTATTAGAAAAAGGGGAAGTGTAGAAGTATTAGGAGAAAGGGGAAGTGGAAAGTATTCGGAGAAAAAGGGGAAGTGGTAGAAGTATTCGAGAAAAAGGGGGAAGTGGTAGAAGTATTCGAGAAAAAGGGGGGAAGTGTTAGAAGTATTCGGAGAAAGGGGAAAGTTGAAGTATTGAGAAAAAGGGGGAAAGTGTGGAAGTATTGGGAGAAAAGGGGAAGTGGTAGAAGTAATTAGGGAAGGAAAGGGGAAAGTGCTAGAAGTATTAGGAAAAGGGGGAAAAGGGAGAAAAAGGGGAAGTAGATTAGGAGAAAGGGGAAGTGAGAGTATTAGGAGAAAGGGGGAAATGCTAGAAGTATTCGAAAGGGGAAAGTGCTAGAAGTATTACGAAAAAGGGGAAAGTGGTAGAAGTATTAGGAGAAAGGGGAAAGTGCTAGAAGTATTAGGAAAGGGGAAAGTGCTAGAAGTATTCAGAGAAAAAGGGGGAAGTGCTAAGTGGGAAAAGTGGTAGAAGTATTTCGGAGAAAAAGGGGGAAAGTGGTAGAAGTATTAGGAGAAAGGAGAAAGTGGTAGAAGTATTAGGAGAAAAGGGAGGAATTGGTATAAGTATTAAGAGAAAAGGGCTAGAAATATTAGGGGAAAAGTGGTAGAAGTATTAGGAAAGTTAAAGAGAAAAAATTGTAAAAGTATTAGGAGAAAGTGGGGAAGTGGTAGAAGTATTAGGAGAAAGTATGGCGAATTTTTCCTTGTTCAGAAAAATAGCGAACGTAAAACAAAATGACATCGTCAATAAAAAGGGGTAGGGAAAAATGAAAAGAATGATGGTCTTATTTGATAATGAAATAGAATCTTTATTATACAAATTTCTCCACCAAAGGAGGCTAAAAGAAATACAAACAATTTACATTAAACAAACTTGCATAAATTTCCATATGCACGACTAAACAAAGATTTAGGGGTCAAGTAACACAAATACAAAATAGTATAAAAATAGGAAAGAAGTGTATAAAAATAGGGGTTACACCTACTTTAACAGAAAGGGTATTGAACAATAAAATAAACCCTTTAAAATGAATTTCTCTCGCGCAGGAGAAACAAACAGTACCACAGGACCCACAGTTCTTTCAAAATTTCACATCCCTTTTCGTTAAGACTGAGGCTCCTGGCTTGGAAATAACGGCTGACTGAAAGATAAACCTTCTTTCAGTCACTTGTACTTTCTCGTAAAGAACAAGGCTCTCGGATGAAATATAGGGCTGACCGAAAGATTAACCTTCTTTCAGTCGTTGTCGTCCGTTTTTTCTTCAAAGGGGTGGACACTCAATAATATTTCTTCCGTGGTTTGAAGAATATGCGAGGAAACCGCGACCTTTTTCGCCAAAGGATTTGAAGAACCGTTTTAGCCCTCCAAGGAATTCTGCTGGGTTGTAACTGCAATAAGCCCTTTTTTCAATCAAGGTTCTTCTCCGAAACCGGCCTATGTCCGTTTTGAAGCATCTAAGGGCTTCGTCACTCAGTGCCCATGACGGGGAAATCTGCTAGTTGCGTCCGCTCGCTTCGCTTCCCACTTCCAAAGAGGCAGATCACGACTGACACGTGATCAAAGAAAGTCCAGACTTGGCGCCAGTTCCAGTAGCCCCCTCCTTCGTTTTCGCAGCAAAAAACGAAACGAAACAGAGAGACAGACCAAAAGGGAAAAAAGGCATGCATTATACCACAAATGTTTTTTATTTTTTTAAATAAATAAAATTTCCAATAAAAGGTGGAAAGTGGTAGGGGAAGTATTACGAGAAAAGGGGGGAAGTGATAGAAGTATTAGTAGATAAGGGAGAAAGTGGTAGAAGTATTAGGAGAAAAGGGGGAAAGTGGTAGAAGTATTAGGAGAAAAGGGGTAGAAATATTAGAGGGTGGGTGGGTGGTTGGTAGAAGTATTAAGAAAAAAGTGGAAAAGTTATTATTTCAAATCCCTAAGAGGGCTCAATGTAAGATAATTAATGAATTGATTATATACTGAGCAATATTTACACTTTCAATATGAAAAACCGTCATTTGGCTATTATAAACTTATTTCGGCCGTTAACTCAATAAATTAGTCCTGTTTTGTCAGACAGCCATTACATAATAACGATAGATATATATATATATATATATATACCGGGTGTTCGGGGAAATTTGACATATTTATATTTGGTTATTTTTCTCCGTAGGTTGGAGGTATTGACGCACACTGCCCATCATTTAAAAACTTGGATCCTTCTTCATTCATATACGCGATGACAGGAACCCTCCTGAATCATGGAAGAGAATAACTTGTATCATGATGATCTGCGCCGGCCATCAAAATAAGGAGATTATGGTTGGTTCTCAATGCTCCCTGAACACTGTAAAAACAATCAGACATGAACTGGGGATTTGCAAAGAAGACTACGGGCTGTGGCTAGAAGAAAACAACATAACAGACGATCTGATTGCGTTTCGCACAGCAGAATTCCTCGAAAATATGCAGAAAAAAGTGTTGGAGGACCCTCAGATGCCTACGTGGAGTTGATAAACACTGTAGTCAAGCCCTGGATAACAAGGGTATCCAGTGGTAGGCATATGTATGGCAGCAGGATTCAGCCCCTTGCCACACCTCCGCGAAAAGTCAAAAATGGTTGTCGGTGAATTTTTACGACTAGACCAGTCCTATTGTTTGGCCTTCGAACTCCCCAGATCTTAACCCCATGGATTATTATGTATGTGGCGCTATTGGGAAATACACCAATCACCGTGCCATGTACTACAAAAGCCCCTTCCTAGTGAAACTGTAACATCAGCTTGCTTCAGGTTCCGGAGCAGGATTGAGGCTGTGATCGACGCTAATAGCGGTTATTATGAATGAAACTTGTTGACAATAGTGTACATTCCGTGCCAGTTGAATTTCTTTACAATCCATTAAATTTTGTAGTTACCAAGCACTTTTTCTTTTTCCTTATGAAACTGTCAAATTTCTCCCGAACACCAGTATATATATATATATATATATATATATATATAAATATATATATATATATAATATTAAAGAGGGTGGGACAATTGAAATGGATCATAGAATTTTATTAACCTACGGGTTGTCGCCGAATTTTGCAAATAAATTCTGTCGTTATATGTCTCTATCACAATGACTCTCCCTCTCCCGCTTACTCACGCAGAGAGACTAATATTTATATACGGAGAAGGTAATCAAGAGATAATTAGAGGGGGAAAAAGTGATAGACAGAAAGTAAAGTAAGAGATTGGTCAGTGTTTGACTTAATTGCTAATTACGACTAATTAGAACTAATTAAAATGAAATTTTTTCAAACATAACGTAATCCTAAAACCAAGGTATATTTTAATAAGAATTTTGTGTCATTAAACCAGAAAAAAAGCCTTTAGGCAATAAAAGGTGATTATCTCAGCTTGACTATAATAATAGAATATATATATATAATATATATATATGACTATATATTATATATATATATATATATATATATATATATATATACTCTTTTAAGCTATTCTCTCCACTTCTTCTCCTTACTTTCTCATATCTATATCTGTCTCATTTTCTCTTCCTACTGTTTCACTTCTTTTTTTCTCCTCTTTCCTCTTACTTCCACCCTCCTTCCTCTTTCTCGTTATTCTTCTCTTCCTTCTCTTCCTCCTTTTCCTTTTGTCACTATACCCTCTTTACCCTTTCTCTCTTTCTCGTTTTCTC
>CM042157.1:65645035-65710035 GCA_023376005.1 Doryteuthis pealeii
TCAATAAAGCCTAAGTTATGAAACTACCTCTTGCCTTTGTCTCTTTCCTTTCTCGTTCCTTAAGTTCCATTTCAGCGTACTAGCTCACAAGAACAAAGAACCAGCTTTATTGAGGACAAGATACCAGTACAAAGGAATTAACTTAGCCCCATGTAGTTAACTGATTTTATTCTTTCCAATAAAAATCCTTTAATTACAAACAAATTTACATTCGCCTTAATCGGTAATATAACAATTACTATAAATCTTCTGAGTCTAATATCGATTAAGATGCCAATTACGGTGCTATTCGCAGAATTGCGTCCCAGCCTCCTACCTTAAAAAACGCTAGGCGGTGATAGCGGAGAAAACAACCCGCTCTACGAATGAAGTGCTTGCTGAAAAAAAAACAACCAGCTCTTAAGGCGTTTTTCCCGAAATGTTAATGCGATATTTTACCCCCTCCAGTTTTTTTTTTCGACAAGTAAATGTAAATATCTTAACCCTCCCCCTCTTTAAAATATTTTAAGGGGGGCTAAATATTTACATTTACTTGTCGATAAAAATATGGCTTACTTTTAATGCCTTCAAACCACACATCTACAACAAAATCTAAAAATCTTCCCCAAAAAATGAAAACACAAAAATATATTTTAAAAAGAATCATCTAAACGTTCCATTCACAAAAAATATGTCAAAAACAAAAAATCTTTAGAAAATTAAACATTATCACCAATTCATTTCAAAAACGTAGTTGGCATTAAATGACCCATAAAGGTTGATATGCCGTAAAACAAGAACAAAATAAAAAAAATCAAATCAAACCACTAAAAGAAATAATAATTTGTCGATAAAAAAAATAATCTTTTATTTTATGGTATCGCAATTGTACAACAGGCATCGCTTCAGCTAGGGACTTCATTCGTAGAATGGGTTGTTTTTTTTTTCAGCTATCACCGCCTCGCGTTTTTCAAGGCCGGGACGCAATTCTGTGAATAGCACCTCCAATTCTAACACGACTGGTAAGTTGTTTTCTTTGTTTTTTCTAAACATTAGTTTAGTTTGAACACCTAAACTCACATATTCATGCTTCAAAAAAACCTAGTATTTTATTTTTTATTCTTATATAATATATATATATATATATAATATATAATATATATATATATATAATTTAATATACCAAGCGTGTTGGTAGATCCTTGCGGAGAGAAAAAAACCAGCAGAAAGTTTGATTGTAAAAATATACTACCAAACATCAACCAGGAAGAAAAACATTTTTGAAAAAAAAGAAAAGACCAAGATATTCGTACCAACAAAAAATAATCTATTGGTACAGTATTTGGCCAAAAGAAAAAACAATTTATATGTATATATATATGTATATAAGATATATATATATATATTCATATAACCGCTAGGAGAAAGCCAAATGTAAAAAGTGCTCGATACCTAAGTAGAGCCAATAATAAAGATAATCTAATGAGTCAGACGAACCTACTATTAGTTTCGCATAAAGCTCTTCAGGGCTAAAATCTGACTCAGATTTAAAATATGAGTCAGATTTTAGCCCTGAAGAGCTTTATGCGAAACTAATAGTAGGTTCGTCTGACTCATTAGATTATCTTTATATATTATATATATATATATATAATATATATATATATATGAGAAATATGAGGAGATTAATCCGACAGTATGTGAGAAAAGTTAGACAAAACACGGGATGTTTTCAGAAAGAAAATGTTCACCACTGAAGCAAGAACTCTATTCCTAACAGACCGAAACGTTGCATCGTTGACATCACTACCTACAATAAACATCCAGTTTCTACAACATCCCGTGTTTGTCTACCTTTCTCCATATATATATATATATATATTATATATATATATATATATATATATTTGAGATTATTTTGGTATCTGTTTTATGGGAAGTACATATATCAGGTTTCGGCATTAGTGTGAAGCATTAATGTCATATATTATAATAATATAGTTATAATAATATATTAATATGTGAATAAATATCAGAAAAAAAGTATATATATATATATATATATATATATATATATATATATATATCAGTCATCCACAGACATGTGTTTCGACCTTTACGTCTCATCAGTGCGGCTCGACTTTTTTAACAGCTACCTCTAGCCAGGAGTGAAACCCGAAAGAATTTTCGTCTGCCAAGTTCCTTATCCTTACGGTCGTCAGCGACTGTCTGTCCGGGGGGAACAATTAATTCATACATACTTACAGGATATATGTTTTTACAATCACCGGAGAACTCAAGTCTGTAAACAACAGGCGAGTATATATATATGGTGTGTTGTGTGTGTGTGTGTGTGTGTGTGTGTGTGTGTGTGTGTGTGTGAAATAAATTTATATCTGCACCAAGGTATCCATTTATTCATTCATGTGTTTTAGTATTTTTTGACTCACCTTGTATTCTGAAAAAAAATATTTTCCAATCATTTCCATTTCTCTCTTGGCCCAAAATTAATGAATGGAACTTTTTTTGTTGTTTTTTTTTTTTTTTCAGAATACAAGGTGTATCAAAAAGTACAAAAATTTCTATACTTTTTTGACACACCTTGTATATATATATATATATGTGTGTGTGTGTGTGTGTGTGTGTGTGTGTGTGTGTGTGTGTGTGTGTGTTTGCAAATGCATAAAAAAACGTATTTGTGAAAATTTACAGATTTACGGCCATTAGACATTATATTTTTAGCTCATGTAAGTAAATCGTGAAAGTCAAACTTACTTAGCCTCTGTCTTTGCATTTACTTTTTAAACCGTAAAACTAATATATATACTATATACTATATACTAAATACTATATACTATATACTATATACTAAATCTTGTTATCTGCAAGAGCCGGAATAGTGAGAAGGAAATGCAGCAATTTTACAAGTCATTATCTATTATTATACTGAAGCTGAGATAATCAATGATTGTTTGCTAAAGGCTTTTTTCCTATTTAGTTTAATGACACAAAATGCATCCTAAAAGATTCCTTACTTTTGGGATTAAGTAATTTTTTTTTAATATTCCATTTTATTTGGTTCTAATTAGTCGTAATTTGCAATTAAGTAAAAAAAAATCACCGTCTCTTAAATCCCATTTTGCCTGTCACTTTCCCCTCTCTATATATATCTTGATTAACTACTCTTTATATATGTTAGTTTATTCTGTGTGTGTAAAGAGAAAGAGATTGGAGAGTGTGAACGGTAGATTGAACTTTATTCGTATGTTAATTTTCAGCAGCTAACGGCTGGCTAATCTATAAGTTGGGTCAGTTTAGCAAAATGTTTTTAATGTTTTCTTTTCTTTCTTTTTTATCCGGTCGTATTTATTTTTTTAAATTTAATTCGTTTTGCAACTTTCTTCCTGTTCACAATCATCTACCAAGATCTCAATAAGTGAACCAACGAATCAAATTTTTTCTAGTACATGTATATATTCATTTTTTTTTTTTTTCAAAAACACAATTTCGTTTCCTCACAATGCACTTATTTAAACGCTTCTCCATTAATCACGTGGGTTGAGTATTATACACCGAAAATTTCAGATCAAATTTCAGGTAATGACGGTGCCAGGATTCGGACTTATTGATTTAACCTTTAAAAACAAAAAAGAAGAAAAGGAAAAAAAAATTAAAAAATCAGATGTACTACGCTTGCGAACATCTTATTTTAATGGAGACTCTGTCTCTGTCTGTCTGTCTGTAACCGAACATAGGTCACTGCTTACGTCACAATGCCCTCAGGAATTGCGTAAGTTTATCAATGAGCATTTAATGTATAATCAAAATCAATAATACATAGAATATAACGATGATCTCTATGAAAATCTGAGTTAGATTTGCCTCAAAACAGCCTATGCGTTTAAAATACTGTAATATGTCTTATATATCACTAAGAAATAAAGGTTTACATAATGTGAGGTTAATTTGCATACTGGTCTTAACAAAACCGGGTTTTAATAAATAATTACTTGGTGTAATTGATCTCTAATATTATTGTTTTATTCTCTAACGTATTAAAATCAATACTGTGAATGATTTTATATAGAAACCAATTAGAATATAATCAAAATAAGCGTAACCTTTTTGTATGCGTTCTTATTTAATTTCGTTAGTCTTTCTAATTTGATATATTTCATTGCATTAAAACTGAAATACTTACACCGGGTGGGTGCATATTCTTGTTAGTCCGGGTATAATCTGAGATGTCCCCGTTAAGTAAGTTCTGCTGGCACTTTAACCGACATGGACGTCCAGCGGGGTGGGTTTGGGGTGGTGTTTGTCAGAGACTGGGGAATTCATTCACTGATTCCCACGTGGCTTGTAAGAAATAGTGTGACGTCATTTTGGCAGGCAAGTACTTAACGTTTAAACTACGCATTGCTTTCATAGTCCTCAACACAGGGTGTTTGTATAAAAAAAAAGTACTTGAAGTCATTTCTTATAGTTTAGTGTTTTCTTTTGGGTTGGAACTTGGTTTTCTGATTTTTATGAGAATTAACTGTTTGCTAAAAGAAAGAAAGGCAGAAAGACAGACAGGCAGACAGAGAATGAATGAATGAAAGACGAAAAAGAAAAGAAAGAAAGAAAGAAAGAAGAAAGAAAGAAAGAAAGAAGAAGAAATAATGTCGACAAAAGAAAAAAAGAAGGAAAGGCAAAATATGTTTGGAAAAAAAAGAAAGAAAGAAAGAATAATGAGAGTGACAAAAGAAAGAAAGAAAGAAAACAAGAAAAACAAAAAAAGAAAGACAAAGATGAAAGAAAGAAAGAACGAAAGAAAGAAAGAAATGCAAAAAATAATGTCGACAAAAAGAAAGAAAGAAGGAAAGACAAAATGTTTGAAAAAAAAAGAAAGAAAGAAAGAACAATGAGAGTGCAAAAGAAAGGAAGAAAGAAAAAACAAGAAAAACAAAAAAAGAAAGAAAAAATGAAAGAAAGAAGAAAGAACGAAAGAAAGAAAGAAATGCAAAAAATAATGTCGACAAAAGAAAGAAAGAAGGAAAGACAAAATATGTGTGCTAAAAAAAGAAAGAAAGAAAGAAAAAAAAGGATAATGGCAAAAGGGAGGAAGAAAGAAAGACGAGAAAAATGAATAACAAAAAAGAAAGAAAGAAAAAGAAAGGAATGAAGAAAGAAAAATGAAGGAAAGACAAAAGTAGTTTGTAAAAGCAAGAAGAAAAAAAATAAAGAGAAAGAAAGAATATATATATATCTAATATATAAAACAGAGATTTTGGTATGTACGTGTCGACGTATAACAGAAAAAACGGGAGGTCACTCAGATTCAAAATCTTGCATACACATTGATATCGTTCTAACTAAGAAAAATTCCAAATTTGGTTATTGATTTTTACTGATTAAGGGATTTAATCGATTAATTAATCCAAAGTCACCCAATTTGCGGAACTGTCCGTATATCAGCCCCTCCTGATAATAAAATATTGTCTCTGCCTGCTTATTGTTAAAGCGATAACAGCAGCGAAGTTTTGATTTTAATGAATTAATTTTGCAGTCTAAGCCGTTCAGCTCCGAATTTATGGCCTATTTATGGTCCAGTCTTTAATAATTTTTATATCGTTAGAAAGATAAGAAAATACTCTTTCAAAATATGTAATTTGTGTGAGTTTTTATTAATTGAATCATTTTTTACAGCGAGTTAAAAAATTAAAAAATGGCTTCGGATAGCCACGCTGCCTATGATTATTGCGATACAAGCAGTGCAGTCTAACAGTCAGATCGGAATCTCTTACCTATTTAGGATTTTAATCTTTAAAATATTTATATCTTTAGTAATAAGATGAAATAGTCTTTCTGAATATGTAATTTGTATGTGTTTTATAGATTAATTTTTTTTTACAGCGAGTAAAAAAAAAAAAAAAATACTACGTATAGGCGATAATACGAATAAGGCAGTTCGGAATCTCTTAGTCTTTCTGAATATGTAATTTGTATGTGTTTTTATAGATTAAATTATTTTTTACAGCGAGTTTGTCCATATTCTTAAATTGTACAGTACACTCATTTTAATTTTAATTTTTGTAATGCATAAAATTGTAGAAATCAAAATGTACGCTTTACGGTTACATTATTAAAAAATATTTAATCGTAAATAACAGTATCATGAAAATCAGTTTACGTCGTAAGTACGGTTACATATTTGTATAAATTAAACTAAGATTTTCATTCGAATAAAATGACTTTTAATTCTTTAATTTATTTATTAATTTTTATTGTTAGAGTTTTAAAGGGTTAAAAATAACAATAAGATTGACGAATTTCCTTAGAAACTGTTTTTCTTTTGGTTCGTTAACTAATTATTTTCTCAAACCACGATAAAAAAAAAAAAAAAACAAAGGTTACTAATACGGACAAAATCCGGTGTTTTATCTTTAGTCGAAGGCCCGACTGGAGATAAGTAGTCAATTATTTGTAAGACGAAATTTATTTCAAGTTTATCCGACAATATCCAGTTATTGGAACATTTCAAAAATTTTTATATGTAAGTACGAAAAATTGTAAGCGCTTTGTTTATCAAAATGACATGATTCGTTAGTAAATTACCCGAAAAGTTGATAAAACAAAACAACTAACAACCAACATTTAAATTATTATTCAAAATACAATTTAAAATATTCCTCAGAATTTGCCTTACAAATTAAATTTTAAGTTTTATGATTTTACTCTTTATTGTGAAGTCAATAAACATCGCTGAGTTTATAGTGCAACTTTTCAGTTCTGAAAAATTGGCATGTTTAAATAGAGATTTCATAGGTGACATTTGAACTTTTATGAAAATTGATGTTTTGTAATTAATACAAATTTTGTAATAAAACTTAATTTTAACTAGGGGGGTAGGGTTAGGGGTTGGGTTAGTTTAATGGGAAAATAAATAAATAATTTGGGTTCCGTTCAAGCGGTTCCGATATGGGGGATCAATTTACTATAAACTTATACGAGGAAATGAGCACCCGTGAATACTCAAATAATAAAGAACTTTTAAGAATTTTTTTTTCAATCTGATAGATTGGTGTGTAATCGATAATAATCAACTGAAGGAAAAAAAATAGATGGGGGGGGGGAGTCCAGATAATCAGGTCCACCAAAACGTTTTTAAACAATGTTTTTAAAATACTAGGTACCACCAATTTTACCCTGTGAAATTTACCCCCCCCCCCCTATATTTAACACTATGAAACTTGCAGAAAAATTAATATTTTCTTGAAAAATTTTTTCCATTTGAAAGAAAAAACATTAAATAAACTCCTGATGATTTTTTAACTTTTTTTCAGCTTACGGAAATAATGAAAATTATGATTGAAAAACAACGTTTTCATTTTTGCACTGTTAAATCAACTGAAAATTAACGTAGCTAAAAACAAGTTACGATAAGAGTTTTTTTTAAATTCTATGAAAAATCAATTAATTATAAATAATAACAAAATATTTCCGTTTTATTCAAGATGGCCTAAACTGATCAATTGGTGGTCCCTATAATACTATCTTAGGTTTTAGCAAAAATAGATATTGCAATACGAAGAATTTAAATTTTCGATTCTCAGCTTCTTTTTAAACTCAACATGCAATTAAGAACTAAATGTGAATTGTTGTCATGTACAAAAAATTTAAAACAATAACAAACAAATATACAAACGAATACTTTCAATTTGTTGTATAATAATATGAAATAATTTTAAACTATAAAACAGAAAATACAAATCCTGAAATATACAAATTCTCAATGATTTTAGTTTCAAGAATTATTTTCCTCTTACCCCCTCTCTAACTACTGTCTTCCACTTTCTCTCTCACTCCCTGGTGATCCAAATTTCATTTTAGTCCGGTCATGGACCGGGTACTTTAGCTAGTATATATATATATGGATGATATGAAGTGTTTCCTTGATGGATTCAACCAAAATTGAGAGCTCAAACGTGCACATAAAGATTTGCCTATATATTTTTACATATACGGAGTATTATAAATAAATGAATAAATGGATACCTTGGTGCAGATATGTATTTATTTCTGTATTTCTGCACCTGCTTAGTAAAGATCAGACTGAGGAACCAAAGAAATGCTGAAATAAAATAAACCAAGGTATCCATTTATTCATCAATATATATATATATTTATTTACCACGTACCCCACGTGTACGGGTTAGGCACAAGGCCCTATTAATGTGGGACCACCCACAAACCGAAGTTCATGTGCGGCGAGTACAAAAAATGCGTTAATCCCGGGGCGCCTCAGGTGCTGGGCAATAAACCCATTCCTCTCCTTTAAATCGAGGGGGCAGGTGTTGCCTGGGGATGCCCCCCTGGGGTCAACGATGTAACTTAGGTGGTCCAGGACCGAAGCTACCGGACCCTTTTAATTTAACATATATTATATTATATATATATATATATATATATATATATATTAATACCATTATATATACTAGCAAGTATTTCAGTTTTAATATAATAAAATATCATATTAAGTTAGAAAGGCTAATGAAACTAAATAAGAATGCAGATAAAAAGATTTGGAACAGAGGGGGTATAATCGAAAAATAGAACAACTTTGAAACTAACTCTTCCATCATTTTCCATTACTCCCGTCTTTCATTGGTAAATTTTCCTTATTTAACTATTTAGTTATGATAGAAATTACAGTTATTTCTTCTTGTTAATGAATTTTTTTCAAGATATTCAATAAGAAAAAATAACCAAACAATTTGAAATCAATAATACTAAGCATATATTTATTAAAATCAAATTTTTAAAATCAATATGCAAATTAGCCTTCCCATTCATACTGTAAACCGCTCTTTTGTTGTATATTTAAATACAATTGCATGTTATTAGTATGTAGATATGGTCAACAGTCTTAATGATGTAAAACAATTTTATTAATAATCGAGGTTTAAATAAAAAATAAAATCATGGAGAATGTGTTATAAATAACAAAAGGAATTGTGATTTGTATAGTAATATAGTTTCGGTTACAGACAGAAAAACACACAATCTCCATTATAATAAGATATGATACTATTATATATATAATAACATCTATACATCTATAACTGTATGCAACCCAAAACGAAGTGACAGAAAACGCCCTAAGTGCCATCTCTGATCTGCCTGCAATGGAAGAGCTGGGCACAGTACCAACGGTGGAAGAGCTCAGCAAAGCCATCGACCGCCTTGCTGATAGAAAAGCGGGAAAGCAGCACTGTTAACTATTACACGAACTGCTCTGCATCTGCTGGGAACAAGGATGCATCCCTCAGGATGTGCGGGATGCTACCATCGTCACCCTTACAAGAACAAAGGAGATCGGAGCGACTGCAACAATTACCGGGACATTTCACTCCTCAGCATAGTTGGAAAAGTTTTTGCTCGTGTTACACTGGCGCGTCTGCAGATTCTTGCATCTCGCATCTATCCGGAGTTACAGTGTGACTTCCGAGCAAACTGGTTAACTGTGGACATGATCTACGCCAGCAGCAGAAAAAGTGCCAGTAGTGCAGATACCACTATATATCGCCTTCATAAACCCAACGAAGGCATTCGATCTAGTCAGCCGAAGCGGACATGTTAAACTGCTACAGAAGATAGGCTGCCCGCCCAGACTTCTTGGAATCATTAGCTCCTTCCACAGGCATTTCCAGTCAGTAGTGGAGTGAAGCGGGGCTGTGACGTTGCACCTACGCTGTTCGGGATATTTTTCTCCTTGCTCCTCCAGTACGCCTTCAAAGACAGCAGCGAGGGAGTCTACATACACACCAGAGCTGACGGCAAGTTGCTCAACATCCCTCGCCTTAGAGCTAACACCAAAGTCACGAAGGTCCTCATTCGGGAAATGCTATTGGCCGATGACGCAGCCTTAACTTCATACACTGAGCACGGACTGCAACAGCTTGTCGGTCGACTCATACAGGCTTGCAAGGAGTTCGGACTTACCATAAGTCTAAATAAGACAAAAGTCATGGTACAATGTGTAGACACCCCTCCAAACATTGTCATCAATGGGCACAACCTGGAAGCAGTGGGGAGATTCAAATACCTTGGGTCCACCAATGCCAATTCAGTTTCCACTGACAGTGAAGTCAACAGCAGAATCGTGAGGGCGGCCGCAGTCATGGCCAAACTGAGCCAGAGAGTCTGGGACAATGCCAGCCTTACTAAGAGAACCAGACTGCGCGTCTACAAAGCGTACGTTCTCAGTACTCTCCTATACAGTAGCGAAACGTGGATCACATACTCCTGCCACGTGAGGAAACAAGACAATTTCCACCTCAGATGCAAACGCCACATTCTACGCATACGCTGACAGGGCAAAGTGCCCAACAAAGACGTGCTAGAACGAGCAAACATGAACAGCTTGGCTTGGTCACGGCAGGAGGATGGACAAAGGTCGCATCCCCAAAGATTAGTAGAAGGCACCCGACCGGTAGGGAAAGCACGCCCGCGCTTTAAAGATGTACGCAAAAGGGACTTGATGACATGCCACATCAAGGCCAATAAATGGGAGGCTTGTGCAGAAGACCGTATGAATCCTCGTCAAACAAGGAACAAAAAGGAGTAAAAAAGAGAAGAAAGCAACCGCCACAGAAAAGAGAGCCATAAGGAAGGAGAGACAAGAGCATCTCCAGCAAGCATCACCGTTTGTTTGCAGTCATTGTACCAGAGATTGCCGTTCAAAAATTGGTCTGTTAGCCACTCGCACAGTTGCAGATTAAAAAAAGTGGACACTACGCCATCGTCTTTAGTAGACGGAAGGATACCAACAACAACACTTATAAAAGGCAGTTGTGTGTATGTGTATGTCCGGAGGAAACTTCGAAAATAAACACAATTAACGACTAAGTAAATATATGTACACATTAAATATCATCAGGGCTTGGTTTTTTAGCAAAATTAATGAAGATTTTAGCTATATTTGGGAAGATATTTAAGAATTCAAATTTGAAAAGTAACAGAAGGGTAAGTCATTTGCATGTTATCTTGTTTTGTTTTTGTTTTTTGTTGTTGTTTTTTCTCGCTTCGAAATATTGATTGATTGAATTAATTCCATCAATCATTATATATATATATATATAAATCAATCATATATATATATATATATATAAAGCACATATTCTCCCAAATATATATATATATATATAGCGTATGTGTAGCACAGGGATCTGTGCGGTAAAGTAAGGAGCTGATGTTAGGTGTGGCGCTCCACCTCAGACGCCAAAAACAATCTCCTTGGTCTAGTACTATTGAAAAGGGGATAGACTCCCTCGCTGACTGGCTGATACCGACTTTAGGCCGCCCCGACGACTTTACTTTTTACTATATATATATATATATATATATATATATATATATATATATATATATATATATATATATATATATATATATATTGGGGTGGGGATTGTAAATCATTTAATTGAAATTTCTTTCTATATTGTTATATATTTCCGTGGGGATTTTTATGTGACAACCAGCGAGAATCTTGCTCGTGAAAGTAATAATGGAACTGCGAGACTAACTTTTAAAAGATTCCCTCTCTACCCAGGCGACGCCGGGTAGCCACTTTTAGTTATATATATGATACCATTTTCAATAAAGATTGCAGTCTGGTGAAGCTCATGGGTATATTCAGATACCTATGAGTGGAAATGGTACCATAACCATTTCCCCAGTAAGTTATCGTTTCCACATGTTTGATTAAAGACCATAGAACATTTCTTTCTAATGATTTTTTTTTTGTTATTTTTTCTCTAGCTTTCGTGCTAGTTTCTTTATGGTGAGTTCCAATTGGTACTGGGGGGATGTTCCAAATTCTGCACCCTTGCATTTAATACCGACATTAACATATTAAACATGAATCTTATGAAGTCATCTCATATGTTTAGTGTTTTCTTTTGGCTCTGGGATGGGTTTTGATTTTTATGAGAACAGCTTGGTCGGTTGGATTTTACGGCATGTCAACCCTTGTTGGGTCATTTTATGCCGAATGCATTTTTGTTTTATTCATTGTTTTAAAATAAATTTTTTAAATATTTCTCTGAATTTTTTAGATGAGGCTTGATAATTAGTATTATTTATATTATTAGGACTATTGTCCTTATCTTCATTGTTATCTTTACAATGTTTCGGCCGATGTACCCTTCGGCCTTCTTCAGGTATTTCTTGTCGAAAGTCCAATTGGACACATAGCCTAGTGGATAACAGAGTTAGGTTAAAACAGTTCTAAGTGACAGTTATCTCTAGACTGCAGGTTCCATCCTGGTCAGGGGCAGCAGTAACATAGAATGATGATTAACACAGCTTAACGGACACATGGCCTAGTGGATAAAGGAGCTAGGTTAAGACAGTTCTAAGTGACAGTTATCTCTAGACTGCAGGTTCTATCCTGGTCAGGGGCAGCAGTAACATAGGATAATAATTAACACAGCTTAACACCTGTATCCCAGCTATGGTTAGCTGAATGAGAACAGGATATCTCTGCGGACTGAATAAAGGGTTAGGTTCAAAGTTCCATGATGGCTCCCGATTACGAAATGAAGGTTCCCGATTACGACAAAAAGGTTCCCGCGTTCGAAAAGAAGGTTCCCGGGTTCGAAAAGAATGTTCCCGAGTCTGAGACGGTTCCCGAGTCCGACAATAAATACCTGAAGAAGGTCGGAGGGCATATCGGCTGAAACGTTGTACAGATAACAATGAAGATGAAGACAATAGTCCGAATAATACAAATAATACTGAATCTTTTAAATCGAGTTTTGAACTCAATTTTTAAAAATCCATTTTTAGAACTCATCTTTTTCTATTCACTCCATAGATGTGACACTAACAGGTACTACCACTCTGGGTCAGAGTTGACCTAGGAGTAATAGTGATGAAGGGGTACACCACATTCTCCAGAGCTCCAGAACTGGAACCTCACCATCAGATAGACTTTAACGTCATATCCAGGACATTAAGACCCGCAGCCACCGTTTTCAAGCACATGTAAAAAAAAAAAAGCACATGTAAAAAAAGGCTTGGGACAATCATAAGGGTGCTGGGGCTTGACGTGACCAGCCGATTGATGGGGTGGTGCTCTCCGGTCGCCCGTCTAGCTTATGTAAGAACCAAAGGGGATTGTTGTATGTCATGGACTGATCAGCCACCAGAATTCCATCCTTAAGCATCACGGATGCCAACGGATGGTCCCATTGAGGGGGGCTTACCTCCCTGCAGAGGTGCAGTCGGTGTATTCTAAAGCCCCAGACGACACTTTTTTTTCATTTTACATTTATCTTCTTATTTGGGTATTCTTTTAAGTTTTCTAGCTGGTTTGATTTGTTTTTTCAATGTTTTTTTTTCACTCATTATATAATCTATTAATAAATGGAGATTGGGTGTATTTCTGTCAATAACAAAAACTACGTCACAGCTTACGTCACAATAGTCTCAATGATTGCGTCAATCTATCAATGAGTATATAAGTCATAGTCAAAATCGTTAATACATAGAATAAAAACAACCTTGTATTATATACACTCAAAATTTGAGTAAGCAATTTTTAAAATTGTTTTTTTTTTTTTTTTTTTTTTACTTTCGCCCCTTTTTTTCAGTTACAAGCAGATAACTAAGAGTTTACAAATGAATAATTATTCTCACCATTCTGCTCCTCAGCATGCCAACAACGTACCTGGACTTTTTTTTCTCGGGGTATGGTAGTGAGGACCATTCCTCACGTTCCTGTCAACACTACTATTTCAAAACTTTGCTACAAGTCAACGTTTTTCTCTCGCTTGGACTTTCTCTCTATCTATCTTTTGCACACACACACACACACATACCCCCCCTCTCTCTCTCTCTCTCTCTCTCTCTCTCTCTCTCTCTCTCTCTCTCTCTCTCTCTCTCTCTCTTAATAATTAATAGATGCACGCAATATTTGATTTCAGGGAGACATGACTAAGTTTCCATTTCAAATTGTTTAATTCTTTTACTCCTTTAATAAATTTGATGATTTTACTTACTTATAATACAAACCTTCTGACATTGAATTTTTAACCATCCCTCTCTCAGGAAATACTTTTCAAAAATTAATTTTTACACCGCCCGGAATTTTATCCCAATAAAATTAGAATATTTTTTTTTAAATAACAAACTCCCATGAGCCTTCACCGGAAGAACCCTCCGCGCATGTGCGAGAAAAGGGACTCATTTCCTATCCCCAAGAAAATCTCAAGAGCATTCAAGTTAAGGCCATAACTGGGTCTAGTCGCTCCTACTGCCATTTGGCGAATATCCGTGAATAAAGACTAAATAAAAAAAACACCTTTTGCCTTTGTCTCTTTCTTATTCGTTCCTTAAATTCCTTCCTTTTCAGCGCGACCACCAAATGAGATGGGGTTAAAAGCGAAAACCCCAAGAACACGCAACAAGAATATACACCTACCTTTAAACCTTTAAAACACCAAACCTCTTACCACCCTATAGGCGTTGTTTTGTTGCTAGTATAAACAATGTCACGCAAAAAAAACGTGCACCAAGTAACCAATAAGCACCACAAATCATCAACTTAATGAAAGGTTCACATTTTAACTCGTCACCGGTAACTTTCGCTTCCAAATTTTTGTAAACAAATGATTTTAATCAGAAGTTTATGGAGATGTTGAACTTACGATGAATTAAATAAATAGATGGTTGGTACACATAATCAAATTAAAATTCAATAGCAAAATCTTTTTTATAAATAGATACTTTTTAATCAGAAGTTTGTGAATATTTTTCAACACTTACGATAAATTATTAAAAAAAAACAAAAACAGAAAGACGTTTTTATACGAGAATAGTTTTTACTTAATTAGAAGAGAAATGCAATTATGTCTATTTAAATAAAAATACAGTTTTTATTTACAAAATATGTTTTATGTTTAATAGCAAAATAAAAAACACCCTTCGGGCGATGTAAAAATAGATTTTTGAAACATATTGCCTGAGGAGTGGGAGTTGAAAAATTCAATGTCAACGAGTTTGTACCCTAAGTAAGTAAAATCATCAAATTCATTAAAGGATTAAAAAATAAAACAATTTGAAATGTAAACTTTAAATATGTATAAAATAAAACAAACTATATATAGACATATAATACCAGTCATGTATTTAATAAAACTTGTTTTAAAAAACAACGAGGACTGCCTAATGTCGCATGTTCAAATTTTGAGTGTATTTATTCTATGTTATGACGATATTGGGTAATGTGACGTAAGCAGTGACGTAGTTTTTGTTACAGATAAAAACCGGAAGCGAATCTCCATTATTAATAGATTTAAATAAAAAGATGCTGTTCAGAAATAGTAACACAAAATTTGCTTTTGTCAGATACAATATAAGTTAAAAAAATCATCTGTTCGTTTATTTTCAAATATTTGAAAGTCGAGTTACCGGTAACGTGTTAAAATATGAACCTTTCATTAAGTTGATGATTTGGGGTGCCTATTGGATACTTGGTCCAAAAACGTAATGGTGGATGTTGTATTAATGTGTAGAGGATGAATACTAATTAAGACTGGGTCTATTCTAGAAGTGCCCACCTCAGTTGAATATTTGTGTCATAGTTTGAAAGTTGATTATAGTGATAGCGTGTTATAAGTTTACTTATACGTTTTAAGAATTTCTATTTTGATAATGATATATCCGGGTTAAGGGATATATTATGAAGTTGGTAGTAAGGTATATTATCGCAATAGTAGCTGGTACGTCGAGTCTTACGAGCAGTTGTGGTGGTAGGCTGGTAGGCGAGTAAGCTTAAGCGCTTGTACCACCACAGTTTCGAATGTTTATAGAGGACACTGTCCAATCAGATTATAGTGACGGGGTACCAAGGTATTAACATATTCATTACATCAGATAAATAATTTGAGTTGGCGAGCAGACATTTTGGTGAAAACAATGTTTGGAACTTTTTTTGTTAGTGTATTCCAATCGTTGATGCAGGATCCTGTGATAGAATTAAGGCCATAGGTTTTAGTGTTGAAACGAAAAGATAAACTTTACTGAATAGATTTCGTTTCTCCTTCCCGTGGAGATCGATTTTTAGAAAAGTAATCGATCAGCAGAATCTAATTCAAATTAGAAATTTTTAAAAAATCTTTCTTTATACAAAAAACACCCTCCGGGCGGTGTAAAAATAAATTTTTGAAAGATATAACCTGAGTAGGTAGGAAAATTAGATAGATAAAATAAAACGTTTAATATCTTTTAAAAATTAATTAATTACTCAAAAAAAAAATCATATTCACTCTGCTCCTCTGAGATATGTGTTTTGTTTTACGACAGTGGATCTCGAAAACGTTTCTAAAAGTTTCTGATTTAATTATTTAGACTCTTATCTTTAGAGAAAAAATTTAAAACCGTACGAGTAAAATATATTTCGTTCGGATTTCAAAATATTATATTAAATTTTTAACCTAGCAAAAAAATATTTCCCCAAATATATTTTAGGAAAAAACTATTTCAAACATAAATTCATCTAAAAGGTGAAAAAGTATCGAATTTTTCGTCAAAATTTGACCATTCATTGATTTTTCATAGAATTTTAATATTTTTATGTAGTAATGATACTGACTATAAATTAAATACTCATTGATAAACTCACTTAATTCCTCAAATGACTGTGACGTAAGCAATAACGTAGTTTTCGTTACAGACAAAAAGAGACTTAATCTCTATTATTAATAGACTATGACACAAATTACGGATTTAGAAAAATGAGTCTCGTGTCAAAAAAAAAAGAAGGTTTCTCTTTATTTTAGACAAGATTATAAACACCAGATTCCGAGAACCCAAATTTTATCAATGAGAAAATTGCTCGAATTTATTTTATTTATCTATTTTTTATTTTTTTTATTTTTTTAGTTCTCTCTTTCGACTTCTGTGACACCTTAGTTTATCTGGGGTGTATCTGGGGTTGTTAAATCGCTCTCTCTCTCTCTCTCTCTCTCTCTCTCTCTCTCTCTCTCTCTCTCTCTCTCTCTCTCTCTCTCTCTCTCAATATTTTCTATCTTTCTTTTTAACTTTCTTTCCCTCCTAATGTTTCATTTCTTATTTCCCAACCCTCTCCCCCCTATCCCTCCCCCTTCCTTCCTTCCCTTACTCTCCTTCCTCTTTTTTATCCTCTCTATTTCTTCTCTTTCTCTCCTTTTCTCTTTCTCTCTTTCCCCCCTCCTTCCTCTTCTATGTCGCACTTTTTTTACACCTTTCCTCCCCTTTTGTTTCTTCTACTTAAAAAAAAAATTATCACCTTAACAATATCCGTAAATAATAAAGAAAATAAATCTTTAAATGATTGCAAACCAAACATCACAGCATACTCTGTGGTTATTTTCACTACCTTCAAAATCAAAATAAGTAGCCGTGTGTGTGTGTGTGTGTGTGTGTGTGGTTTGTTTGGTTTTACGGCATATCAACCTCAGTGGGTCATTTAATGCCGATAAAGTTTTGAAATAAATCAATTCTTAATGGACAATACAATTTTTTTTATAAATACATTTTTTTTCTATTTAACCCATATATGGGACCCTAACAGGTACTAGCACTCCGGGTCAGAGTGGACCAGGGAGCAATGGTGATGAATGGGGTGCTCCACATTCCCCAAACTTCCCAAACTGGAACCTCACCATCAGATAGAGTTTAACGTCATTCCCAGGACATGTAGACCCGCAGCCACCGCCTTCTAGCACCCATATGATAAAAAGGGGTTGGGGCTTGCCATAAGGGCAATAGGGTTGGGAAAATCATATGGGTGCTAGGGCTTGACGGGACCAGCCCATTGATCGGAGGGGGCCTCTCTGACCGCCCGTCTAGCCCAAGATAGGGCCAAAGTGGAGTATTGCAAGTCATGAACTGCTCATCCACCTGGGCTCTATCCTTACGCATTACGGGTCGCCACCTACGGCCAACAGGTGGCCCCATTGGGGGAGTCTTACCCCTCTGCAGAGGTGCAGTCGAGCATTCTAACGCCCCATCCGACAGGGTGTGTGTGTGTATGTGTGTGTATGTGCGTGTATATATATGTATATATATATATATATATATATATATATGTGTGTGTGTGTGTGTGTGTGTGTGTGTGTGTTAATAAACTAAAAATTATTAACGAACACAAGTTATTTTATTTCAAAACTTTCGAATTTTTTTCAGGTCACTTAACTTTGACTCCCTCCCCCTTATTTTTGGGGGCACACAATATAGGTGAGGTTATATATTTTTGAAACTAATTACAGTATAGATGAAAAAATAAAAAGACAAAAGAGAAAAGACCGAAGGTATAAATATAAGAAAAAAAAATTAAGGGGGCTATTATGGTAGAAAATAAGTACCGAAAATCGTAAAATTAAAAGTTAAAAAAAAAAAAAATTTCCAGATATTTTTAGTCTGTGTATAATTAGCTTATAGAATATCAGTGACAAAATTATACATCAATATTTGTTCTTTCTAAAAGTGTGGGAGCCAAACTTTTCAATTAAGTTTTCTCCGAGGATCATTAGATAACAATGCTAAAGTAGGCTTGTTATTAAATAAAGTAAACTCTTTATTAAATGAAGATTTGGTTTTAGAATCTAAAAATATAAAATTTGAAACTGGGTTTGATAAATAACTATTTGATGTTACTGATTTTTAATACTATCATGTTATTCTCCAAAGTATTAAAAGCAACCCTATATATAATTTTATACTGAAATCAGTTAAAATAACATTAGAATAAGTGTAATATTTTAGTATTCGTTCTTATTTAATTTCGTTAGTCTTTCTAATCTATATATATTAATACGCTTGTTCCTAAATCTTCCGTCCGTTATTATCCTGCAACACCCTCTGGTTAAAAATGACACCGTCCGAATTGTTTAAGATGCAATGCACAAATGTAGATCCAGATTATCTGGTGTCTCTTAATCGCAAATTTCTTAATGTAGATATTTTAAACGCATGCCTCCAGATTTTTATCGGCAAATCAATGTAAATATTTCACAGCCCCTCTTTTAAGAAAGAATGGGAGACAGTTAAATCAAGATTATTATACTTTTACATATTGAACTGTTTTACAATAGCTATTAAGTGAACATATCGAACGTTGTAATAATTAAATTATCATACTGTAGTATATTCTATGGGATAGGAAGAGGTTTGGATGTTTTAAAGGTTTAATGGTAGCTGGATATTCTTGGTGCGTGTTCTTAGACTTTTTGCTTTAACCCCATCACATTTGGTGGTCGCGCTGAGACGGAAGGAATTTAAGGAACGAAAAAGAAAGAGACAGAGACAGAAAGTAGTTTTATGATTTAGGCTTCATTGACCGGGTCATAGTCGCCTGTGGCAAGGGAATACCTCCCTGACTAGTAGGAGCGGCTAGACCCCGTTACGGCCTAAATTAGAATGGCCGATATATTCTTTTGGGAGTCGGAAGTCAGTCCTTTTTGTCGCACATGTGCGGAGGGTTCTTCCGGTGAAGGCCCATGGGACTTTGTTGTTTTTTTGTTTTTTTGGGGTTTTTTTAGTTTTATTTAATCCCCACAATTCACAGCACCTGCTAGTTTAATATAATATCACATTAAAAGTTAAATACTTGCGCGCAGGGAGGCGTATACTTTTGCCAGTAAGTATAAGTTAGGGTTGCAAATGCATAACGTCAAAGGCGTATGATGACTGTTAGTTTCTCGCCTATACGATTTGCCACGCAATATACTTTTCAGACCAACACAGTCGACTCAGTGTTTACTGGTGGTGATCGTCAAGGAAGAGGAGGTATCTCTCAGCAAGGTCTCTGTCGCCCATCCTACTTACATCCGCTATTTATAAACTGGGACATTATCTGATAACTCAACTTCCAGGTTGTCTGAGGCCACACACACTCACACACACAAAAAAAGTGAAAGCTATTTCTGTTGCAGCCTGCATAAAGAAAATGTTGGTTGGTTGGTTGGTTGGATTTAACGACATGTATATACAGCTGATGACACTTAATAGGTAGAAACAGCTGTTCAGTGTTTCCACATGTTACACTCATTGTTTGACAAATTTCTTGGTCGTGGTAAGTTAATTACATAAAAATGACACAGAATAAAACCTATTCTGATTGAATGCACACACTTCTCCCACACTCGAAGAAAGTTCTACAATTTTGACAGCATGGACAAACTATTTGGAAAAACAGATCCCAAGAGGATATTAAACTTTTTGAAAAGAACCGGCCTCTTATCAAGGATGTAAGTTCACAAACTTACAAAAATCACCCACTCACTCTCTTGATGTTAAAATTCGCAACAGAAAACTTGATAAACCCCTATATATTTTTGAATACCTAATTACCAATAGAAGTATTCGGCATAAAATAACCCAAGGGGTTGACATGCCGTAAAACCCAACCAACCAAACCAAACCATAAAAATGAAGTTCACTTATTATTGTATATAATAATCAATGTTTAAAAATTAGGGCTTAAATTTGAACTAAACCACCGAAAAAAAAAATAAATGTGAGGATTTCTCTAAATTTTTTAGATGAGGCTTGATGATCAGTATCATCTGCGTTATCCGAGAAGGTTCCAGAGTCCGACAAGAAATACCTGAAGAACGCCGGAGGGCATATCGGCCGAAACGTTATACAGATAACAATGAAGATGGGGACAATAGTCCATATGGCTATTTTATGCCGAAGACGTTTTTGCTTTATTCGTTCTTGATGGGTATCAATTTTTTTTAAACTCAATCTTTTTTGAACACATCTTTTTTTAAAACTCTGTTCTAATTCGCCCATAGATGGGATCCTAACAGGTACTACCACTCTGGGTCAGAGTGGACCTGGGAGTAACAGATACTACTCAGGTCACACTGACAGAACGGATTTTCATGACTCTCTCTTACAACCCGTCTCTATTGATCATCGCTCCTGACAAGTCTTCTGCAAGGCATCCGGTACAGAGCTGACTGGTGTAGGTTTTTGCTGTTTGGCATACACTGGTGCGTTCATGTATGGGTGTTGGTTTGTTAATTGGTGAGATTTTATGACATGTCAACCCTTGTTGGGTTATTTTATGCCGAAGATCTTTTGTTTGACAGGTGCTCAATTTTTTAAACTGTATTTACAAGCACATTTTTAAAACTTATTTTGTTCTTTTTGTTATTTTTGTGGACCTAGGAGTAATGGTGATGAAGGGGAACACATTCCCCAGAGCTACAGAATTGAAACCTCACCATCAGATAGAGTTTAACGTTATACCCAGGACACTAAGACACTCAACCCCCACCTTCTAGCACATGTATGATAAAAAGGCACTTCGTGTGGTGTAATTGTTAGCAAGCTAGATTAACAGACCATTATTAGTGAGTTTGATTCTCACTGGGTACCCCATACTTCTGTATTTATATATTTATATATTCTATATTTAGGAGGTGGCCGTGGTGTAATGGTTGTCATCGAATTTAAATCCTGGAAGAGGCTGGTTGCATTTCATATGGTATTAATACCCTTGGAAAAGGTATGAATCCAAATATTCTCCCTCCAACTATAGGTAAATAGTAGGGCGGACTAGGCTCTTCAACCTTAGTACGGCAACTGGTCTAGTAGAAGGAAAACTTTGAATTAAAACCTGGTAAACTCCGCATAAAAATTGGCATTGTGTCACATCCTGCTCATGCAGAGGAGTTGGTAAATATATATATATATATATATATATATATATATATATATATATATATATAATAAATAAAAATATAAATAAATAAAATAATATATATATTATAATAATATAAATAAAATAATAAAAATATAATAAATATAATAAAAAATAATAAAATATAAATAAATAAAATAATATATATCTTATTATAATGGAGATTGTGTGTTTTTCTGTCTGTAACCGAAACTATATTCCTACTCAAGTCACAATTCTCTCAGTTATTGACATCACATTCTCCATGATTTTATTTTTATCTAAATCTAAACCTCAATTATTAATAAAATTGTCTTAGATTATTAATACTGTTAACTATGTCTACATACTGACAACATGCAATTATATTTATATATACAACAAAATAGCGGTTTACAGTGTGAACGGGAAGGCTAATTTGCATATTAATATTAAAAAATCGAATTTAATAAATATGTGCTTAGTATTATTGATTTCTAACTGTTTGGTTTTATTTTAATGAATATAAGCAAAAATCTCTTCAATGAATCTTAAATGAAATCCATTAACAAGATAAAATAACTGTCATTTTATTCTTTACTTCCTCTTTTAACTAAATATTTAAATTAGAAAAAATAACAATGAAAGACGAGTGATGGAAGAGTAAGTTTCAGTTGTTCCATTTTTTATTATACTCCCTCTGTTTCAAATCGTTTTATCTGTATTCTTATTTAGTTTCATTAGCCTTTCTAATTTAATATGATATTTTATTACATTAAAACTTAAATATTTGCACCCGGAGGGTGCATATATTTGCTAGTATATATATATATATATATATATATCACATAATGTCCCAGTTTATAACATCAAACTCTAAAGGGTTTGGGGCTTGCCATAAGGACAATAGGATTGGTATATGGGTGCTAGAGTTTGATGTTATAAACTGGGACATTATGTGATAACTCGACTTCCAGGTTGTCTGAGGTCACACACAAAAACAAAACAAAAAAAAATCAAACTTGAAGTCACGTGAAATAAAGTTTAGAGCAGGCTTAGCTCAGTCGGTAGAGTGTCCGGCTGGGAACCTCGAGGTTACTGGTTCGACTCCGGGCCTCGCCAACTCAGCGTATGAATAGCACATGGATATGTGCGGTAAAGTGACGAGCTGGTGGTAAGTTTGGTGCTCCGCATCAGACGCCCTAATCAATCTCCATGGTCTAGCGCTAGCGAAAAGGGGATAGACTCCCTCGCTGTCTGGTTGACACTGTCGACTCACAATGTCCTACAGCATGACGCAACTCCTCTCATCATAATCCCCAGGTCGTGTTGACAGAACGGATTTCCATAACTCTTTCTCTCATCACCCATCCTTATTGGTCATCGCCCTTGACAGGTCTTCCGCAAGACATCCGGTATCCGTACAGAGATGTGTTGGATTACGTTTGTAAGGCGTGGTATAATCCACCACTTAAACTTATAGACTCAGCGAGGTTACGTGGTTTAAACTCCAGCCAATCAACAGCCCGAAACTATTTAATCGCTGATATTGACAGCCGTTCATTTGCACGTAATTTGACATTGACGAACGGACCTGCAACTAAGGGACACCAAGGAACAAACACAGGGACATACCCAACACTAAAGGACATCAAGGAACAACCAAAGGATTATACCCAACACTAAGGGACATCAAGGAACAACCAAAGGATCATACCCAACACTAAGGGACACCAAGGAAAAACAAAAGGATCATATCCAACACTGAAGGACACCAAGGAGCAACCAAATATTTCTTCACTAAGGATCGCGCTCTGCTTAACACAAGGGATCTCCGCTGGGGAGTGCTCTCGCTTGAAGCCTAGTAATGGCCACAAAAATCGTAACAAGCTGACTGGTGTAGATGTTTGCTGGTCGGCCTACACTGGTGTGTCCATGCGTAATTGTCCACAGTAGAACGTCACTTATGAGTTCATCCTTGCTTTTCCAGTAGTGTCTTGTTCATCTTACTTGGATGGTTTGTTTGATAGGTGGTAAAATATACAATAATTCGTTATTTACTATAAGTTTAACATAAACAAAAGGGAACCACTCTTGACTGATAAATTATTTATTTTCCCATTAAACTAACCCTAAACCCTAACCCTAAACCCTAACACCGTCTTCTTTTTTCCTAATAGATCAATAAATAAATAATGTATCAGCCAAGAGTGGTTCCCCTTTGTTTTTGTTGGAATTATAGAAAATAACCCAATAATTACACCCTGTGGGCTGGGTTTAGAATACGCAGAGGCTGCAGAGGGGCAAGACCCCACCAAAAATGGGTACTCAAATTGTATTTGATGATAAGTTTCCAGACCCAGAGTGGTAGTATTTGTTAGGGCCCCATCTATGGTCCAAATAGATCTGTCAAAATATTTAATTGTATTAGAAAAATTTGCTACAATATAACTAAATTATTTGAATTATTTGAATTAAGAATAGTTATTTGAAGCTGTAATTGTTTACTAAGGATTACTATTACTAGCAGGACCCATGAATATATCACAATATGATAATTTAATTATTACAACGTTTGATGTGTGTACTTAAGAGCTATTGCGAAATAGTTCAATATGTAAAAATGTATAATAATATTGGTTTAACCCTCTCTCACTCTTTTTTTTTCCTACTGCAAAATATGTTCCACGGTACTTCAACTACTCAGTGGCGATCAGAAGAGAGTGGGCTATTTGAAAAACGCCCTCACCCCCTCTCTTCTCCCCAAATGTTTTAGTAATATTAGTACACAGAATGCATTTTTACTAATATCATACAACTAGCAAGACCCGTGTATATACCACAGTATGATAATCTATATTATTACAATATTTGATATGTTCCATAGTGCTTCAACCACGCAGAGGCGACCAGAACGCAGGGAGCGGTTTGAAAAATGCTCCCATCCCTCTCCCCCCCCCTCCCAAATGCTTTAGTAATATTAGTCCAAAGAATGCAGTTCTACTAATATCAAACTAGCAGGACCTGTGGATATACCACTGTATGATAATCTAATTATCACAATGTTTGATATGTTTACTTAAGAGCTATTACGATTAGTTCAATATGTAAAAAGTATAATAATCTCTCTCTCTCTCTCTCTCTCTCTCTCTCTCTCTCTCTCTCTCTCTCTCTCTCTCCATCTTTTCATTATGTTCGATTGAAACAGATTAGCGTTATCACTTCCGCAGGCTCAACCCCCTCTCAATATATTTCCCCTACTCTCTTTCTTTCTTTCTTTCTTATATTTTTTCTGTGTAGTATTTCCTTATTCTTCCCTTTCTTTCTTTATAATAAAAACGGAATGTTCCATTATATAGCTGAGGTGACAAAACTATTGCAAATAGTTCAATATGTAAAAAGTATAATAATCTTGATTTAACTCTCTCTCTCTCTCTCTCTCTCTCTCTCTCTCTCTCTCTCTCTCTCTCTTCAATTGAAACATTGTGTATATCTCTTATTATAATGGAGATAGTGTGTCTTTTTCTGTCTGTAACCGAAACTATATTACTACTCAAGTCCCAATTCCCTTAATTATTAACGCCACATTCGCCATGATTTTATGTTTATTCAAACCTCAATAAAATTGTTTCAGATTATTAATACTGTTGACCACATCTACATACTAATGACATGCAATTGTATTTATATATACAACAAAATAGCGCTTTACAGTGTGAACAGGAAGGCTAATTTGCATATTGAAATTAGAATTTGGATTTTAATAAATATGTGCTTAGTATTATTGATTTATAATTGTTTGGTTTTATCTTAATGAATATGAGAAAAAAATCTCGGGGATAAATCTTAAAAGAAATCCATTCTTTACTTCCTATTTTAACTAAATTATTGAATTAGGAACATTTAGCAATGAAAGACGGGAGTGATGGAAGAGTAAGTTTCAGTTGTTCTATTTTTTAAATGTTTTTATTATACTCCCTCTGTTTCAAATCTTTTTATCTGTCTTTTAATTTAGTTTCATTGGCCTTTTTCTAATTCAATATAATATTTTATTACATTAAAACTTAAATATTTGCACCCTACGGAGGGTGCATATATTTGCTAGTAACAATAAAGATAAGGGCAACAGTTTGAAAAATCCAAATAATACTAAAGTTGTAGTGAACTATTCAAGTTTTCTTCTTTTGAATATTTCATAAGAAATTTGTTAAAATTATAAGTAAATCATTTGATATGTGTATTTAAGAGCTACAACAATTAATTCAATTTGTAAAAAGTATAATAATCTTGATTTAACTCTCTCTCTCTCTCTCTCTCTCTCTCTCTCTCTCTCTCTCTCTCTCTCTCTCTCTCTCTCTTGAATATTTCATAAGAAAGTTGTTAAAATTATAAGTAAATTATTTGATATGTGTATTTGTTGTGAGGTTTTAAGGGGTCAAATAAGAACAAAACGACGGGTAACAAATGTAGAAAAATGTATTAAAAGAAAGTAGACAAATACAATAGAGAGATGTGGAAATTACGTCCGACGAACAGAGTTATTGGCATACTCGCATTGGCTTACTGCCAAGCCACAATTATCCCTGTTACTTATAGTAACCTGTCGGCGCATCCCATTAGTCTTATAGGGTGTATCACCTATAACAGTATTTAAGAGCTACTACGAAATAATTCAATTTGTAAAAAGTATAATAATCTTGATTTAACTCTCTCTCTCTCTCTCTCTCTCTCTCTCTCTCCTCTCTCTCTCTCTCTCTCTCTCTCTCTCTCTCTTCTTCTTCTTCTCTTTTTCTTCTTCTTTCTGTCCTTCTTTTCATTAAGTTCGATTGAAACAGATTAGCGTTATCAATTCAAAGCAACCCACTCTCTACATTTCCCCTACCCGCTTTCTTTTTTTCTTTCTTTTTTATGGAATGTTCCATTATTTAGCTGAGGTGGCGACACTCATAAGAAATAAGAATTCATCGGATAAGCAACACCATATAATCAGAATTTAAATTTTTGCCTTTCATCTTGGGGGGATTTGCATGGTTTCATATTTAACCAGAGAGTGTTGCAAGATGATAACGGTCGGAAGATTAAAGAACAAGAGTATCGATATATAGATTAGTTACTTGAAGCCATATAACTGTGTGCAAACAAATGACGATTATTAGATAGAAACAATTACTTGATATTATGTATTTACTACTATTAAATAGAAATACTTGATTATCATATCATTGGCAATTCAGTCTTGAAAGACTATGATAAAAGTTTTTGTGTGCCCCTGAAGTTGCAGCGCCTGCTGTGACTATGAAGTCCTATGTTTGAGAAACATTCTCGACCACAGATTTTGCATTTGTAGGTTGTCCCTGTAGATGATGATGTTCCGATGCTTTGTTGCCGTTGCTTTCTTATGGACCTCTTAGCTTCATGATGTTGTATCAGGGTGACTTCTGACATGTACAGTCCTCTATGGAGATTCTGCCGCCACCGAGGGCGGTCTTGAGCCAAATTTTCCCAGCTGGAAGGGACAATGCCAAAGCACCTGAGATCATTTTTGCAGACATCCTTGAATCGCAGTAGAGGGCGACCAATCTGTCTTTTACCAGATGTTAGCTCTCCATACAGGATTATTGATTATCATATAACTGTAAATTATTTATATTAAGAATAGTTACGTCATGTTATAATTGTTTACGTTGATAAAACTCTATATAAACCTGTTTAGTTGCTAGCGTTGAATCAGATGGATGAAGCACTAGGGAGGGGTGTCGTCCCTAGTGGGGTCTAATTGATGAGAAGGGTATTATTGTGGCTACTGTAGCAGCAGCAGTAGTTAGTAGTATTTTTTGTACATGGTTAACAGGTCTGTCTTTTGCCCCTTCCTTTCCCCTACCACGTGAGTACCTAGTGACCTTGTCACCCTTTGTAAGAATTCCCTTAGAGAAAATAGTTCGTGGGTTTAAAAAAAAACTAAAAGTATGTGTAGATGCTTTTTTTTTGGAGATGTGGAAGACTTATTTGCCTTGTATAGCTATGTTAAAGAGAACACTGCGGTAGACAGTAAAAAAAAAGGTTTCAGTGGAAAATATGAAGGTTTGTAAGTTCTTGGATCTGCGTAGTGATTTTGGTAGATAGTCAGGTTAAGGAAATTCCAGCAAGAATCTTTCTTTCCCTTTGAGGTGACTGTACAGTGCAGTCACAATATTTTGGGCTCTAAAAACTAGAGCATTTTTGGCGGTAGAATTTGTCACCGCACTCTTAGTATAGAACTACTAAGACTTAGTCCCTTCAAATCCAAACCCCTATGGTGCTAACAAGGTAAACTGTCTTCCATTCTTTTCTTGAAACTGTATTTGCTCTGTACGTTAAAACGTGTTATTTTTTCTTGTAAATTATAAATTGTCTTAAATGGAAAATTATTCCTTACCCTAGTTAACTTACTGTTTGTGCCTTTTGAGGCAAATAAGTTAAATAAACCCAAACCCTTTTTATATGCTTCTTTAATTTGTAAGTCATAGTTATGCTTAAATGTTTTAAGTTTAGAATTTTTGATAAATTATGAGGCGTAAACCTTTCCTGTTAACTTTAATAACACTTTTTCTGTGAAATTTGTTTGTTCTATTGTTTTGTAAATTTGTTGTTCTTCTTTGTATATTTTGTGACTTATACGAAGTTTTTTTTCGTTTAATTTGTAGTTTCCACGGCTGCAATTGTGAGAACAAATAAAATACTTATTAAAAATCACTTTGTAGTCTGTATGGCTTTATGCACACCAATGAACACATATGCAAACTAATGATTGGTTAACATAATTCAAACAGGGGTGGAATTGACAATTATGTTGAAAGCATTGAAATCCCCCAATGAACCAGTAATAACATAACTGACGATGACCCCCAGCTCTGTTTAATAGTACTGGCGTATCTCAAACATTTTACCTATGATTATTATTAAGGTAATCTTGAGCTTTAAGTGACTAAATTACTACCAATAAATTGTACTTGGACATTATTTGAAATGAACATAATTTTTATTAAAAACAGATATTATGGAGTTAAAAACGCACATTGAAATGAATTTGAAAAGCGTTGTGTTTTCTCAGTAAAAATATGTTAAATCAAAGATGGCTGCCATTGTTTACAAGCTTCTCGGAAAAAAAGAACAAAGGATTAAATTCTCACTGCTTTGAGAATTAAGTATTTTAAGACTTAAATGAGAGTTAAGTACCTTTGTTCTTTTTCCGAGAAGAAGTTTGTAAACAATGGCAGCCATCTTTGATTCAACATAATTTTCACAGAGAAAACACAACACTTTTCAAATCCATTTTAATGTATGTTTTTAACACCAAAATATCATAAAATGTCTTTTTAATAACAATTAAGTTCATTTCAAATAATGCGCAAGTACAATTTTATGCTAGGAATTTAGTCACTCAACGTTCACGATTACCATTATTAATTAAAACCCTATTAGTGTGAAAACAAATGAGTATTAATAAATAGAAGTAATTACTTGAAACCATATAATTAATAGTATTAAGATAGAAACCGCATCGCCCTTCAAGTAGATCAAAAAGAGACACGTTCTATTGAAGTCTATAGCTCTGGCTTCAGTGTTCATAAAATCGGCTACAGAGTCCAAACTCATAAGTGATGTTCTCCTGTGGACACCTTCAAATGGACACACCAGTGTAGGCCGACCGGCAAAAACAGACATCGATACCAACCCATTCGCCACAAGGGCATCCAGCAACGATCGAACTCGCTGTTTATCGGAAGGGGCCTCTCCGATGGCCCCTCTAGCCTAAGCCTGTTGTCCTCTTCCTTATTGTTAGATAGACAACGTTTCGGCTGATGTTCCCGTCTAGCCTAAGAAAGGGGTAAAGTGGAGTGTTGCATGTCATGGATTGCTCAGTCGCCAAGATTCCATCCTTAAGCATCACGGATTGCCACCCACGGCCAACAGGTGTCTCCATTGGGGGTGGTGGTCTAGGATGATGCTTGATAATTTCTATTATTTATATTTTTTTGGACTGTTGTCTTCATCTTTATTGTTATATAGACAACGTTTCAGCCAATGTGCCCTCCGGCCTTCTTCAGGTATTTCTTGTTGAATTCGGGAACTTTCATGAAAATTCAAACTGAACCCTTTATTTAATCTATTGGGGTAGATAGTTCTCACTTCCATTAATCATGACTGGGTACCAGTGTTAAGCTATATTGAGTATTCTATGTTATTTTAGCCTGTGGTCAGGATTGAACCTGCAGCCTCCAGATGATTTATCACTTAGAAATGTATTCACTCAACCATTATATCCGTTGATATCCAATTCAGAATTAATTTTTGGAACCTATAATGTGGAGGTGCGTTGTGTAATGCATTTCACATAGCACAAATACCTTTGGAAAAGATATGCATCCAACTTTTATCTCTCTCCAACTATGTGCAGATAATAAGACAGACTGGGCTTTTTAACCTTGGTATGGCAACCAGTCTAGGAGAAAGCAAACTCTCAATCAAAACCTGTTGACTTCCGCTTAGTTCGAGGGGTTCGTAATTATGTATAAACCCAATGTTCTTTTTACCTAGAATTTTACATTTATACTTATTACTAGAAGTGGCTACCCGGCATCGCCTGGGTAGAGAGGGATTTTTTAAAAGTTAGTCCTGCACATTCATTATTACTAAATCCTGAATTAGGAATCCTACGGAAAAAAGATTTTGCATTGATCCAGACACTCTAAAAAGAAAAGTTAATGTCTACTATTGGAAATATCAAATGCAAAAAAAATATTCCATGCTGTTATCATTTACGTTTTATTTTTTAATTATCTTCACAAATATAAATCAAATCTTCATTATTTTTGCTCAAAAACCAAGCCATCGTGATATTTAATGTGTATATATATTTACTTTGTCACCTGACATCGCCAGGGTAGAGAGGATATTTCTAAAAAGTTAGTCCCGTGGATCCATTATTACTCAATCGTGAATTGGATCCTCATCATATGCCCCATTAAAATCCCTACATAAAAAAGGTCTTGCAAATATAAATCAAATCTTTATTATTTTTGCTCAAAAACCAAACCCTGGTGATGTTTAATGTGTATATATACTTACTTTGTCATTAATTGTTTTATTTTCGAAGTTTCCTCCGGACATACACATGCACACAACTGCCCTTTATATATGTATAGATAGATGGAAAGGTGTATGATTTTTTAACTTACTCATATTGCGAAAAAAAAATCACATAACAGTCCGAAAAATCTATGATACAAATTTATTGCGTACGTATTTTTTTTAAACAGCACCCCACGAGAAAACAGCCGTACGGTCACCTGCCACATATCACCCAAACCATCAGACTAAGATGGACAAGACACGCGGGACACTGCTGGAGAAGCAAGGAAAAACTCATAAGCGACGTCCTCCTGTGGAAGCCAGCACATGGACACGCCAGTGTGGGCCGACCAGCAAAGACGTACATTGATCAGCTCTGTGTGGATACAGGATGCTGCATAGAGGACCTCCCGAGAATGATGAGCGATGGGGACGAATGGAGAGAGATTGTCATGGATATCAGCACTGACAGCGCAACATGATGATGATGATGATTTGTTTGCAATTCCTATCTAACATAAAATGATATTGGAAGTACTCGTAGTGTAATGGTTATCGTCATAGGAAATGGACATGGCAAAGTTAGTTCAAATCCTGGATGAGGCTGATTACATTTCACATAGTCTTGGGAAAGATATGCATCCAAGTAATCTCCCTCCAGCTATGGGTAAATTGTAGGCCAGACTGGGCTCTTTAGTATTGATATGTCAATCGGTCTAGAAGATAAACTCTGAAATCAAACCTGTTGTAGACCTGGAGAAGGATGGGCTCCACCAGATTATTTGTGCCTAAGACACCCTATGAGTAGCCCCCACCTCCACAGCCAAACCAAGTTATAGGACAAATCTTTTACAGTATGTGTTTTTTTTTTTTTTTTTTTTTTTTGTTTTTTTTGTTTGTTTTTTTTTTTTCTTAATTGCTTGAATTGTAAAAGTCATAATCATAACAAATGGACATAGTGATCCAAGTTCAAATCCTGGATGAGACTGTTTGTATTTCACAGTGTTAATTGTCAATGGGTAGTTGAATGCAAAAAAAAAAAAAAAAAAAAAAAAAAATGGTGGACGATCGTTGTATATGTAGTCTGTTGCCAATTAACTTTCTTACTCTTTTGCCGAAGAGTTCCTTCTACTGAAACAGTCTAAGGGAGATAACTCATAATAATTATCTCCATGGGACTATTTCAGGGGAGATAAATCATAATCTATATTAATGACCTTAGGAAAAGTTTGTATCCAACTGTTCTCCCTCCAGCTATGGGTAAATAAGTAGAGCACTCTGGGCTCTAACCTTGGTATATCAACTTGAAGGAAAAACTTGAATTCAAATCAGACCTGGAGAGGGATGGGCTCCACCAGTCAATTCATGCCCAACACATGCTTCATGATCTTTATAAATTGATCGTCAGGTCACGCTGACAGCACAAATATCCATGACTCTCTCTCTCACCAACCATCTCTATCGATCATCACCCCTGGGAGAAACACCTTATAAATAAATCATTTTATGAATTATCCAATCCCATTGACAAGTTTTGTTGAATTAAAAACAAGCTTGCCACGTCATCCACTTTCTGGAGTCTCGCCACCAGCTCTACCTTGGTAAGCCATGGCACAACATCTCCCTCACCATTAAAGGGCTTTATTACGCTGTTGCTGAGTTTCACTTTTGCCATTATCCAAGGCCGAAATAGCTTTTGTTGAATTAAAAACAAAATTCTTCTGCAGGGTCGTCCATAAAGCATTTCTTCCCCGACTGTAGTCTTGCGTAGGCCAATTACTTCACTTGGCGTTCCACTCACTTCAGTTATTTATGGGCATATTCCCAAACATCCGGGCACATCGATGAACCTCGTGCCCATCCAGTGCCTTAAATTGCATTTCTTTGCATTCGGGAGAGCGCGGGTTCGACTCCGGCAGGCAAGACAATGTCTTGCTCTTTTTCTAAATGAGTACGGTAGTACTCGTTCTCCGTCACACAAGTTAAAGCAACAATTATTCCAAGCCGTAGTTTTATCAGTGCTACTGTATGGCTGCACCACTTAGACCTTAAGGAAGCATCTAGAGAATGTTGGGTGGGTGCTGTCTTAAACATGTCATGGTAACGATCGTCGTATATGTAGTCTGTTGCCAATTAACTTTCTTACTCTTTTGCCGAAGAGTTCCTTCTACTGAAACAGTCAAAGGGAGATAACATAATAATTATCTCCATGGGACTATTTCAGGAGAATACAGTTGTACAGACACTTGCCTCATATCAAAACAAACCATCCGGATAAGACAAACAAGACACGCTGAACACTGTTGGAGAAGCAGAGATGAACTCATAAGTAACGTTGTCCTATGGAAGCCAGCATATGGGCATGCCAGTGTAGGCTGTCCGGTAATTTATGAGGAAGGGCGTCCCAGTCTCCTGCCTCAAAAATTGCTGCCCGGTTACTATTTAAATAACGACGCCAGCAATGTTGTTACTTAAAAGAAAACAACCAACTTAGGGTGTTAAATGTATTCTCTTTTTTGTCGTAATTCTTATTTATTTATCAAACAAAGTAAAAAAAAATGAACAAATTGAGGTAGATAGATAGATATCCATTTTCATATCTAAGCAAGAATTACGACAAATTAAACATTAAAGAATTACGACAAATTACGATAAATAAACAAGAATTACAACAAATTTCTATAAATAAATAAGAATTACAACAAATTATGATAAATAAATAAGAATTGCGACAAAAAAGAAAAGCCCCCCCCTAAAATACATTTAACACCCTAAGTTGGGTATTTTTTTGGTTGTAATTCTTATTTATTTATCAAACAAAGTAAAAAAAAATGAACAAAATGAGGTAGATAGATAGATATCCATCTTCATATCTAAACAAGAATTACGACAAATTTCTATAAATAAATAAGAATTACAACAAATTATGATAAATAAATAAGAATTACGACAAAAAAGAGAAGCCCCCCCCCCTAAAATACATTTAACGCCCTAAGTTGTTTTTTTTTGTCGTAATTCTTATTCATTTATCAAACAAAGTAAAAAAATGAACAAATTGAGGTAGATAGATAGATAGATATCCATCTCATATCTAAACAAGAATTACAACAAATTACGATAAATAAACAAGAATTACAACAAATTACGATAATAAACAAGAATTACAACAAATTTCTATAAATAAGAATTACCACAAATTACGATAAATAAATAAGAATTACGACAAAAAAGAGAAGCCCCCCCTAAAATACATTTAACACCCTAAGTTGGTTGTTTCTTTCAAGTAACACCGTAGCTGGGGTCGTTATTTTAATAGTCACCGTGTATCAATTTTTTAGGCAGGAGACCGGGACGCACTTCCTCATAAATTACCGGCTGTCCTGCAAAGACGTGCATTGATAAGCTCTGTGCAGATACTGGATGTTGTGCAAAGGACTGCCCGGGAGCAGTGAGTGATAGGGATGGTTGGTGAGAGTTGTCATGAATATCTGTGCTGCTAGCACAACATGATGATGATGATGATGATGAATTAATAAGTTAGTATTATTTGGATTATTCGGACTATTGTACTATTATATGGTTATCTACAAAATGTTTCGGCCATGGGTCCAATTGGACATGTGGTACAACAGATATAGGCATTGAGTTAATACAAGTCTAAGTGACAGTTGTCTCTAGGCTGCAGGTTCAATCCAAGAGCGACAGTAACATAGAATAATTAACATAGATTAACACTTGTTAATGGAACGAGAACAGTCTACCCTTATGGATTGAATAAAGAGTTAGGTTCAAAGTTCCATGAAGGCTCCTGATTACAATATGAAGACTTCCAAGTTTGACAAGAAGGTTCCCAAGTTTGAAGAGAAGGTTCCTGACATCTTTAAAATTTTATACGGTGTGTTGCATAGCCTTCTTTACCGTCACTAAATATCTATATGTTATATACTTCTCTTACTTCTTACTCTGTCGTCTATTCTTCTGGCCGGCTTTGTTCTGATCGTCTATCATCTATCTTGGTCTGGTATATCTTCTAAGGTCTCGTCTGATCTTCTATTGAGGATTCCGGGTCTGGTTTCTGTTGCTAGGGATTTCTTGTTATCAGAATCCCTGTGTCATTGTTAGCTTTTAGTAATAACCACAAGACTTCGATTTACGATGATGTTACTTTATTCGTAGATCCCCAGACCAGACAACTGCGCAGTGAGACTCACATCTTGCTAGCTCGGCTTCTAAGTTCTAACTGACTAAGTTACTTACTTAGTATCCTTAAACCAGAAGGGGGCCTTCTATTGCCTTCCAGTTCTCACGTTCCATCCGCAGAACGCAAGGTGAGATCGAGGTCAAGCGCCGTCACTCACTCTCAAGGCCATCAGCTGCACTAATAGGATTTCTACACTATTGTCATAATCATTAGGTATCTAATGATTATGTAACAGGTGTACTGATAACATTTTTAATATTACTGAAAGACCTTCTCGCCCTGTTTGATATGGCTTAAATTACACTGACTGTAACTCACGATATAGTGTTATAAAATCACAAAAAGTGGTGCCTGGTGTATGACACTAAACTACATCTCATAGTGCCAAGTCCGACAAGAAACACGAGGCCAGAGGGCACATCGGCTAAAATGTTGTGTAGATAACAATAGAGAGGAGTATAATAGTCTGAATAATCCAAATAATATGAATATTCAAGCCTCATCTAAAAAAAAATTCAGAGCAATGAATTAATAAGTAGTGAAAATTTTATTGAAATTTGATAAGTAGCCAATTTTTTTAAGAACAAAAGATTAGAATAATTAAAACAATAGAAATTGTATTCTGTATAAATGTAACAACCATTATAACAGCACCCCAAAGTATCTTCTGGATGAGGCTGTTTATATTTCACATAGCCTCGGGAAAGGTATGTATCCAACTATTCTCCCTCCAGCTATGGGTAAATAGTAGGCCAGACTGGGCTCTTTAGTGTTGATATGGCAATCGGTCAAGGAGAAGGTAAACTCTGTTGTAGACCTGGAGAGGGATGGGCTCCACTACGATGCACCTCATGAGTAGCCTCCACCTCCACAACCAAAACAAAAGTTATGGGGCAAATGTGTTATTCTGGATAAATGCAACAACCCAAAGTATCTTCTGGCAACACATCAATCAATAAGTCCCGGGCCTAACTAATAAAACAACTTTTAGGCAAAATTTGACTTTATTCATCAACATAGTTTCTTTCTAGGGTGATACACTGATTCCAATGCTCATATAACAATTTTTGGCCTCAAAATATGCCTCAGTTTCCGATATCACTTATTCATTGGAGCCAAATATCTTTCCCTAGAGCATTCTTTTGAGGCCTGCAAACAGCCAGTAGTCGCTGGGGACCAGATCTGGAGAATAGGGTGGGTGCAGAAGCAATTCGAAGTGCATTCAGCATGATTTATGTCTCTACGACCATGTTTAAAGTCAGCATACCATCTCTTAACCATTGTTTCTGGCGGAGCAGAGACTGAATAACATTTATCAAGCCATTGCTTTGCTTGAACAGTATTTTTTCCCATCAGAAAGCAAAGTTTTATCAACACACGAAATTCAGATTTTTCTATTGTTTTGAAAATTTGCAAAAGTAGCCTCACTTAAATAATTTGTAAACTATTAATCTGATTGGGTTTAAATTTTGACACATGCCATTTGAAGGTTAGTACTTTATAAAAACTAGCAAATATATGCACTCTCCGGGTGCAAGTATTTAAGTTTTAATATAATAAAATATCATATTAAATTAGAAAGGCTATTAAAACTGAATAAGTATGCAGATAAAAAGATTTGGAACAGAGGGGGTATGATTGAAAAATAGAACAACTTTGAAACTAACTCTTCCATCATTTTCCGTTACTCCCATCTTTCATTGATAAATTTTCCTAATTCAACTATTTAGTTAAAATAGGAAGTAAAGAATAATATTACAGTCATTTCTTCTTGTTAATGGATTTCTTTTAAGATTAACCCCAAGATTTGTGCTCATATTCAATAAGATAAAACCAAGTAATTAGAAATCAATAATACTAAGCATATATTTATTAAAATCAAATTTCTTATATCAATATGCAAATTAGCCTTCCCATTCACACTGTAAACCGCTATTTTGTTGTATATATAAATACAATTGCATGTTATTAGTATGTAGACATGGGCAACAGTCTTAATGATGTAAAACAATTTTATTAATAATTGAAGTTTAAATAAAAATAAAATCATGGAGAATGTGATGTAAATAACAAAGGGAATTGTGACTTGTATAGTAATATAGTTTCGATTACAGACAGACAAACCCACAATCTCCATTATAATAAGATTATATGGATTTCTTTATTAGTGGCGCCATCTATATGTCAGAAAAAAATTACCCCACTGTGTAATTGAATTATTAGGCCAGTTTAGATCAGTCAGGAGAGCATCTGCCAAGGAACTACAGAGATCTGGGTTCAATACCAGCCTTCGTCAACTCAGCAGATCAGTAGCATTGTTTAATTGAATTTTTTATAAATTACTAATGAGAGTAACCCATGCTGTCCTCATAACCTACATATGTAATTCATGTGCCCCTCATGTGTTAAGTTTTTAAGGGCCATTCCGGGACCTTATAGCAGAAGCGCTTATCTTGATAAAGAGTCCATCCACAATGTGAATCCTTTGGTTACTAAAGTGTCCTGAATTACTGGCAATCATATAAGTCCTTTGTGAGTATTGGTAAAGATCCCGGCAATCCTATGTGCATCGTCCAAGAGTGTGTATTTCATGTGTGACCAACATAGGGGGTTTAAGTATCTTATCAGGCCACTAGTACTGCCAGTGATTGGTTAGAAGAGTCAATCACGTGACCTTGGCCAGTCTATAAGTATAAGCGGGGAACAGGCACACACCTTATATATAAAAATTTCTCAACAGATATATGTAATCCATGTGGTCCTCATGACATACATATGTAATCCATGCGTCACTAGGGGGCTACTCAGTTTGACATGCCTGTTCTATAATGTGATATGGTTTACTTCCCAGAGATAGTGTCCATGAAAAACATGTTTTATGTTCATATTTTTCTCATGTATAGATATATATATATATATATAGATTTAAGCAATAGCAGGTATTGTAAGAAACTGAATATCAAAAGGAGTTGATTCAGTATTAAATGACCCAAAAAGGGTTGATATGTTGTAAAACAAATCAAAACAAAAAATCCAATGTATTAAAATCAATCCTATGAATGATTTTATATAGAAACCAATTAAAATATAATCAAAATAAGTGTAATCTTTTTATATGCATTCTTTCCAATCTCATATATTTCATTAGATTAAAACTAATGAATAGACTGAGATAGATAGATAGATAGATAGATACTTAATGAATAGACTGAGATAGATAGATAGATAGATAGATAATTAATAGACTGAGATAGATAGATAGATAGATACTTAATGAATAGACTGAGATAGATAGATAGATAGATAGATAATTAATAGACTGAGATAGATAGATAGATAGATACTTAATGAATAGGCTGAGATAGATAGATAGATAATTAATAGACTGAAATAGATAGATAGAGATAGATTAATAGACTAGATAGATAGATAGATAATTAATAGACAGATAGATAGATAATAGACTAGATAGATAGATAGATAGATAGATAGATAATTAATAGACTGAGATAGATAGGTAGGTAGATAGATGATAGATAGATAGATAGATAGATACTTAATTAAAAGACTGATAAAGAGATTTTTAATGAATAGAGATAGATAGATATACAGATAGATTCTTAATGAATAGAGATAGATAGAAGGATAGATAGACTGTTTCTGCCCTTTTTGGTTGATTTTTTTAAAAAGTTTACTAAGGATCTTCCACTTAATTTGACCTAAGGCTATACAGGATCTGCTCATGTTCCACACTTTTGGCATCCACTCCCTTCGCCTCCAATTCCAAGGTCACTCGTTTTAGGTAATCTGGATCCGGATAGCCAAAACTGGGGAAAAAAAAAAAAAATAAATAAATATATAAAGAAAAAATATTTAAAAGGATCAAACGGATTATGAGAGGTTAGATGAGAATATTTGCAAATAAAGATGTGTCAGACAGTAAAATTAGTAAAAAATCTATAGGTGACTCGAAGGGATATTCAAATTCGTCAACATCAGCTACATTAATGAGAGTAACCTCCCCTTGTTTGTTTCACTTTGAGGAAGCCATATGTTTTGGTTGGCTATTTTCATTTCACCGTAAATCTACACTGAAAATACGAATTTGTTCGAATCAATACAACTACATGTTTTAACACGAAAATATCATAAAATGTGTTCTTAATAACAATTAAGTTCATTTCAAATAATGCGCAAATCAGTCAGTCATGGATCGTTTTTGTTTTTCTCAATAAAATATTGATTAAAAAATTTTTTTTTTTTTTTTTTAGTTAATTCTAAATTCTAAATTAATTAAATTATTCATTCATTACTTGACCGGTTGATATGGTATAAACTTTTTTTTTTTAAATTTATAAAAAGTATGATTTGTAAGTGAACAGTGTTTGCCATAAAAGCAATTTGAAGAATATAGTTGGGACATGAACTGCTCAGCCACCACGATCCTGTCTTCATTACAGGTTGTCACCCACAAATCAATCAGTCATGGACCTTTTTTGTTTTTCTTAATAAAATATTGATTTAAAAACATTTTTTTTTTAGTTAATTCTAAATCAATTAAATTATTCATTCATTACTCATGAAAAAAATCAGATAATTATAAGAAAACAAGTTTGAATTCAGAGTTTTCCTTCACCTCGACCAGTTGCCATACCAAAATTAAAGAGTCTAGTCTATCTTACTATTTCAGCATAGCAAGAGGGAGAATAGTTGGATTCCCACCTTTCCCAAGTGTATTAACACGATGTGAAACTAATCTGCTATTTGGTTTTATTTATATATATATATATATATATATATATATATATATGTTGAAAGGATAAATAAATAAAAATAGGTTGGGGGGTCATTCATATCAGAAATTACAAGCTTAAGGGTTGACCGGTTGATATGGTATAAACTTTTTTTTTTAAATTTATAAAAAGTATGATTTGTAAGTGAACAGTGTTTGCCATAAGAGCAATTTGAAGAATATAGTTGGGACATGAACTGCTCAGCCACCACAATCCTGTCTTCATTACAGGTTGTCACCCACAGCCAATGGGTAGTCCCATTGGAGTGGTAGGGACGTTACCCCTCTGCAGAGTGAATTTGAAATAAATAGCAAGAGGGAGAATAGTTGGATTCATACCTTTCCCAAGTGTATTAGCCCTATGTGAAACTAATCTGCTATTTGCTTTTATATATATATATATATATATATATATATATATATGTTGAGTTTGAGTTTTGTTAAACGGCATATCAACCTCTGTGGGTCATTTAATGCCAAAAAGGTTATTTTGGATTTCAGACTTTAAGGTAGTGGTTCTATGGAGATAATTGGTTATGTTCTGTTATATTTTGTTGAAAAGGTTGCTTTTTTTAATAAAATTTAAAATGTTTTCAGGGTTTGTATTCTTGAAGATGTCTTTCAGGTTTCTAGCTTGATAGTAATTTGCGCGGATATGTTTAAGTCTGTTAAAATTTAGAAGGATATGCTTGGTTGTAAGTTGTACTTTGCATGTTGGGCACACTGGGGCACCCTCCCCTTTTAACAGGTACGAATATATATGTTGAAAGGATAAATAAAGGAAAGAAAATGTTGAATGGATAAAATTAGTTTAATTTGAGTTACCAATACGTATTTCGGCCAGGAGTTTGTTTATGTACACATGTCCTGGTTGGCAAGTAAATATTCCGTAAGAGTTATCTCCCCTACATCTTTCATTCCCTTTGTTTACATTTGCTACTACTTCGTTACCGGAAGCCTTTTGGGGGTTATCCAGAGTCCTCCACCAGCACGCGGGCCATTTTAATTCTTTTCCACCCTTTGCTCACCATAGCCGGACGCATTCAAACCTCTTTGTGTTCTTCCTTAAATAGAACAGGTACGTCACTTGACTCTTAGTAACCTTCCTATTATTTTTCTGGTAATTTATGAAGAATTGCATCCCGGTCTCCTGCCTCAGAAATTGCTACCCGGTGACTATTAAAATAACGTCCCCAGCTATGTTGTCTCGGCGGTTTTACTTGAAAGAAAACAACCAACTTAGGGCGTTAAATGTATTTTAAAGGGGGTCGGCTTCTCTTTATGAACAAATGGAGATGGGTGGATAAATATAAAAATGAACAAATTGAGGTAGATAGATAGATAGATAGATATCCATCTTCATATTTAAACAAGAATTACGACAAATTTCTATAAATAAACAAGAATTACGACAAATTTCTATAAATAAATTTCTAAACAAATTACGATAAATAAATAAGAATTACGACAAAAAATACATTTAAACGCCCTAAGTTGGCTGTTTTCTTTCTGTTTTCTTTCTTTCTGAGACAAGCTGGGGATGTTATTTTAATAGTCACCGGGTAGCAATTTCTGAGGCAGGAGACCGGGACGCACTTCCTCATAAATTACCATTTTTCTTAATAGACGTTTTTCATTCCCTGTCTCTTCTCTCAAAGACTTTTACCTCGTGTATCTGACAATATTATTTTCCCCTTCGCTATGACTTTCTCCCGGTAAGGACCGCCTCTTTGTCCCTTTTCGCTGAACTTTGTACTCGTTGAAATATTTTGTAATGTTCGCTCCCTTCATTGTTTGATTGACTTTTCTCACTTAAAGACACTGCCCACTGTTTATACCTCTTAAACCCGTTTAATTATTGTTGTTGTATGTCATTGTAACTCGACTGTCCTTATCTACGAACTACTAGCCGAGTTTTCTATTAACCCCCCGTCCATTGCTTACTTCATACGTTATTACCTTTTTTACCTCTGTATTACAGCATTGTTTCTATAAACTCGTTTCTTTAATGTTTCAGTTTTTTACACTTTCTGGTGAAAGGAATAAAGAAATTACCCTACCCACAGTGTTTGTTGTTCTATGCCAGAAGGAGTTAAACTATGTGAGACGAAAAGCCGTATTATGCACTTTGACAAGATATATGCGGCAAAGTAGAAGTCACGATAGTAAAAAAAAACTAGTTTTTAAGAGACCTGGAAGCCTCCTGGAACCACACAACCCTGTCAAACGTCATAGGAAGTGACCTCTTTGACACCCGTGGGTTATTCCTCCAACGGAGCTGTCTTCAACACCTGAAAGAGAGGAGGTGACATGCATTTGGGTAAAAGGGACTCCAGGAATCCACACAACCCTGTCAAACGTCACAGGAAGTGACCTCTTTGAACACCAGAGGTTTTTCCCCCCAACAGAGTTTTCCACGCTACATCTGTGGAAAAGAGCCAGCAAGGACTATGGACAGGGTCCATACAGTCCTTCAGAGTCCAGCTTGCCTAAGAGGCACAAGGAAAACCACAAAAATATAATGGTCTAATGGAACCACAGTAACCCATTTCCCCTTCAAAAATGGGAGACAGGAGGTCCACTCGGACCAACTCTAACCGGACCCACTACTGGGTTCTTTTGAGCACAGTTGCCGCCGAGGCACAAGCAATGGCTATGGCAGCAAAAGCATGTTTGGCCTCCATTGACAGGGAACTGGAAATCAAGATGCAATTGGAGAAATTGCGTCTGGAAAAGGAGGTTGCCGCCGCCATCGCCGAAGCTGACACACTGGAGGCCACCGCCAACAGATCCAGGAGGGTACCTAGGCACAGTCCGGCAGCTAGCGATAGACCAACAGGTTCTGGACATAACATCCCCACAAGAGACCTGACAACCCCACTCACAGCAACCAAAGCTGCACTCACATGTCACTTTTGGAACCGAACCAGGCCGGAGCTTCAAACTCCTGGAGAGAAGCCCGAAATGTTGCATGGCGGGGAGACGAACCTAAGAGCCTCCCTAGCCGTTTTCAACTGAATGATAGCTGCCAGACTTGGTGTCCTCATCATGCGTTAGGCATCCTCCAGCCCTAGCCGACCAACTCTCCCTGTCAACCAGGCTATTCTCAACAGCTCGAACATAGAAGATTCAGAACCCAACAACCTGCTTCCTTTGCCCTCTACAGAGCCGTCCTCATCCGAATTACCCTGTTCCCAGTCTGGGAGTCGGGCGCACAATGATTATCAGCCATCTGAGTCTTTACCCACACCTAGTATGAGCGCACCCTATTCCCTTTCTTCACCCTCTACTGGCCAGATGCCACCTCCAGACCACCAGTTCAGACAACAGGCTAATCTAAATCCTCCATCCCTCAACTGGTCAGAGACGCCAGCAGATCCTGAATTCAGCAAAACTACTGACCAGCACAATGAACCTACTTTGCCACATCCTGACCCCGGTCAAATGGCAAACACAGCCTCCCAACCTAATGCAAGCAGCTATTTCAGTTCCCAGGATGCTTCCGAGCCATCTCTTCAGAAATCCGCTAAGTCAGTCAAAGAAATTCCTAGCCAATTTCTACTTGGCACTCCTACACCAGGACCCTTGTCAGCCCCAGGTCACACACCTGTACCTGCATCTGAACCTACGGCCTTGTCAACCCCAGATCCTGCACCCTTGTCAGCTCCAAGTCACATACCTGTACCCGTATCTGAACCAACGGCCTTGTCAACCCCAGATCCTGCATCCTTGTCAGCCCCAGGTCACACACCTGTACCTGCATCTGAACCTATGGCCTTGTCAGCCCCAGATCCTGCACCCTTGTCAGCCCCAGATCCTGCACCCTTGTCAGCCCCAGGTCACACACCTGTACCTGCATTTGAACCTATGGCCTTGTCAGCCCCAGGTCACACACCTGTATTCTATTTATTATTATTTTAAATACAAAAAAAAATAATAATGATGCTTAAATATTTTATAATTTTCTATCGTTATCATTTTATTTTATATTCAAAATAATAATAAATAGAATACATGTGCACATGAACAAACTCCTGGCCAAAACACGTGTTAGTAACTCAAATTAAACCAATTTTTCCATTCTAAATTTTCTTTACTTTATTTATTTATCCTTTCAACATATCGTCAGATTCATTTCCATTTTCAACTTACATTATATATATATATATATCTATATATATAAAAAGAAGATGATTTACTGGGGGAGAATAGCTCTGCAGTAAATATCAAACATTGTAACAATTAAATTATCATACTGTGGTATATCCACAGGTCCTGCTAGTATACAATATTATAGGATTTCTATCATCTTCAAGTATAAACAATTTACTTTCATGTTACAACTGCAACAAATTAAAAAACCAAGAATGAATATTGCAAAAAATTTTTTTTCTTTTTCATAACAACTTTTGTTTAGTGTAATTTTTACATACCACTTTTAATTATATAACATTTGTCCCATAATAGTTGATACATTTGCATAGAAATTTCATATACAAAATGTAGCAACTATTATGAGACTGAGGTAGTGCTTTGTTTTAATTATACATTTTACATATTGAACACATTGTTACATATGGCAAAAAGAAATAAAGAAATATTTTGGAAAAATATTTTGAAAGGATGAATCTAGAGGGAATTCATTTTCTGAATTGTTTGTTTAAATTGAAATTCCAAATCAGAGAAAATGCCAGGTTGAATATTTCCGGAAGAATTAAAACATTGGAAAGGATTGTTTGGTCAAAATTCCAATGTAAAAGTAAAAAAGTCGTCGGAATGGCCTAAAGTCGATATCAGCCATAGAGCGAGGGAGTCTATCCCTTTTTCACTAGTGCTAGACCAAGGAGATTGTTTTGGCATCTGAGGTGGAGCACCACACCTAACATTAGCTCTTTACTTTACTGCACAGATTCCTGTGCTACTCATACACTGAGTTGGCGAGGGCCGGTTTCAAAGCCAGAACCTTGTGGTTCCTAGGCTGACACTCTACCAACTGAGCTAAGCCAGCCCATAATACAATATAACAATATACAATGGGATTAAAATAATGATGTAAGAAAATAACCAGCTGATTAACAGTAATTATAAAAGAAGGGGTGAATAGTTGAACATAGGTGAGCGAAGGCAGCAAGGGTCTGGAGGAGCAAGCACAACATAGACCTGTTAGCCTAACCAAGAAAAGCAACCGGTTGTCTCGAGTTTTCGTTATCTAGATACTACATATAGTAGACTAAGCAGTTCAAGGCGATGGCGTTTTTCGTAGTTTACTCGTCAACTCACACATCACATATTATGCTGACATCTTAGTGTCCATATCAAAGAGACAGAAGAAGTTATTATATAGGATTGGCATAAATTCGATTTAGTAATTACGACTCCCCTCGTCCGCTTTGCAAGCGTACAAAGTAGTCAAGCTGCAGAAGCTACAGGATTCAACGGCAACCGCATGGAATAGTTTCTTATATCGCAACATCGGTCTGCAACGCCGGGTGACTGAGCTTTGTGAGCTGCAAAGCGAGACGCAGTCGTAGTTTACAATTATTCGATTATGCCAATTCTATTATAATATTACTTCTTTTCTGTCTCTCTTTGCAATTACACTGAACTACAGATTGTCCATGGCCATAATTAATTTAGGGTTGAGGGGCAAGAGTTTTTTGCCGAAGTTTGAGTTTAACCAGCAACAGGTCACCATGGGGAATCCTTATGGGTCTTTTTTTAAAGGGGGTTTTGTTTTTCACACAGCATACAAGATCGACCCATTGAGGTAAGTACGAAGACCCAGTAGGTTGTAGGAGCTATTTCGGAAACATCATTTGCTAATAACTATAATATTACTCTATTGAGCTATGAGCCTTCGCACACAAAGGTCCCACTAGGTAATAATGTTAGCACTTATAACGTTGCGGACAACTTCAACATATGGACACACGGTCATCATTTTCTTTTTTATAACATCATTATCTCCTGAGTTTCACACATTTTCATATTTGAAAATAAAATTGTTATACAGCGTGATGATTATTATTCTAGTTTTGATATCCTATTACGTTAATCTTTCGTAATTACATATTGATCTTATCTATCCATGCTGGAAGAAAGATACGGACTAGGTCTGTAAGTTATTTGGTTGTTTTTAATCTTTGCTAATTAGTGGGCTGGGCTTAGCACCGTAATCCTGAGCCATTAGGTAAAGGTGAGTGGGGTCCGAACTCTAAGGGTAAAATACATGAGCATTATTGAGCTCTTCCATTGGCAATAGTCGGGCACTGCACTTGCAGGGCTCGTTCTCAAGTTAGGTATATAGACTGAGATAAGAAGAACAAGAGGGAAACTACTAGTGCAAGTAGTAGGGTATGAGGGAGATAAAGCGAAATATAGGTTTAAGAACGGATGTTTGTCGTGTGCATCCAGTAGACCAGTTTACAGATGCCACCACGCTAATGCGTACTTGCAGGTGGTATTTAGCACGACGTCAAGGTGCGAAAAGGGGATAGAACCCAGTTCCCACGCTATTATAGGCAATTGCATTAATCATCCACGAGGCTGTTATACACCGGCGTGGAGCTCTGTTATGAGGCGCAATATCATATGCACTGCCGGGAACCGCCTTTGCATGTATGTGGAACTCTAATTTACACAATTAGGAAAACAGTTGGTATCCGGAGCAACCTAAAGCATATGTGCCTTCCTCATATGTATGTGCTGTCAATACTATGTTCTTCCTAAGGATAAAGATATCACTGGCTGGCGTGGATTGTCAGTTCCCTAGGATTTGAGACTTACTGCAACAAATTTAAACTCAAAAATTCAGAAATGCAGAATTCCCATCTTAGTATTTTTCATCTCCCTTATTTGTACTAAACACGAAATAACTATTATAACCTTCCAGAAGGAATTTTAATAATTTTCATTATGTATGGGTTACTAGTGGCACCAGGAATATTGCATGGTCACATCAGTACTGTTGTTCAAAACTACATGTAATCCAAGTTTATTAATGACAAAGGAGGCAGCACGAACCCTCACTAAACCTAACAGTGTTAGCCTACCAATTGGTAACTATTGAATATTACTAATGCAAATGAGTGACTCCAAACATCTATGGGACAATGGTAATACTTCCTAAATTAAAATCTAGCAGGCATACAACATGTTTTTGAGAAGATACTAAGACCAAAAATAACAAAAGAACAGTTGCATAATTAGAACTACTAGGATCATGAGATAGTAGCATATGACCCAAAATATGCTTCAAATTGATGTAATTATCTCTCTAATTGTTGGTTGGGCCAAAGTCCTGTTAAATGAGACAATATTTGAATTAGATCTTACAATCCTTGAAGAGATTGAATAGGTTCGGCTGATTTTTCGTATACTGCAGCAAGGGACCTAGTAGAAGTACTTCCGTACCCAATCAGGGTTTGATGTACTGATTGTCTGGATTGCAATATTGGTTTAACAGCTAATGCTCGAACTATGGACTCTACTATGAAATCGACTTAGAGAGAGACAATAAATCTTACATGTGGCAACTTGCTAAAAAGATACTCCCCAGTAAGCTTTCTTTCCTTTTATTATCATATATAGATATTTGATATACAATCTGAAAGCACACGCCTCCACAAATGGAGCAATGATATGGCCAAGTTTCACTTTCAATATTTGACCCAATAAATTGTTAAGGTGATACACCACTATAAGTACTACTTTGGAAATGCGCAGATGGGTGCTATAGATAACATGGGAAGTTTTGGCTTGAGGAAGTAAGACCACTGCGAGTCAGTCTCCAATTCTATTTTGGTCTTTAATCGGTATTCCCACTTCATACGCTGTGAATGTATTTAATCTACTTCTTTTGTTAATAACATTATATTTCCATACATTTGATTACGGCCGTTCGATTTGGATATCTTATTTGTATTCGCCTTAAACGCATCACATCATATAATTACATTATTATATTTTTTGCATGTATAATCGTACTCTAGCCATTCAAACACATCTTTGTATTTAGATCTGTGATGGTACTTTAGTTCTGTATTGTATTCTCTTGTTTATTAATAATTATTTCGGTATTTTCAATTGAGCTAACACAATAGCGCAGCCTTCTAATATTGAATTTAAGTGAAATAAATTAACGAAAAACATTGACCGTTTGAGAATATCATTTACTAGCGATAATCCTTTTTTCTTATACTTAAAAGTGGTGACTCAATGTAGAGTATTGTTAACGTATAAATACAAAATTATTAAGGAATATGACGTTCATTCAAACGATAAGTTACATGACCAGATGCGTAAAGAAAGAGAGTCATTTAGAATCTGCTTTATGGATTGACCGATGTGGGAAACTTATCAATGGAAGTTGGAGAGACGCTGATTTATGGTGGTTTTTTTAAGATAGGGGCGCAGGAAGTGAAATGGATCTTGAGCAGGCTGAAAAAAGGAAGTATAATAGAGATCATGAGACAGACTCAGGTATTAGAAATCGAATTAGATTTCTGTCGGATATTATGCTGGTTATCACAGAGTTTTCGATCTTCGCGTAGGTGAAGGTTGGGAGAATACGATGGTTCTGAGTGAGAAGGCAGGTGTTTACTACTGGACGAGAGGGTGATTTTGAATATCAATGGACCGCAAGTTATAGCGCAATTTATACGAGCATTACGCCAAATGCTTAATTGCTCAGGATTAATGAAGTGTTCATATTGTTAAGCTCATACATCTGACCGTAACGGGTTCGGGCTTGACAAATATTGGTGGAAGTATAGACATGAACAGACAATTGGTTTTGGCAGGAGGTTATATTTTTGTATAATACAGAAACAAAATTTCTCGTTTTACAATTGGGTGTGATACTTTTGTATTCTCGATTGCGGAGCATCTCGGTATATTCATAATAATGGCAGAAAAGATTCATTCTTGGTAAGATAAAGATGTAATGTATTTGTTATTTAAATAGGTGGACATAATTGCCTTCTACTCTAATGTAAGTAAAAAACATATTTTTAGTTGAGTAGCAATAAGTCTTTCGAGGTTTTATAATCTTATCGTATAAGTGTTGAATTTTTAGATCACTTGAGTACAAATTTTGAGTTAACAAGTGATCTATTTTACTAGAAAAGCGATGTTTGCTATTGGAATTAGGAGTTATGATTACAGATTGTACCTAACCATGCTATTTATCATTAGAGTATATAAATTGGGAGGCTTCGACACATTCCCATACACTTCTAATATATTAATATCATTTGTTGGTCAATTTTGGAGAGGACGGAAGTTACCCCTGTGTTTTGGTGACCCAGATTAAAATATGCTTTCATTGAATTGACTGAGTTGGAGGGGTGTCCTCTTAGGGTTGAGCATTTGTCTCTGTTAGGCCACATTACAGAGGAATAGGATTAAACACATTTACCTGGTATGTGGGACCACCAAGAAGGCGGTTCTTATTTTAGATATTTAAGTTCCAAGTAATAGGGCATTGCTGTCATCGAATGGGGTATGTTGCTCTGGAACAGTTCATGTACCACAACAGTTTGGAAGGAAATTCGGAGTGTTTTTTTGACCGGATAATTGACGTTCTCCTTTGTTAAGCAGTTCCGGATCTCCTGAGGATGCGAATACTAGTGTCCATGTCCGGAATATTTGGGCGAACAAGAGAGGGTAAAAGAAAGGACACCGTTCCTAGAGCGTGTGCCCATAAAAGCTTGGCTGTCCCAGGAATACGATGCATATTCTAATTCCTAAAGAAGAAGAAGACGAATAGAAATACGAGAGATAGTAAATATATAGAACAGCTGGGTTACAAAGATTCGGTCTAGTATGGTATAATCCAATCCATATAAGCAGGAGTCTATGGCCGTTCTTCACTAGCGGCTAGACAATGGCAGACTTCAGATCTGGGTTATATTTATGCATCGAGGTGGGCGCAACACCTATGGCAGGGTAACAGTCTTCCTTGGACTTTACCAGAGACGGCGCACCAGATTTACGACCTGGCGTCACGCGCAATTAGGCCTGAAGGGTTGGTTCGAGGGGCCGGATGTGATTTCGATTTCTTGAGATAAGTCTTTCGTAGCTGGGTTGCTAGGACCAGAACAACATCTAACCGCACTCGATTGCTAAGCCTTGGACCCCTAGGGGGATGAAGAGATTAACATGTCGGGCTTCAGGACTCTAAACGGGAAGGGCTGTGTATGTGAGAAAAGTTGATGCTTAACAACAGCCCACTGCATTGCACGTGATTGAGCAACCTGATAAGTTTTGTTGAATGGGCAATGGGGGCGCTTAAGTGACGTACCACATAGCTGTTAGTTGTAATGTGAGAGACTAGAGTGCTGGGGTTCTTACGCAGTTGAGGGTACCTTAGCAACCGAGCCATGTGCAAACAATCTCTATCGAGAAGCTCATACTCAGGGTTTGAAGGGCTTCTGGCCTCTGGGTGATCACGGGTATTGCCAAATATGAGTATGCACTAGTGAAGGTGACGATGCCTATCCTTTCGGTCTTACAATGGACTTGATAATGAAGTGAGGAGGGCTGGTGCTTCTAGAAGGATTTAGTGATGCTCTTTTTCGAATAGAAAAATTAAAAGTAAATAACAGATGTAACCACATGATATGGATGGTATATCGGCGCAAAACAGCCTAAGCTCACTAACAAGGCCTTCATGTGCATAGACTGTGCATCCATTCTATATGAGTAGAAGTATGACTTCGTCCATTAGATAATTCGGGGCCTCTACACTTGCAGAAACTCGTAACTTTACCGAGATCTACCTCGCGTCCAGGGCATGATACCCAAAGAGCTGTCTTATGAAGCCAGGAATTTCGTATTACAGAGTCTGGTACTTGATAGTAACGTGGTGTCTAATGCATGACTACTACTTGTTTGTTAATTGTACTCTTGTTTATGTTATTGGAGACTTAGTTACCCGTCATTTTGCCTAACAATTTGGTCTGTGTCATGTAAAAACTGGAGTTCTAGTAGCGTTCTCCTGACTGCCTAGAAATTCGATTGGGGTTCATAAAAGGGAGTGTTCTCCACCCTGCGACTTCCGGATCAGAAATGCCCTCTCTAAGTCTTAAATGTCGAACCAGGTGGTTTACGTTGAGTTGCTGGTATTGTGCTGACTCGATGTTTCATGAGGCAACGATCATATCTTCCGGGTGGCTACTCCCGCGTTTGAATGAACACTGAAGTGGCAACATGGGTTTTTTCCTAGGTGGTTATTTCATTTAGGACCCCATTTCAGCATATATTTTGATACATTGATTGTGTGTACTCAAAAAATACGCCTTTTGTTGTGCTACTTTATGAGCAAATGTTTGATGGGTAACTCTTGGGATGGAACTGATGATTATTGACTGGAGATTGACCCATCCCATGATGCAGTCGATCGATAGATTAGAATATCGCTCAGGCATCATTCAGATACATACCATTATCCGATTGTAGGTGGGAAAACTCTGATGTGGTGAGTGTGGCAATGAATTGAACAGCATTTCTGGAGTTGTAACCATCAGGCCTAGAATGTTGGGTAACGTTACCCCTGTGAGCGAATCTTGACAAGATCGGTGGAGTTGTTTTCGCTCTTGTCTGCATGACATCCATTGCGCGACGTCACTTGTACAATGCACCTAGGACCCCACGCGCAGAAAATACTGCGTCTACGGTACCTTCAGACTCGGAAACTTTACCACACCATCCATACTCGCTTTCAGTATTTAGCTGAACGGTTTCCGAGATCTCGAATAATGAACAGCGCCCGTCAGGAAGCGCCGAATAATGCAAACGCACGGGGTTGTCACAGAAGGAGGGCAAACATCTATAACTTTCAGTTTGCATGACGTGATGTGACGCAAGACATGTGGGGTAGTTGGTGAATGTAGCATCACACAGGAGCATATCTTAAAGTGTCATTTCTGTTTCACAAGAACATCTGATTGTTACGTTCTCTATTCTTAAAATCATTTATTGACTACTTCTTGGGGTGAACTATATTCTGAGAAGCATCGTGTTGACTCGCATTGCCTATGAGTCGGAGAGGGTGGGGCAGCACAAGTGCATATACCGCCCTTTATGATTCGGTTCTGCACACCCTCGTTAAACATAACCTCTGGTCGATACGAAACAAACTCTACGGGTGCGCGATTAGGGCGGCCTGAATGTCACGATCCTTTTCTCTCCTTCGATAAGAAAAGTGATGAAAAAAAAGACTAACCATTCAGAGGAAACAACGTTAATCATAGCGAAAAACTGATATCTCGCCTAATGCAGAGGTTCAATTAAACAGGGTAATAGTATGAGATGTAAGTGCTTCATACCTAATCGGGTAACAGGGTAGGGGGTTCAAAAAATAGGATAAACCGTCGGATACTAGTACAGTGGTCGTGACGGTCATAACGTATTGAGGTCAGGAGTTAGCAGAGAATAGAGCGTAACTCATGTACAATCTAGTCAGTATACATTTAAAACAGGTGTTTATAAGAAGGTATGTAACGTGGCCAGATGACGTCTTTATAATGATGATGCCAAAGAGGTACAAGTAGAAGAGGCGGAGGAAAGAGGTGAGCGAACAGATTTAACTAGATATGTATCACACGTAGTAAATAACTATTCAGCTTGACTCATTCAGCGGTAAAAGCAGCGAGCACTAAGCAGAAAGGACGCGAGGTAAGCGCCTCTTACACGAAACGAGGAGGGGGCACGATAGGATACTAATAGCGACAGGGTGCGCTAATAATACTCATACGGATGCGAGATAACACCGAAGGATAACAAGTCTTATGAGCCAGAAGAGCTAACAGGTGACGATCACGGTTTAGAGACGCGTGAATATTGCAGAGAAACACTAGTGGTAATTTATGAGGATGTAGTGACGTCAGACCAGAGTGACCGCACTGTAAGTGACCATATCTCGTAGGAGGTAGGGCAATAAAAGAATGTTCCCGCACAGACAAAGTGATATATCTAAAAACAATATGAACAACCCTAGCTGTACGAGATAGAGAGAGACATATAGAGGTACAAACAGCGCAATACTTAAGGTGATCACGATCACTTAATATTGTTATTTTTTGTCGTAATTCTTATTTATGATCAATGCAATCACCCGAAATTATGAATAGTAAGTGTAAGATAATCTTTTTCGTTATGTTATTTTTAATATTGATAAATATTGATTTTGTCGATAAAACTAACTCTTTGCATACCATTTAAATAGGACATATTGAAAATAATAACTCTCACGTCCACATGTCGTGCGCTTGTGTCTTGAATATATAGAAGACTACGCGGCAAAAAGATTTCTATACCTCCTGATTATTACTAATGCTAGTTTCATTGCCCTCTTAAAAAAAATGTTCAATATATTCATTATATATTATGCTTTCACATTCACAATTTGCTTGCATTAGTTCAGTCACAGAGAAAGTTCCTGGGATCTGTCCTCACTTTACAATCATCGTTTTACTGGTACCCTAAAACGTTTGTCTTCGTTTTTGTGGTATTTCCAAGTTATAGACTTGACCGGAGCGCTAGCTATCAATGACGGTTGAGTGGGGACGCGTTTAGGCCGTATGTATACAATTAATGTCAAGCACGAGAGCATTTATCTATCATTATTCTGACCTCGATGTAAAAGTCTGACCGGGCGGGTATGCAATTACTTTATAAGAACGTACGCAGATATATAAATATAAATATAAGGCAAAGGGATTAGAATTTGATAGACAGTACAGATTAAAGAGTTGGATCAGAGTGGATCTGACAGCTTGTAGACAGATTACTTACAAGATTTTAATATAAGGAGGATAATATGGAACAGGTGGCCAATAGGAGAGAATGATTGACTTGAGACATAGACACGAGCTACTGACTCACAGAGCATAGCATAGATGATAGATGTAAGACAGATAGATATTAACGGATGTAAAGAGTAGATTAAGAAAAGGAGTAGAATAGAATGAAATAAGTATCAATGAGAACACTCAGGAAGACATGACGGATGAGAAAGATAGATCTGGAACATGATTACACACGTTAGCCATAATATAGGCTTCCGGTGACATATCACTGCCAAAGTTGAATAGTAGGCTCAACAGATATTAAATAAGATAGAATAGAGGTGGAATAAGAGAGATAATAGATAGATAAGAGAGCATCAGTGACAGATAGTAATAAATCAGATCAATAAACGGAAGAATTAGTTCATAGACTAGCATCGGTTCGAATAAGAGCATACATATTAGCATATCGATAAATATGATAGATAGACATATATAAATAAACATATTTACCATCAAGGACCGAAATACGATAGTATAGAGGTATGAATACGACAGATATATCAGACTTATGAGATAAACGTAATAAATTCATCATACTACAGATGATATTAACAGATTAAAGACCATAACCAGGAAATCCGGGCAAGGAGTCTCTTTCTTTTTCTACAGTCATCTCAAAACAAGAAATTCAAAGTTACCACAAAGTTCTGAACATTGATTGAACTATGTCCACCCTAATTCTTTCGTTAATCCTAACCACAACCCCTAACCCTAACCACAAACCTTGCACTAGTTTAAATTTCAACTTTAACAAAAGCGAAACTATAAGAGGACACCATCCTCATTGTCTTAAAACAACCAAGCAAATTTAACCAGAAGATAGTTTTCACTGTACAAATGGACTTGTCATGTTTATCAGTACATTTTTCTGACCAATTGTTTTGTGTGGTCTGTCAAACACTTTGAAAAAGTTTTTAAAACTTTCTAAAAATAAAAAAAATAATTTCAAAAGAAATTTTCTCATGACAATGGTCTAAGGTTGAAACTAGTTGAGAATAATTCAAAAATGAATAACATAAAAGAAATATTTCTGTTTGTTTTATCACTTTTTTTTTCATATATATATATATATATATATATATATATATATATATATATAACTACTATTATCTTAATAAACTTAATGTGGAGGCGCTTGTAGTATAAATGGACACAGCAACCCGAGTTCAAATCCCGGACGAGGCTGTTTGCATTTCACATAACGCTTGGAAAATGGATCCAACTACTATTGGGAAAGGTGTCAACCCAGCTATTCTCCCTTCAGCTATAGGAAAATATAATGACAGACTGGGCTCTTTAACTTTGTATGGTCAACTGGTCTAGGAGAAAGAAAAGTCTTAATTCAAACCTGTTAAACTCCATTTAAAAAATTGACCTTTGGTTTGGTTTGTTTTACGGCATATCAACCTTGGTGGGTCATTTAATGCCAACAAAGTTGTGAAATAAATTCATTCTTAATGCATAATACAATTTTGTTTATAAACTCATGTTTTTTCTATTCAAAATTTTCTATTCAACCCATAGATGGGACCCTAACAGGTAATACCACTCTGGGTCAGAGTAGACCAAGGAGCAATGGTGATGAAGGGGTGCTCCACATTCCCCAAACCTCCAAAACTGGAACCTCACCATCAGATAGAGTTTAACATCATTCCCAGGACATGTAGACCCTCAGCCACCGCCTTCTAGCACCCATATGATAAGAAGGATTGGAGGTTGCTATAGGGGCAATAGGGTTAGGAAAATCATATAGGTGCTAGGGCTTGACGTGGCCAGCCGATTGATCGGAGGGGGCCTCTCCAACCGCCCGTCTAGCCCAAGAAAAGCATAAAGTGGAATATTGCAAGTCATGGACTGCTCAGCCACCTGGGTTCTATCCTTAGGCATCATGGGTCGCCACTCACAGCCAACAGGGGAGTCTTACCCCTCTGCAGAGGTGCAGTCGGTGCATTCTAACGCCCCAGCCGACAGGGCGAAAATTGACCTTGTGTTACATCCTGAAGGGGTTGGGTAAATATAAAAAGAGTTAAATCTGTGTAAGAAAGTGTGTAAGAACACGTGTGAAAAAAATCTCATAGAATCGGAAAAGACTGGCCATTCCTGGAATAGAGCAAATTTTTTCTTAAATAATAGAAAAATGGTAACTGGAGGCTTCGGTCAGCGATTCCCATGGAATAGTTAGAAAATTGGATTCACTCATACAAACAAGAATCACAAGCCAGAAGCTTTGAGAATAAAAGACATAGAATGCTTTGGGATATTTAGATACATAAGTCACCTCTCTTGATCAGCAGACTAGATATAATTTTTGTCAAAAGAAAAGAAAAAAATCATATAATTAATTAGCCGTTGCGCAGACTACAAGGGAAAATTGGATTCACTCATACAAACAAGAATCACAACAGAAGCTTTGAGAATAAAAGACATAGAATGCTTGGGATATTTAGATACATAAGTCACCTCTCTTGATACTCAAAAAAAAAGAAAAAAATCATATAATATAATTAGCCGTTGCGCAGACTACAAAAATTGGATTCACTCATCAAGAAAAGACATAGAAGCTTTGGGATATTTAGATCATAATCACCTCTCTTGATCAGCAGACTAGATATAATTTTTGTCAAAAGAAAAAGAAAAAAATCATATAATATAATTAGCCGTTGCGCAGACTACAAGGGGAATCCGATGGATAATAAAAATATAGAAATATATCAGCAAATTTTACGAAGACTCCGAACGTTGTAGAACATGAAAGAAAAGTAAGTATCGATACTTACTAGAGAACATTTAATTTTTCTTACAAAGAGACTGGAAGGATTAAATAAAGGACGCATAATTGCTAGAGAATATCATATTATTTAATTAGTATATTTTTAGCTTCCCATCAAGCTGAAATAGACATAATGTTGTTTTTATTAAGAAACCTTTTTTTTTTACCTGCTGAACTCCGTCGAATATTTCATAGCATAGAATATACATTCCACAACCAGGAAATCCTGGCAAGGAGTTTCTGTTTTTTTCTACAGTCATTACTCCTGGAGGTTGTAGTCCAGTTATTTGGCCATAGAGAGTCTGGCAAATTGGACAGCTGGGTCCACTTTGAGAGAAGCAATTGTCAATACAATCCGAGCAGAATGAATGGCCACATTTGTCCAAAGTCTTTTCGTCAGTAATATCACAGAGGCAAATGGGGCACTGGTCAGGTGAAGCTGTTGCACCAGAGGACGCTGCATCCTCTGCAGGCTGGTCTATTCCTCTCCTTCCAGATGTAATTGCTATTTCTGAATTGTTTCCTGAACTGTTCAAAAAAAAAAAAAAAATTTAATAATTCAAACCTGTGTAACATGGGGGGAGAGCCTTGAGTGTAACCTGATATGTAAATTAGCACAGAAAAGTTTTTAGCAAGAATCATGTGTTAGATGATAATGGAAAAGTTTAAGGATGAATCATCAATGCCACATAGGGTTATTTCTATTGGCCAAGTTGTGGGACATGGTGAAGTGGGAGAGAAGATGAGTGAGAGGTGAGAATGTTGAGTGAGTTTGGAATTATGTGCTGAAAGAGCCAGACATGGGCTTTTGCTATCGGCAGTTGTGACTTTGGGGAAAAATAAAAATCTCATGAGAAAAAGAAGTGGCCTTTTGTTCTTACTAAAAACTCTAAACGGCACAAGGCATGATACCCCCGCATCAGCACCCCAAGTTGGTTTCCAAACTCCAAACATCCAGGAATTGTCAGCCAACTCCAGCATCGACTCAGCAATGGAGATTTGAGCCTCACCAATGTAATACCGGTCCAGAGATAAGTATACAACTAATTATTTTTATATCAACACATCACTCCATCCGAAAATGAGTGCCATAAAGTAACACACGTTGACACGTTATCCCTCCATTCCGAAAGGAGGGTTTCAGTTTGAGTTTTGTTTAACAGCATATCCACCTCTGCGGTTCATTTAATGCCAGAAAAGGTTATTTTGGATTTCAGTCTTGTAGGTAGTGTATTGCAGGACACCTTATATATATATATATATATATATCAAAATATTCCAACAGAGGTAAGTACACAACAAATATTTCTTTATCAGCACATCGTCACTCTATATTGTTTTTTGTATTTTGTATTATATGCAGTTAAAGATGATGGAATGCAAGTCACCAGGATTTGCCATTGTTAAAATTCTAAACATATTTTCATGTATTTTTAATTGGTGTTTCTAAAAAAATTATTTTAGTTCCGTTATGAAACAGGTACTTCTGCTAGTATTTTATAAAATTTGACCTTACTTAAAAAAACTGTTATATCCCAAGATGTAGGAATAACAAATGATAACAAAAACAGTGAAATATGTTTAACATATAACAATATTTGTTTTATTTATTCTGGTATTACATAATTACGATAAATAAATAAGAATTGCTGGGGTCGTTATTTTAATAGTCACCGGGTAGCAATTTATGAGGCAGGAGACCGGGACGCACTTCCTCATAAATTACCTTTATTCTCACTGACCAGGAATACAGTAGGATGAGTTTGGATAGAGTTTGACTATGTATCATGTGATACAGTTAAATATGATGGAATGCAATTATAGTCTATAAGTAATAATGAATGAATGAATGGTTCAAGGATAGGAGGAGTAGGAAGAAGAATTCTCAAAGTAGTGTTGACTAACAAGAAGTGAGCCCTTTTGGTTTGAATTCAGTTTTCCTTCTCCTCTTTCCCAAGAGTATAAGCACTATGCGTAATCCCAACAGCCTTGTCCAGAATTTGAACACTTATATATGCATATGATGTAGCACACGTTGACACGTCATCTCTCCATTCGGAAACGAGGGCCATGATGTAGCACACGTTGACACGTCATCTCTCCATTCGGAAACGAGGGCCATGATGTAGCACACGTTGACACGTCATCTCTCCATTCGGAAACGAGGGCCATGATGTAGCACACGTCGACACGTCATCTCTCCATTCGGAAACGAGGGCCATGATGTAGCACACGTCGACACGTCATCTCTCCATTCGGAAACGAGGGCCATGATGTAGCACACGTCGACACGTCATCTCTCCATTCGGAAACGAGGGCCATGATGTAGCACACGTCGACACGTCATCTCTCCATTCGGAAACGAGGGCCATGATGTAGCACACGTTGACACGTCATCTCTCCATTCGGAAACGAGGGCCATGATGTAGCACACGTTGACACGTCATCTCTCCATTCGGAAACGAGGGCCATGATGTAGCACACGTCGACACGTCATCTCTCCATTCGGAAACGAGGGCCATGATGTAGCACACGTCGACACGTCATCTCTCCATTCGGAAACGAGAGTGTATCGCAACACGTGCATTAAATACAAATTTCAACTTCTACACCAGCCTCTCCCTGTAACCCATACCACATAAATGTGGAGGGGCATGGTGCAATGGTTATCGTCATAAAGAATGGACATGCTGACATGAATTCAAATCCTGAATAAGATAGATTGCATTTAATATAGTACTAATACCCTTGGGAAAGGTATGAATCCAACTATTCTCCCTCCAGCTATGGGTAAATAGTAGGGCAGACTGGGCTCTTTAAACTTGGTATGGCAACCAGTCTAGGAGAAGGAAAACTCCGAATTCAAACCAAAAGGGCTCTCTTAGCGTTAGTCAAAAAACTATTTTGAGAGCTCCTGCACACTTTCCTCCTCCTTCCCACCTCCTATGATGGAGGATCATTCAATGAATAAGGTACAAAGATACAGAATACAGAATAAAAAGATACAAAATACAAACTCAAGTTTAAATGATATTACATTTTGCATTCACTATATGATAGATAGATAGGTATAGGGATAGATAGATAGATAGAAAGATAGGAAAGACGAGATAGAAAGATAGGAGATAGATAGAAAAGATAGAACAGACCGAGATAGAAAAGATAGGAACAGACCGAGATAGAAAAGATAGAACAGACGAGATAGAAAGATAGGAACAGACGAGATAAAAGATAGGAAAGACCGAGATAGAAAAGATAGGAACAGACCGAGATAAGAAAAGATAGGAACAGACGAGATAGAAAAGATAGGAACAGACCGAGATAGAAAAGATAGGAACAGACCGAGATAGAAAAGATAGGAACAGACCGAGATAGAAAAGATAGGAACAGACCGAGATAGAAAAGATAGGAACAGACCGAGATAGAAGATAGGAACAGACCGAGATAGATAGATAGATAGATAGAAAGAACAGACCAAGATAGAAAAGATAGATAGATATATAAATAGGAACAGACCAAGATAGATAGATAGATAGGAACAGACAGATATATAGATAGATAGACAGATAGATAGATAGGATCAGACAAGATAGATATTTAATGAATATACTGCGATAGATAGATAGATAGATAGATAGATATTTAATGTATACACTGAGATAGATAGATAGATAGATAGATGTTTAATGAATAGAATGAGACAGACAGATAGATAGATTGTTTTGACATTTTTGGTTGATTTTTGAGTTTCCCTTCCATTTCATTTTGTTTGTTTGTTTTGTTTTGTTTTACAGCATATCAACCTCAGTGGGTCATTTAATGCCGATAAAGTTTTGAAATAAATCAATTCTTAATGGATAATACAATTTTTTATAAATACATTTTTCTATTTAACCCATAGATGGGCCCTAACAGGTACTACCACTCCGGGTCAGAGTGGACCAGGGAGCAATGGTGATGAATGGGGTGCTCCACATTCCCAAACCTAAAACTGGAACTCACCATCAGATAGAGTTTTTAACGTCATTCCCAGGACATGTAGACCCACAGCCACCGCCTTCTAGCACCCATATGATAAAAGGGGTTGGGGCTTGCCATAAGGGCAATAGGGTTGGGACATCATATAGGTGCTAGGGCTTGACGTGACCAGCTGATTGACTTCCATTTCAGTCTGTCTCCAAAGTAACAAAATTCAAATATATTGAAAATTGGATAGATAGATAGATAGAAAGGAACAGATCGAGAATAGATGGACAGATAGATAGATAGAAAGGAACAGATCGAGACAGATGGATAGATAGATAGATAGAAAGGAACAGATCGAGATAGATGGATAGATAGATAGATAGAAGGAACAGATCGAGATAGATGGATAGATAGATAGATAGAAAGGAACAGATCGAGATAGATGGATAGATAGATAGATAGACTGAACATACCTTGACCAATTAGCAGGTCCTGGCCAAGAGTTTGTTGAAGCTGTTGCGCCAGAGTGCTCTATATCTTTGAATGCTGTCCTATTCCTGTTTTTTCAGGGTTAAATGCCGGTTCTAAAATATCTGTTGGACTGTTTGAAGAAAAAGGAAAAAAAAATTTAATCAGTACAATGAAACAAAACAAAGTACAAAGATACAAAAAATAAACTCAAAATATGATCAGAAATGATACTTACATGTGCATTCATATACTATCAAGATAGCGAAGAGACTGAGATAGATAGATAGATAGATAGATAGAAAGGAAAAGATAGAGATAGATAGATAGAAAGAAAAGATAGAGATAGATAGATAGAAAGGAAAAGATAGAGATAGATAGATAGAAAGGAACAGATAGAGAAAGATAGATAGAAAGGAACAGATAGAGATAGATAGATAGAAAGGAACAGATAGAGATAGATAGATAAAAGGATAGATAGATAGTAGATATATAGATAGATAGATAGATAGATAGATAGGAACAACCGAAGACATAGATAGATAGGAGACTGAGATAGAAAGATAATAGATAGATAGACAGACTGGATAGAAAAGATAGATAGATAGATAGATAGAAAGAACAGATCGAGATAGATAGATAGATAGATAGAAAGGAACAGATCGAGATAGATAGATAGATAGATAAAGGAACAGATCGAGATATAGATAGATAGATAGAAAGGAACAGATCGAGAAGATAGATAGATAGATAGAAGGAACAGATCGAGATAGATAGATAGATAGATAGAAAGGAACAGATCGAGATAGATAGATAGATAGATAGAAAGGACAGATCGAGATAGATAGATAGATAGATAGATAGATAGGATAGAATAGATAGAAAGGAACAGATCGAGATAGATGATGAGATAGAAAGGAACAGATCGAGATAGATAGATAGATAGATAGAAAGGAACAGATCGAGAATAGATAGATAGATAGGAACAGATCGATAGATAGATAGATAGATAGAAAGGAACAGATCGAGATAGATAGATAGATAGATAGAAAGGAACAGATCAGATGATAGATAGAAAAGAACAGAATAGAAGGAGATCGAGATAGATAGATAGATAGGAAAAGGGAAAGATCGAGATAGATAGATAGATAGAGAAGGAACAGATCGAGATAGATAGATAATAGAAAGGAACAGAATCGAGATAGATAGATAGATAGAAAGGAAAGATCGAGATAGATAGATAGATAGGAAAGGAACAGATCGAGATTAGATAGATAGATAGAAAGGAACAGAATCGAGATAGATAGATAGATAGAAAGAACAGATCGAGATAGTAGATTGATAGAAAGGAACAGTTCGAGATAGATAGATAGATTAGAAAGGAAACAGATCGAGATAGATAGATAGATAGAAAGGAACAGATCGAGATAGATAGATAGATAGAAAGGAACAGATCGAGATAGATAGATAGATAGATAGATAGATGATAGATAAAAGGAACAGATCGAGATAGATAGATAGATAGAAGGAAACAGATCGAGATAGATAGGATAGAAAGGAACAGATCGAGTAGATAGATAGATAGAAAGGATCGAGATAAGATAGATAGATAAGAAAGGAACAGATCGAGATAGATAGAATAGATAGAAAGGAACAGATGAGATAGATAGATAGATAGATAGATAGATAGATAGAAAGGAACAGATGAGATAGATAGAATAGATAGATAGATAGATAGATAAGAAAGACAGGATAGATAGAGATAGATAGATGATAGATAGATAGAAAGGAACAGATCGAGATAGATAGATAGATAGATAGATAGATAGAATAAGAAAGGAACAGATCGAGATAGATAGATAGAATAGATAGATAGATAGATAGAAGGAACAGATCGAGATAGATAGATAGATAGATAGATAGATAGATAGAAAGGAACAGATCGAGATAGATAGATAGATAGATAGATAGATAGATAGAAGGAACAGATCGAGATAGATAGAATAGATAGATAGATAGATAGATAGAAAGGAACAGATCGAAGATAGATACGATAGATAGAATAGATTAGATAGAAAGGGATCGAGATAGATAGATAGATAGATAGATAGATAGATAGAAAGGAACAGATCGAGATAGATAGATAGATAGATAGATAGATAGATAGAAAGGAACAGATCGAGATAGATAGATAGATAGATAGATAGATAGATAGAAAGGAACAGATCGAGAATAGATAGATAGATAGATAGATAGATAGATAGAAAGAAAGATCGATAGATAGAAGATAGATAGAAAGGAACAGATCGAGATAGATAGATAGATAGATAGATAGATAGATAGATAGAAAGGAACAGATCGAGATAGATAGATAGATAGATAGAAAGGAACAGATCGGATAGATAGATAGATAGATAGAAAGGAACAGATCGAGATAGATAGATAGATAGATAGATAGAAAGGAACAGATCGAGATAGATAGAAGATAGATATTTAATGTATACACTGAGAGAGATAGATAGATATTTAATGTATACACTGAGAGAGATAGATAGATATTTAATGTATACACTGAGAGAGATAGATAGATAGATGTTTAATGAATAGAATGAGACAGACAGCTAGACAGGCAGACAAACAGATAGATTGTTTTGACATTTTTGGTTGATTTTTTAGTTTCCCTTCCATTTCATTTTGTTTGTTTGTTTTGTTTTACGGCATATCAACCTCAGTGGGTCATTTAATGCCGATAAAGTTTGAAATAAATCAATTCTTAATGGATAATACAATTTTTTATAAATACATTTTTCTATTTAACCCATAGATGGGACCTAACAGGTACTACCATTCCGGGTCAGAGTGGACCAGGGAGCAATGGTGATGAAGGGGTGCTCCACATTCCCCAAACCTTCAAAACTGGAACCTTACCATCAGATAGAGTTTAACGTCATTCCCAGGACATGTAGACCCGCAGCCACCGCCTTCTAGCACCCATATGATAAAAAGGGGTTGGGGCTTGCCATAAGGGCAATAGGGTTGGGAACATCATATAGGTGCTAGGGCTTGACGTGACCAGCTGATTGACTTCCATTTCAGTCTGTCTCCAAAGTAACAAAATTCAAATATATTGATAAATTGGATAGATAGATAGATAGAAAGGAACAGATCGAGATAGATGGATAGATAGATAGATAGAAAGGAACAGATCGAGACAGATGGATAGATAGATAGATAGAAAGAACAGATCGAGACAGATGGATAGATAGATAGATAGAAAGGAACAGATCGAGACAGATGGATAGAGATAGATAGAAAGGACAGATCGAGATAGATGGATAGATAGATAGATAGACTGAACATACCTTGACCAATTAGCAGGTCCTGGCCAAGAGTTTGTTGAAGCTGTTGCGCCAGAGTGCTCTATATCATTTGAATGCTGTCCTATTCCTTGTTTTTCAGGGTTAAATGCCGGTTCTAAAATATCTGTTGGACTGTTTGAAGAAAAAGGAAAAAAAATTTAATCAGTACAATGAAACAAAATACAAAGTACAAAGATACAAAAAAAAACTCAAATATGATCAGAAATGATACTTACATGTGCATTCACTATATACTATCAAGATAGCGGAAGAGACTGAGATAGATAGATAGATAGATAGATAGAAAGGAACAGATAGAGATAGATAGATACAGATAGATAGATAGAAAGGAACAGATAGAGATAGATAGATAGATAGATAGATAGGAACAACCGAGATAGATAGATAGATAGATAGGAACAGATAGATAGATAGATGATAGATAGATAGATAGATAGAAAAGGAACAGATCGAGATAGATAGATAGATAGAAAGGAACAGATCGAGATAGATAGATAGATAGAAAGGAACAGATCGAGATAGATAGATAGATAGATAGAAGGAACAGATAGATAGATAGATAGATAGATAGATAGATAGATAGATAGAAAGAACAGATCGATAGATTAGATAGATAGATAGATAGAAAGGAACAGATAGATAGATAGATAGATAGAAAGGAACAGATCGAGATAGATAGATAGATAGATAGAAAGGAACAGATCGAGATAGATAGATAGATAGATAGAAAGGAACAGATCGAGATAGATAGATAGATATAGATAGATAAAGATAGAA
>CM042157.1:65715035-65865035 GCA_023376005.1 Doryteuthis pealeii
GGTATGCTTCTGACAAGTCGCTTTTAGAAAATAACTTTCCTCCGTTAAGCTTGGAAAAAATGTCTTCTGCAGTTGGAAGAGGATAGCTATGATCTCTTATACAGTCATTTAGGCCTATCGAAAAATCGGCACAGACTTATTTTTTTTGTTTTTTACATATACTGTTGTCGGTGATGCCCAATCTGAATATACAGGGGGGGGGAAATAGATATTTGCTTCAACAAGTTCCTGTAGAGGGTGGACCAAAATGAAGCGAGTTCACTGTCTTCTCGCAGGCCAAACTTTCTTTTGGTCAACACAGTCTTCGACCAACAGCTGAAAATCCGTCGCCGTCGTCAAAATAATATTTTCTGATTGCCGTCTCACGTAAGCTGAAAGCTTCTCTGCTTGTCACACCAAGCTCCACTCGCTTTGGTTATTTATTGGCATATTAGCCAAACATCCGGGCACATCAGTCGAACCTCGCGTCCATCCAGTTCCTAAATCGCATTTGTTTTCGCATGCCGGAGGACGCGGGTTCGATCCCGGCAGGCAAGTCAATATCTTGCTCTTTTTCCTTTCTCATTCACCGTAATACTCCCCCCTGATGTCCTCATCACAAAACGCGCAGGGTAAGGGTGGTCTTTTTGTTCTCCCACTTCCTTGAAGTAGGAGAACTGTTGCGTCTTCGTCACATCGCAAAAATCCGTCCAGTCGCTGGCCCAATCGCATAAATGCCCTCCAGTCTCCGGCCCAATCGCATAAATGCCTTCCGGTCTCCGGCCCAATCGCATAAATGCCTTCCGGTCTCCGACCCAATCGCATAAATGCCCTCCGGTCTTCGAAGTTCTCATTCGAATATTTGCTACTACCACCTCCATCATCACAATCTTCTTTGCGTACGTTGGTCTCTTGATTCAGCTCTGACATTCTCTGAAAAGTCTCCGGGTCCACCTCCGAAATAAATGGCCAACCTTCCGTGTACGACAGCATGTTGATCCAGTTTCGACTTTTAAATTGACTGGGGGGGGAGATTGGTGACGATATCTCGCCCATTTCTGCTCACAAACATCTGACAGGACGTACCTTAGACTTGTTTGCCATTACCCAAAGCGAATATCTCTTGAAGACTCAAGTCAAGACTCTCTTGGTTCATTACGGATAGCTCTAGGTTCTCGGATATCCCGAGATTCAATACAAATGTCTCTAGACTCTCCACGAGTGTCACGGGATTCCAAATGAATGTTTCTAGATTCACTGCCTATATCACAAGGTTCACGAATGTCACGAGATTCACGTATATCTCTTGATTCACTACGCAAATCCCGAGATTCAAGACGAATATCTCTTGTAGGTTCAAGGCGGATATCCCTGAAAGATTCAAGCATAGGTTCTCTTGGGTTGTGACGGATATCTCTGGATGACCCAAGCCTATTATCTCTCTGTTCAAGCGAATATTATTATTATCCAAAGCCGAAATAGCTTATAGAAGGGGGGAAAATAGATATTTACTTCAACAAGTTCCTGCTGAGGGGGGACCAAAAAGAAGCGAGTTCACTGTCTTCTCGCAGGCCAAACTTTCTTTTGGTCAACACAGACTTCGACCAGCAGCTGAAAATCCGTCGCTGTCGTCAAAATAATATTTTCTGACTGCCGTCTCACGTAAGCTGAAAGCTTCTCTGCTTGTCACACCAAGCTCCACTCGCTTTGGTTATTTATCGGCATATTAGCCAAACATCCAGGCACATCAGTCGAACCTCGCGTTCGTCCAGTTCCTAAATCGCATTTGTTTTCGCATGCGGGAGGACGCGGGTTCAATCCCAGCAGGCAAGTCAACGTCTTGCTCTTTTTCCTTTCTTGTTCATCGTCATAATGCACCTTTTCGATCACCCCGACTTTCTCTAGTCTTTCGAGTTCTTTGTTTATTACCCCCAAAGATGAAAAGGGTACATTTATTTTAGGTTTGAACACTGGTTTTACATTTTCTTTAATTTTGAATCTTACTTCAGTTTTCGTGCAACAACCTAAATCTTCAGAAAATACTTGAGGAAATTCGTTTTTTAGTTCAGTTAAAATTTCCTCTGTTTGTCTGTATTTATTTTTTTCTGTAGCGTCTAATTTATTACAGAAAAAGTTTATAGGCAGCTCCCATAAGTCAAATATAATTATCCAGTCAATACCGAAAAGACACAAATTCTTACCTGGTACAAAGTATACTTTTGAATTATGCGTTTTTCCACCAAAAGACACGCTAGACTCGAATTAAACTTTAAATTTTAATCTATTTCCCAATATGCCTCTAGCAACTTTACCTGTGTTCAGTAGTTTCGGTCGACCTATTTTTTCCAGGTTGACTCGTCAATAATTGAAATGTCACTACCCGTGTCTAACAAACATTGTACTGTTTGTCCATTAATTTTAATATCAACGTATTTTCTTTTTCCATTGTCTTTAATTTCTTTTTTGGATAAAACAATATTTACCTTATTGTTGGGCTTTTGTTCTTTTCTTTTTTGATATACGGAAGCTTTGTGGCCTATAATCCCGCATTCAAAACATTGAGTATTTTTAAAATAACAATCACTTCTTGTATGATTTTTACCCCCATAAGCTTTGCATTGATAATTCTTTTCTTTACTTTTGGGGACTCTTTGTTTTATCCTTTGTACCTGCGAAATATTTTTTTCTTCAATACGCGAGTTATTGCGTTCGACGTTAATTAATCTTCGACACTCCTCAGTAACTTTTTGTAATGTGATTTTCGAGTCCTATTCCATGATTGTTAATATTGTGGAACGTATGTCTTTGTCTTTTGGTGCAGTTAACCCTTGCACGAAGATTAAACATTTGAACATAGAGAGTTGACCGTACTGGCGTCAGAAACGAAATCCTCATTTTCCAGTTTGACGACATTTAAACACTTATATCACATATGGAAAAGGCTATCATGTTCGTCAAAGATTTTCAACAATGTTTTAATCATTTTGTCAAATGAAATTTCCTTTGGTTTATTAGGTAGTATCAAATTTGTATACTTCGTATTTTCTTGAGAACTCAATTTCTGAAGTAAGTATGTCACTTTTTCTTCGTCAGACCACAGTAGACACCTTTTTGAAAAGATAGACTCATATCTCCTATAGTATGCTGGAAACGTCATACCGTTGTTGGGGTCATAGTGTAAAATTCTGAGAGAGAGTTTGAAATTCCCTCCGCTGAGAAGATCCTTGATCCTCTTTCTTGAACTACTTGATTTGTTAGTAATTTCTCAAAATTCTCCTGTTGTTTCAATAGTTGTTTTTGCATTTGTTCTAATTGCTCATGAATTAGTTGATTGCGTTCCTCATGAAACTTTTGTTGTTGCGGCATAGACGTACATAACGACTTCATAATTTGCACAAACTGATCCATTTAATTTTAAAATTTTACAAAAATACCTCCACACAACAGTACTCAATAGAAAATGAGGATTTCGTTTCTGACGTCAGTACGGTCAACTCTCAATGTGGACTGTTTAAAATACCTCCACACGACAGTACTCAACCATGAGAACAGTTCCTAATTGTGAAACCCAAAAAGAAAGTCTTGACACAATGTAATTTCTGTCAAATACGAAACGCGAGAGAAAATGAAAATCCAGATTTTGCAAAAAGTTCTGCCAGTAAAAAAGAATTACCGTTTTCTTGATGTTTAGGTCCAAATCCGTGTTGCAACCTGCTACACGATTTTTTTTTTTTTTTCTCGGAAATCCGTTTTCTTGCGTTCCAAGTTCAATCAGCGTTGCAACCTACTACACGATTTTTTCTTTTTTTTTTTTTTTTGTAAATCCGTTCTCTTGTGTTCCAAGTTCAAATCAGTGTTGTGACCTGCTACACGATTTTTTCTTTTTTTTTTTTTTTTTTTTTTGTAAATCCGTTTTCTTGTGTTCCAAGTTCAAATCAGTGTTGTGGCCTGCTACACGATTTTTTCTTTTTTTTTTTTTTTTTGTAAATCCGTTCTCTTGTGTTCCAAGTTCAAATCAGTGTTGTGACCTGCTACACGATTTTTCTTTTTTTTTTTTTTTTTTTGTAAATCCGTTTTCTTGTGTTCCAAGTTCAAATCAGTGTTGTGACCTGCTACACGATTTTTTTTTTTTTTTTTTTTTTTTTTGTAAATCCGTTTTCTTGTGTTCCAAGTTCAAATCAGTGTTGTGGCCTGCTACACGATTTTTTCTTTTTTTTTTTTTTTTTGTAAATCCGTTTTCTTGTGTTCCAAGTTCAAATCAGTGTTGTGACCTGCTACACGATTTTTTCTTTTTTTTTTTTTTTTTTTGTAAATCCGTTTTCTTGTGTTCCAAGTTCAAATCAGTGTTGTGGCCTGCTACACGATTTTTTCTTTTTTTTTTTTTTTTTTTTGTAAATCCGTTTTCTTGTGTTCCAAGTTCAAATCAGTGTTGTGACCTGCTACACGATTTTTTTTTTTTTTTTTTTTTTTTTTTTGTAAATCCGTTCTCTTGTGTTCCAAGTTCAAATCAGTGTTGTGACCTGCTACACGATTTTTCTTTTTTTTTTTTTTTTTTTTGTAAATCCGTTTTCTTGTGTTCCAAGTTCAAATCAGTGTTGTGGCCTGCTACACGATTTTTTTTTTTTTTTTTTTTTTTTGTAAATCCGTTTTCTTGTGTTCCAAGTTCAAATCAGTGTTGTGACCTGCTACACGATTTTTTTTTTTTTTTTTTTTTTTTTTTGTAAATCCGTTTTCTTGTGTTCCAAGTTCAAATCAGTGTTGTGACCTGCTACACGATTTTTTCTTTTTTTTTTTTTTTTTTGTAAATCCGTTTTCTTGTGTTCCAAGTTCAAATCAGTGTTGTGGCCTGCTACACGATTTTTTTTTTTTTTTTTTTTTTTTTGTAAATCCGTTTTCTTGTGTTCCATGTTCAAATCATTGTTGCGACCTGCTACACGATTTTTTTTCGGGTTTGTTCAGATCCTGGCATCACTTGTTATATAGTAAGGTCACATGAATATTAAGAGGAGAGTCCGTCGTCTAAGTACTTCAAGTGAGTTCTGCACAGAGTAATATGTGTGTTCTTAAATAGTGGTTAGAACCATCACCACTGTTGAGGTACAGGGAAGATGCGTCATTCCATTTGTAGGGGTTATTTTTGTATTTGCCTGGGGAGTTGTCTGCCATTTTAATGTCACTGGTTCCCGCTAGGGGCCTCGTGTATTTAAGCGGCTGTTTTGAATTTCTCTTCCTCTTTTCTACTTCTTTCCTCGCTACGAAACCACATGGGTTAGACAAATTGTCATTCCTTTCTCGTTGGGGCTTCGGCCCTCAACACCGGTTACTAGTCACTGTAAATGATTTATACAGCATGGACTATTCTTAGTCTCATGTCTGTACCTTTATATTGTGTGTACTTTTATATTATCTTGTCAGTGACTTTTATGTATGTATGTTTATGTAGCATTACAAGCATTTAGCTGAAAAACGCTGACATTTTCAAATTTGCGACCATTATCATTTCAATTTGCAATTTCTCGAGTATTTCATAACCAATCTTTAAAATATTTATATGGTTGGAAAGAGAATAGAGTAATCTTTCTAAATATGTAACTTTTATCTGTTTTCATCAATTGAATTATTTTTTACAGCGAGTTAAAACCGTATTTTCGGTCGAACAGCTGAAAACAAAAATATGACCATTTTTTTTTAAGGTTAAATTTTACACGCTGTTTTGTTTTTCAAAATCAAAGTAGGTAATCTTTATCAATATTCTTGAAATTTTGCACTCAAATAGAAGACACCTGGAAGTACAAACGGGTTTGTTTTTTTTGTTTCTAGGATCTGTGGAAACGAAAATATGGGAGGGCAAATTTAAAGGTTATTTGTTTTAAAAATATGAAAGACGCAAGAAAGACGCACATGGTCTGTAATTTTAGAGACTTTCAAAATTATTTTCCTATAAAATTTGTGAAATTTAAAGACTGTCAAGTGCTTCGGGATTTGATCCGAAAGTTTTGATTTTGAAGAAAAAACTCCAATTTACGTTACTTTCGAATGTAAAAACACCCTGTCAACTGACGTCATAAATTGGACAATCTTAAAAATATTCATATGGTTGAAAATAAAATAAAACAATCTCTCTAAATATGTAATTTGTATGTGTTTTTATTAATTGAATATTTTTTTACAGCGAGTTAAAAACGTATTTTGCTTTAAAAAAAACGAAAATGCGTGATAGGAATTTTTTTCCGAGAATACATTTTACACTCTACATTTCTTTGGAAAATCTAAGTGGCTAATCTTTATCAATATTCTTGAAATTTTGCATTCAATTAGAAGACACCTGGAAGTACAAAAGGGAGCTTTTTTTTTGTTTCTAGGACCCGTGTAAGTAAAATTACAATAGTGCAAACTCCAAGACTATTTGTTCAAAATGAGCATGATAAACGAAAAAGGCGCACTCTGTCCATGATATTACAAAGTTTCAGAATTATTTTGATATAAAATTTGTAAAATTTGAAGAATGTTAAGTTCTTCGGCTTTTTATTTAAAAATTTGTATTTTGAAAAAAAAATCTCAAATTTATTTGTCCGACAGGCTATAAGCGCATAACGTTTACGTTAAACAGTGAGGCATTGTTTATGTTATGCACACAATAAAGTTTAAATTCGCTTATTTCTATCGCCAATTTTTTAAATATTTATACCTTTAAAAATAAAATAAGAATCTTTCTAAATATTTAACTTATGTGTTTTTAACAATTGAATTATTTTTTACGTTTGTTTCAATTTTGGAGAAAAAAAACTTGAAATTACGAGAAATGTAAAAAACAAAAACAAAATTCGTAAATGTACAATGTACAATCGTACATTTCAAAACAAACCACGACCCAGGAAAAACAGAACCCACTAATTTTGTAATAAAACTATTAATTTTAACTAGGGGGTGTTAGGGTTAGTTTAATGGGAAAATAAATAATTTGGGTTCTGTTTTTTGGGGGTTTTTTTTCTGTGTCACCCTGTAATATCATGGGATTTTGAGTATGATTTTACCCAATATTTATTTAACATTAATTTTTGGCATGAGAATTTTAAGATTCACACGTAAAAAAGTTTGATAATTATCGTATTTCATGGAAATTTCTGCAACAACGAAATTACTTTGCTTTTTTTTTTCTTCTTTTTTTCTGAACTTTTTTTAGCTATGTTTTAAAGTCAGTAATCCTTAACTTTTTCCTTGTAAATTCCTACCATAAAATAAACTGAACCCTCATTTTATGTCTGTGTTTTTGCAATAAATTTTTTATTTTTCTTCAAAGTGATGTTATTTATTTGACTTAATACTTACATGTATATACATGCAGTATTATAATGAAAATGTTGAATAATTGGGTGTTAAACTTAAAAAAATAAAAATAAAAAAAATCGCTGCTATCTGTACCTCTTATTCTCTAAATAATGGGTTAAAGCATAGAGATACATACAATTTGAGTGCATAATCAGAAAGAACATACAATTTTACATAAGAATACCAAATTGTATCAAAATTGCTCCAAAAATAAAGAAACGGTGAAGAAATCACTGAATTTCTTTTTTTTTAATGGTCCGTGATTTGACATATTTTTGAAACAAAATCATGTCCACATTTGTAACCCCAATTTCGGGGCTTTAAATTCTCATAACTTTTGAACCACTGGGGATATTTACATAATTCAAACGGTTCTGAACTCCATTTACACAGCTCTATATAACTAATGTGATTAAACAACAATAACCTCAAATAAAAAAAATCAACTGGTAATGCTAGTTTATGTACATTATTCTATCTTCCATTGTTTATGTATCTTGTTTGTTCATGTGCTGTATTATATAAAATGTTTTGTCCCTCAACCCTTGTCTGAGTTTGTTTGCGTTTCAACGAGTTATGACTTTGTCATAACCTTGGAATTCTACAACTGGTGACCCCTACTTGATGAAAACGTTTTGTGAAGGCTTTGTTTCTCATTGGAACTTTAATTCTTACACATTATATCAATATGTTTCGCTAAATTAAAGAGCTTTGAGGAATATAGATTGAAACATAATATTTTTTAAATTTTTAAAGCAAAAATAATGAAGATTTTATTTATATTTTCGAATACGTTTAAAAATTAAACAACTATATAGAATATCATTAAGATAATGCTCCCATTTTCTTAACGTCGCTTTTTTATAAACCATGTATCTACAACTACTACTGCTTATTATGTTTCACTGTAATTATTACGGTGAAATATAAAATTCTTTCTAAGATTAGTTTAGATATTTAGATTCTTTTTTTTTTTTAATTTGATATTTTAAATAAGAGACATTAATTTTTCACAGACATTTCATGGCTGTGCACTTTTGTATTTAAAAATGAAAATTTACATAGTTATGTACTGTACTGGTGTTCGATTTTCCCAGTGAAATTTACCCTGATCTATTCTAGTAGTTACCACCCCAAGCAGAGATTTAAGAGGTTTGAATTTAGAGTTTTTTCTTCTAGATTGGTTACCTAGTTATGGTTAAAGAGTCCAGTCTTCCCTACTATATACCCATAACTGGAGGGAGAATAGTTGGATTCATACCTTTCCCAAGGATATTAGCGCTATGTGAACTATGGCTTCATCCAGGAATTGCACTCGGGTCGACAAGTCCATTTGATTGCATTCTTATATCCCTTAGTATCCAGGGGAGAAGGAGAGGGGGAGGGTGGATGCATTGGAAGGTGTGAGGAAAAAAGGGAAGGGGAAGGGTCAAGGATACAGTGGCTTGTGAGTTCAAAGCAGTGCGGTCAGGGTAATTGAAAGTCAGCGATCCACTTCTCACACCTTATCAACACCTTGTCATCTCGTGGAATTTGCCGTCCCGGCCGATCACAGAGTGAAAATCAAAGAAAACAAAAAGATCCACAAATACTTGGACCTTGCCAGAGAACTGAGAAAACTGTGGAATATGAGGGTGAAGGTCGTACCAATAGTAATTGGGGCCCTTGGAACAATCCCCAAGGGGTTGGAAAGGAGTCTGGATGAATTGAAAATCGGAGGAAGAATCGAGACCATCCAGACTACAACATTATTGAGAATGGCTGGAATACTCAGAAGAGTCCTGGAGACCTGAGGAGACTTGCTGTCACTCGGCCTCCAGTGAAACACCGGCTTCTGTAGGTGTGAAAAACTCAAATAGAGTGAAATAATAATAATAATCGGCTAGAATACTCAGAAGAGTTCTGGAGACCTGAGGAGACTTGTTGTCACTCAGACTCCAGTGAAAGACCATTAGCTAAAACTGATGTGAAAAATGTATCAATAAATATTAACTTACCTTGATGAATAACAGGCAAAGCAAGAGACTCATATTTCTCCTTTTCTGCTTTTTCCAGGCAAATATATATTTTCTTTTTGATTGCATCTCTATATCCCAGATTTTCCTCCTTATAACTTAAGTTAAAAGTGTGCATGACATTTTTACAATTGAGGTCTCCACTTTCTGTTATGATCACTGTGTCAAAATCAGGTTGCAATCCATACCAGGCTTTTTCGAATGATGTACCGAGCTGATTTCCACCGTTGCTAAAAATGGAACTAGATAATTGATTATCTACTTTAGAATCTCTAGACTGACCCACAAAATGAACAATGCAATCAACATACAATTTTGTAATATCCGACAGTAAATAATAAATTGAAGGCTTAGAGTTGATCTGATAACAGGTCATCTTCTCAGTTTTAACTGAAAGAGAGAAAAAAAGATTAATTCATTAAATGAAACTAGCAAATATAGGCACTCACCGTAGGATGCAAGTATTTAAGTTGTAATGTAATAAAATATTATATTCAATTAGAAAGGCTAATGAAACTAAATAAGAATGCAGATAAAAAGATTTGAAATAGAGGGAGGTATAATCAAAAAACAGAACAACTGTTTAAGTTGTAATGTAATAAAATATTATATTCAATTAGAAAGGCTAATGAAACTAAATAAGAATGCAGATAAAAAGATTTGAAATAGAGGGAGGTATAATCAAAAAACAGAACAACTGTTTAAGTTGTAATGTAATAAAATATTATATTCAATTAGAAAGGCTAATGAAACTAAATAAGAATGCAGATAAAAAGATTTCAAACAGAGTGGGGTATAATCCAAAAACAGAACAACTTAAACTTACTCTTCCATCACACCTGTCTTTCATTGCTAAATTTTCCTGATTTAACTATTTAGTTGAAATAGGAAGTAAAGAATAAAATTAATTATTTTTTCTAGATAAACTAAATAAGAATGCAGATTAAAAGATTTGAAATAGAGAGGGGTATAATTTTTAAAAAAAGGGGGGGGGTATAAAAAAACAGAACAACTGTTTGTTTTAATGTAATAAAATATTAGTTGCTGTTAGTAAGATGGTTAATAACCTTATGAGTGTTTACCAAGTCATTTGTCAGATGCCAGAGTTTCAACAAATTGATGTTTTCAAAAAAATATCTAAACAACTAAAGATTGAAACCAACTCCACAATCTAAATTGATAAAAAAAACTTTCTTTTTTTTTTTAAATCTTAAAATAAAATCCAATAAAATATCCATTATAAAATTAAATCTTTAATGAATAAAGTAGTGATAATTTCATTAAAATTAAACAATGGATCTTAATTTAAGGGTCATTTTCACACAAACGAGCCCAGATATAAGAACGAAGACCCACTACATTACACATACCCAGGGCAGCAAGACGTTCAGAATATGTCAGATACTTGATGACCTGATGTAAATATCCTGCAGAGGAGTAAGGCCCCCACTCCCAGAGGATTGTCCTGGGTATGACATCAAATAGCATCTGATGGCAAGGCAACAGTTCTTGAGCTAAGGGGAGTATGGAGTACTGCTTTATTACCATTACTCCCAAGTCTACTCTGACCCGGAGTGGTAGTACCTGTTAAGGTCCTATCTATGGGTCAAACAGATCTATTTGACCCATAGATGTAACCCTAAAAGGCACTATCACTCTGGCTATAAAGGAGTACTCCACTCTCCCTCCGACACCCAGAACTGGAGCCTCACCATCAGATGTGATTTAGTGCCCTATTAAGGGCACTCCTTTTTCTTAGTACTCCACAGATATATATATATATATGATATATTGAAAAAACAAAGGATGTTTACAAATGCATGGGCTCATCAGGAGAGAATGTGCAAACCGTTTCGGGGCCTTTCTCTCTACAGTTTATATAGCAACACCGGCCCTCCTCACTGATGATGTGAGGACCCAAGTAATATCTGCATCAACCGCATGTGGATCGGTCTTCAACAAAAATAAGACGAGAAGAAATGACCGTTAGCAAAAACAGAACGCTGCTAGTCAAAAGTTGGAATTATTCAAAAGAGAAAATGCGCTGTCTGTATTAAAAATAAAATGAATTTTATTTAAAAATAAAATGAATTTTATTTTTAATTTTAAAAATCAGAAGCATTATAGTAAATAAGACTTAAAAGAGCCTGATGTAGAATTATTTAAAAAATGTATAATTATATAAAAAGTGTATAATAAAATATAAAAATTGTTCATAATACAATCCCACTGTTAAATAATTGAAGACCGATCCACATGCGGTCGATGCAGATATTACTTGGGTCCTCACATCATCAGTGAGGAGGGCCGGTGTTGCTATATAAACCGTAGAGAGAAAGGCCCCGAAACGGTTTGCACATTCTCTCCTGATGAGCCCATGCATTTGTAAACATCCTTTGTTTTTTCAATATATCATATTTACACTGTCGGATTAAGTTCCAATTTTATTTCACATATATATATATATATATATATAGATAGATAGATAGATAGCATATTCTAACATGGCAGAAAGTTATTTGACTGACTTACAGATAAAAAAAATGTCTTGCTAAAATATTTATTTTTTTCTAAAAATTAAATAATTTTATTCAATTAAACACTGTTGAACATGATCATCAAGAAAATGTTAAAGTTACATGTTCTGAATTTACGAAATTTCACATCTTGTAAAACGGAATTTATTTTTTAAACCTTTAACAATCTTTAAAGTAGTCTGACTGACTAATTCTTGTCTTGTTTCATGTTTGTTTAGTGTCACATAAAAATAAATCAAAATATCGCTACATGATAGAGAAACTTCATTGAATGAAATCAACAAGTACCCACCCAATCAGAAGCATTTTTACTGTTTAATGAATATTCATGAATGATTTGGGAAATCTTGTGTAGATTTGGTGAGCGTTAAAAACAAAAACAAAAAAAACGCCATCCTTGTTATTTTACTAGTTATATTTGTTTACTGTAATAATAACAGTAATTTTGTCTCAGATAATTCAAATTTTCCAGGACAAATTACAAAAATTTTCCAGGATTTTTGATAAAAACACCCCATTTTTCCAGGTTTTCCGGGACGTATGGGAACCCTGGTATTCTAACATGGCAGAAAATAAATAGAATTATCAAATAATCTGATTGTATATTTTTCACCGAAACACATTAAAGAAAACAGCACATTATAACATAATGTTTGATAGTGCAATACTGTTAAAAGATTCTGGTTGAACAATAAAACTGTAGTAGGGGCGAAATGCTTTGAAGCAGTGAACGAGTCGTATACAGAAAACTGCTAGCATTCCAGCCTCCTGCCTTAAAAAACGCTAGGCGGTGATAGCTGAAAAAACAAACCCACCTACGAATGAAGTCCCTAGCTGAAGCAGTGCCTGCTGTTTATGAAAAAATAATTTGTTGATTGAAGGCGTTTTTATCGACAAATTTTTTTTTTTTTTTTTAGTGGTTTGAAGGCTAGGGACTTTATTTGTAGGTAGGGTCGTTTTTTTAAGCTATCACCACCTAGCATTTATAAGGTAGGGGGGCCGGGATGCAATTCTGCGAATAGCAGCACATATTGTGGCGGGACAAAAAAGTTTGTCGTCAGACCTTGGAATTGGAGAGAGAGAGAGAGAGAGAGAGATTAGTTTAATCAATTTCACAACCTAAAAAAAAAACAATTTCTAATATAAATATGCCACCAGTTTCTGGATGATTTTTTTAAGTATTCACAAACACTAGGTATACCCAAAATGAGGCTAGACTGCGTTTTTGACAAAATGACTCTACAGAAAATAATTTACCAAAAATCAGGAAATTATCGGATTTTAATGAAATTTTCAGTGTTTATTTATCAATGAATGATCTTTATAATGCATTATTTATTTTATTTCAAAACTTTCTCATTTTTTTCAGGTCACTTAATTTTGACCCCATCCCTTATGTTGGGGCGTAACATTTTTTTCAAGTTGGTTACCCAAAATCAAAAATAAATTGTAAAAAAATAATTAATTTTTTGGAGATTTATTTTTTACTCATTTCAATAATTATTTATTTGGCTATTATTTTATAAAAGAAAAATTATACATCGATATTTTTCTGCTTAAAAAGGGGGGGGGGTACATTTTCAATCGAGTTTTTATCAAAAAGTATACTTTGATGTAATAAAATAAGGTTTGCATTAAATAGATATTTATTTTTAGAATCTAAAAATATAACATTTTAAACTTAACATCAATGAATTCTATATATTAATTTTTCATAGCAAAAATATTAATTAAAGTTTTGAAATAAAATAACTGATGCATTATAAAATTCATTAATTAATAAATCAATACTGAAAATTTCATTAAAACCGGATAATTACCTGAATTTTGGTACATTTTTATGCAATCGCGAATGTTACATTAAAATTGTAAACAAGCGCTTAAACCATTGAAAAAGAGACAGAATGGCTGATCGCGTCGAAATTGACCAAAACAAATCCCTTTAAATGTATTAAAAATAAACTGCATATGTAATGATATTTTTCTTTTTTTTAATGATGATCATTATGTTACTACTTATCGATTTAGACAAAAGTTTGACCTTAAATAGATTTAATTAATTTTAATTCGTTTTTTAAATTTGTAGAGGACGACGAATTGGGTATACCTAACAAACACAATGATTATTTCCAGGGGAGGTAACTATAAAATCTATTAACTGCTAAATGTAGAGTTGTTTCGCTTGAATTCTTGTTATGACATTTGAAGTTGTGTATGAGTGGAAGTACGTTAAGATAAAAAAAAAAATGTTTAAACCTTAGTGTGGATCAATTGAATCAATACAACTAATTGTTTTAACACGAAAATATCATAAAATGTGTTCTTAATTGTGCTTGAGCATTATTTGAAATGAACTTAATTGTTATTAAGAACACGTTTTATGATATTTTCGTGTTAAAAACATGCAGTTGTATTGATTACGGTGAAATAAAAATGGCCGACCAAAACATAAGGCTTCCTTAAGTACCACCAATTTGACCCTGTGCAATTTACCCCCCGCCTACATTTAACACAATGAAACTTGCAGAAATATTAATATTTTCTTGAAATTTTTTTTCCATTCGAAAGAAGAAACATTAAACAAAATCCTGATGATTTTTTAAAATTTTTATCAGCTTACAAAAATAATGAAAATTATGATTGAAAAACTATGTTTTCATTTTTGCACTGTTAAATCAACTGAAATTTAACGTAGCTAAAAACAAGTTACGATAAGAAGATTTTTTTTAAATTCTATGAAAAATCAATTAATTGTCCGATTTTCACGAAAATTTTCATAAATGTTTACCATTGGATGTAAATACATCTGAAATAGTTTTTTTCTAAAATATATTTGGGGAAATAGTTTTTTTACGAGGTCTATCACTATTTTATTTTATGAGATAAAAAAAATGACGCGGAAAAAAAATGTTGTACTTTTTTTTCTATAAAGATAAGAGGCTGGATAACTATATCAATGAAATTGTATAACGTACCGAGCTATAGTTTTTTTAGGAAAAATTAATGAAATCGGAAATAAAAAGTGCAAAAAAATGTCATAATATTAATATTTGAAAACTTTTTTTTGCTTTTGTAATTGGTATGTACTATATTCTATTAAATTGTCAAAAACAATTTTTTTTTTTTTAAGAAATTAATTTTTACGAGATTTTCAATCTTTTGTGTGATTAAATATTTTTATTTTCTGCGTGAAATAAATTAAATTTTTTTTTTTTTCTGCGGAAAAAAATCGAATTTTTCACGGATATTCAAAAATATGATTTTTAGAATTCAGGTGAACTAAAAGTTGGTCCGATCCGAACTCGATTAATATTTTTAAAAGAATTTGTAATTTTTATTGTTGAATAGTAATGTATGGTTCTTAGAATATACGGAAGAGCAAAACCGACATATTTGTTTTACAAAAAGACGAGACGAGACGAGACGCTTCCGAGTTTGTTTTTCTTTGTTCAAAAAAGTTAAATAAAATAATATTTTTCGCTATTAGAATAAAAAGTAAGTATACATGATTATTTTATCAGTTTTTCTCTTAGAAAAAATATTCAAATTTTCATTTTATTTTCGATTTTAAGAATTAATACTAAAACCGAAGACATTTTTTAACGTCAATTTCACTGCGAAATTTTAAGATTAAATTTTTTCAAGTTTTTATTCATTTGAATAGTAAATTGTAATATTAAAGTTTTTAAAGATTTTATTCATTTTAATAGAAAAAATTTGGCTAAAAAAGTTTGTCCATTACACCCATCCGTACTTAGATGCATAACCGTAAGAGGGTAATAATATGTATCTTTTTCTGTCTAAATTGTGGCCTGAAAATTACCCTTTCGCATGTAATATGGATAGGTTTGTTTATTTTTTAAGATAACGATGTAATTTTTCCCAATCGGATAATTTGATCTTTGAATTAACTATTTTTCTTTGTAACAACCCTGTACGATCTTTTTTTACGAGATTTTTGATAAACAAAGTTCGGAAATATCTATTTCCGTTTTATTCAAGATGGCCTAAACTGATTGGTGGTGCCTAGGCTTCCTCAAAGTTGAAGACACAAGGGGAGGTTACTCTAATTTATGTAGCTAATGTTCAAATTACCCTCTTAACTTCAGTGGTCTAGATAATTATTTGTTTCTTCACAGACGTGTTAGTAGAATTTTCGGACCATATGACCTTTAGCGATCTCGATTCTTTGGGACATTTTTTTCCATTTACACCGTCAAAATCCGGTTAATTGTTAACAGGCGATTTTAGAGTTTTTTTTAAATTATAAAACTAACCCTAACCCCAACCCCTAACAAACAACCGGTGTAAATGAGAAAAGTGTCCTTGTGAGTCGAAATCGCGGAAAGGGTGCCTAAAGGTCATATGGTCCGAATTTTCTTTAGCTACTTTGGAGGGTCCTGTTTCGCTTGTATTGCTTGATCATGTCCAGCAATCATTTGACTTTCTCTTGTTTCGCCAAGATTCTTGGATTGGAAGTGCGGTGGTGTACTGGTTAGAGTCGCAGGAAATGGACTCGTCGACCAGAGTTCAATTCCTGGACGAAACCACAGTTCACACAGCACTAATACCCTTGGGAAAGGTATGAATCCAAATATTCTCCCTCCAGCTAGGGGTAAGTAGTAGGACAGACTGGGCTCTTTAACCTTGGTTAGGTAATCAGTCTAGGAGAAGAAAAATTCTGAATTCAAACCTGGTCACTACTAGAATAGGCTCGGGCCTACTTCGTCATCTATAGGGGTAAACAAAAAAACGGTCACGTGATCAATTTAGGCCATTTTGAATAACCGAAAGTAAATAATTTTTTAACTTCGTTTTTTAAAAATCTCTCAAAAAAAAGTAACGATTATACAGACTTGTCACAAAGAAAAACAGTCAATTCAAAGATCAAAGATTGGATAAAATTACTGATCGTTGATAAAAAAAAAAAATACATAAAATAATTCGTTTTACATGCGAAAGGGTTATTTTTATACGGAAATGGGGACTATAACTTTAAATATTATCTCTCTTTGACAATTATACATTTAAAATGTATGGATGGCTGTATTCGACAATTGTTTTCTTGTGCACATTCAATAACCGATTATTGGTTTTCAACGATTTTTGAAAGATCGTTTTGTGGTAGTTTCAGAATAACTCCGGAATATATATATATACATATATATATATTATATATATATATTGTGTGTAACTGAAGCAAAGACAATAAGTACTTTTACTATTAAAATTTCACAGTGAAATTGACTTTAAAATAAAATATGCCAGTCGAATTTGCGCCCGTTCAAATTCTAAATCGAAAAAGAAATGAAATGTATGAAAATTTTAATTAATTAAAATTTATAAGTAACATTTACTATTGAATTTTATTATCAAAATTTATTATTAAAATTTCACAGTGAAAGTAACTTTTTGACAATTATGGGTTTGGGTAAATTATAAAATCGAAAACTAAATGAAATGAATGAAAATTTGAATATTTTTGAAAAATATTTGAATATTTTTGAAAAATTGATAGAAAAATGAAGAGTTAGTTACTTTTATTGTAAAATAGGTTGAATTAGTTCAAGATGATTTTTTTACGCTTAAAAAAAAAAAGGAGACGGGAACGTGTCTCAGTCTCCAAGGGAAAAAAACAAATATGTCAGTTTTGCTTCCGTATATTCTAAGAATCACACATTACTATTCAACTATAAAAATTACAAATTCTTTTAAAAAATATTAATATATCGTGGATCGGACAAATTTTTAGTTCACCTGAATTCTAAAATTCATATATTTAAATATCCGTGAAAAATTCGATTTTTTTTCACGCAAAAAAATTTTTAAACACTAAAAAAAAAATCAAATTATTTATAATTATAAGCTCACAAAAGATTGAAAATCTCTTAAAAATGTAATTTCTTTAAAAAAAAGATTTTTTTCTCGACAATTTAATAGAATATAGTACATACCAATTAAAAAAGAAAAAAAAAGTTTTCAAATAATAATATTAATTACTTTTTCTTTTTGCACTTTTTATTTCCGATTTCATTAATTCTTCCTATAAAAAAAAAACTACTGTGTTATATGTTATACAATTTTTGGGATATAGTTATTCAGACTCTTATCTTTATAGAAAAAAAGTAAAAAAGTTTTCTGACGGTTCATTTTTTTTTTATCTTATAAAATAAAATACGGGTAGACCTCGTAAAAAAAATATTTCCCCTAATATATTTTAGAAAAAAACTATTTCAGATATATTTACATCCAAAGGTAAATAGTTATGGAAATTTTCGTGAAAATCTGACAATTAATTGATTTTTCATAGAATTCTTTAAAAATCCTCTTATCGTAACTTGTTTTTAGCTACGTTAAATTTCAGTTGATTTAACAGTGCAAAAATGAAAACATTGTTTTTCAATCATAATTTTCATTATTTCCGTAAGCTGAATTTTTTTTTTTTTTAATCATCAGGATTTTGTTTAATGTTTCTTCTTTCGAATGCAAAAACAAAAAATTCAAGATGATATTAATTTTTCTGCAAGTCTCATTCTGTTAAATATAGGTGGTGGGTAAATTTCACAGGGTAAATTGGTGGTACCTAGTGATCTATTTCAATTTTATTTCTTCCAGTTGTCTTTTTCTTTCTTTTTTTTCCTTTTTTTTTTTTTTTTTTGTTACTTGTTTTTATTCCATTGTGTCCTTGAGTAATTTTTTTCTTCCTTAGTACTTTAGTTTGACCTCATAATTTTTTCATTTGTTTTTCGAGACTCATAAATATGGAGAATTAGGGCGTAACTACACTGAGCTAAGAATAGTGAATTACTTCCCCTTAATACATTTTTTTCTTTTCATATCTATTTCTTATTCAGTTAACTGATGCATTATAAAAGTCATTAATTGTTAAATCAATACTGAAAATTTCATTAAAATCGGATAATTACCTGATTTTTGGTAATTTTTTTTGCAATCGCAAATGTTACAGTAAAATTGTAAACAAGCACCGAAGCATCGAAAAAGAGACTGAATGGCGGATATGGTCGAAATTGATCAAAACAAATAGTTTTAAATCTTTTGCATAAATCTGCATACATAATTATATTTTTCTTTTTTTAATGTTGGTTATTATGCTACTACTTATCGATTTAGACAAAGTTTAACCTTAAATAATAGATTTAATTATTCTTAATTCGCTTTTAAAACTCGTAGTATCCGATTTTTTTTTTTTTTTTTTTTTTTTGCTACTCCCTAATTTTAACAAAAAATTAAACGTGAAAGAAAATAGTAATTTAGTTTCACTTTTATACGCCAGATTTTATTCCTCGAAAAAAAAAATAAATAAATAAAAAAAAGTTTATTCTTATTTTTTTTTTTATCAACACGTAATATTATTAATATTACGTGTTGATAGTAAAAAATAAGAATAAACTTCTTTTTTTTTTTTCGAGGAATAAAATCTGGCGTATTTTTATCGTGAAACTAAATTACTATTTTCTTTTCACGTTTGATTTTTTGTTAAAATGTTGACAGGGAAAATATTTCATGCCTTTAATACTGAGTGGTTTCGAGAAGGTAAAGTTAGACAAATAGATACTTAAAATCTAAAAAGTTCATTTTAAACTAATAGGTACCACCAGACCGTTTATGCCATCTTGAATAAAACGGAAATAGATATTTCCGAACTTTGTTTATAAAAAATCTCGTAAAAAAAAGATCGTACAGGGTTGTTACAAAGAAAAATAGTTAATTCAAAGATCAAATTATCCGATTGGGAAAAATTACATCGTTATCTTAAAAAATAAACAAACCTGCCCGTATTACATGCGAAAGGGTAATTTTCAGACCGTAATATAGACAGAAAAGTTACTAATTATTTCCCTTCTACAATTAACCAGTAAAAGTATGGATAACACTAATTTAACTTTTTGTCTTGTGCATATTCAATAACCGATTTTTATTGTTTTCAACGATTTTTAAGATATTCTTTTTTTTTTATCTTGAAATATTATCTAGAATTTTTTTTTGTGCATTCGAAGAAAAAACATTTTAAAAAGTCCTGATGATTTTTTTTAAAAAATTCAGCTTAGGAAAATAATGAAAATTATGAACGAAAAACAATGTTTTTACTATTAACATGAATAAAAACTTGAAAAAATTTAATAGTAAAATGTCACCGTGAAATTGACGTTAAAAAAATGTCTTCGGTTTTGGTATTACTTTTTAAAATCGAAAATGAAATGAAAATTTGAATATTTTTTCTAAGATAAAAACTGATAAAATAATCCTGTATACTTACTTTGTATTCTAATAGCGAAAAAAATTATCTTATTTAACTTTTTTTAACAAAGAAAAACAAACTTCGGTTGTTATTTAGAAGCGTCTCGTCTCTTTGTAAAACAAATATGACGGTTATGCCCTTCCATATATTCTAAGAACCAAAAATTACTATTCAACAATAAAAATTACAAATTCTTTTAAAAATATTAATCGAGCACGGATCGGACCAACTTTTAGTTCATCTGAATTCTAAAATTCATGTTTTTAAATATCCGTGAAAATTTTGATTTTTTTCCACAGGAAAAAAAAAATATTTAATTTATTTCACGCAGAAAATAAAAATATTTAATCACACAAAAGATTGAAAATCTCGTAAAAATTAATTTCTTAAAAAAAAATTTTTTTTTTTGACAATTTAATAGAATATAATACATACTAATTACATAAGAAAAAAAAAATTTCAAATATCAATATTATGACATTTTTTTTTGCACTTTTTATTTCCGATTTCATTATTTTTTTCCTAAAAAAACTATAATTAGGTATGTTATACAATTTCATTGATATAGTTATTCAGACTCTTATCTTTATAGAAAAAAAGTACCAAATTTTTTTTCCACATCATTTTTTTTTAATCTCATAAAATAAAATAGGGGGGTGATAGACATCGTAAAAAAATATTTCCACTAATATATTTTAGAAAAAAAACTATTTTAGATGTATTTACATCCAATGGTAAACATTTATGGAAATTTTCGTGAAAATCGGACCATTAATTGATTTTTCATAGAATTTTTAAAAAATCCTCTTATCGTAACTTGTTTTTAGCTACGTTAAATTTCAGTTGATTTAACAGTGCAAAAATGAAAACATTGTTTTTCAATCATAATTTTCATTTTTTCATAAGCTGATAAAAAATTTAAAAAATCATCAGGAGTTTATTTAATGTTTTTTCTTTCGAATGGAAAAAAACTTTTCAAGAAAATATTAATTTTTCTGCAAGTTTCATTGTGTTAAATGTAGGGGGGGTAAATTGCACAGGGATTAATCCGAGAATGCCTGTCTGACCGCCTGTCTAACCTAAGTAAGAGCCAAAGGGTAGTATTGCATGTCATGGACTCCTCAGCCACCAGGATTCCGTCCTTAAGCATCACGGGTCACCATAGGTGGTTCCGTTAGTGGGGATGGTTTTCTCCCTCTGCAGAGATGCAGTCGGCGTATTTTAACGCCCTCGTCGACAGGACTATATTACGTATGATGCAATTGCTGATTTATATGAGAAAAACATTGAAATAAATTTACTTTAGTAATATATTATAAGCTTCAGAGGCAGTTTAACGTCATACCCAAGACACATGGCATCTCGAGGGGAGCAGTTGGAGAATCAACAGATCGTATGGATCAGGTGCAAAAATAGCGAAGAAACATATACTATATTAAACAGATTGACCCAAAGAAAATAAGTTTCCTTATAAAGCCAGAATATTTATTTAACTAACCCTTCCACACCAATAGGATGTGACACAAGGTCGTTTTTTAAAGCGGGCTTTAACACGTTACAATTCAGATTTTTCGTTCTCCAAATCGGTTTTCATATCAAGGTTACATAGCTCAGTTTGTCCTACTATTTACATAACCCTTACACATGAGCAGAACGTGACAAGAGGTCGTTTTTTAAAGCGGAGATTCAACAACATTAATTCTTATAGTTATTAGTTTAAAACTAATAACTATAAGAATTAATGTTGTTGAATCCTTTTTTCTTTTTTTAAAGGCAATCTCATGATAAGAAGTTAAGGTGTATGCAGGATAAAAAATATTTTGAGTAACAAGAAAAAGATACTACGTGACATTTTTTAATTTCATTGTAATAAGGAACAAATGTGATATTATTATATAAAATGAATAAATTTGAGAAAAAAACAAAAAAAACAAATAAAGAACAAATAATTAAAAGTATACTTTTAAAATAGCGTATTATTATCAAGTGACTTTTTTTGTTTGTGGGTGTGTGTATCGTATACTGATACTCTTAACATTTCCCAGGTGAAAATGCAGTGAGATTCGTAATAAAAAGGTAAAAAAAAGGAGAGAGAAAAAAAAATGAATAGTCCAACTTACAATAAAAAGTTGAAAAACCAAGCAAATTCAACAGTAACTTTACACGAAGTCTGGTTACTTTAATTTCACTTTGAAGGTGTTTAAAAAACGAAACTAAAAATTCAGACTACGAGGAAAAAATAAAATGAAAGTAAAAAATTCCCCGAGAACAAATTTAACATTACCCGGTCACAAATTGGACTGACAAGAAAAAGAAGGAAGAAAAAAAACAAGTCATGCATTAAGATTCATTTTTAATCATTTAAATACTTGATTAAATTACTAGAAGCGGCTACCCAGCATCGCCTGGGTAGAGGAGAAGGAGAAGAAAAAAAATTCTGGGTTGAGGAGGAGAAAAAAAACTCTTTGTTTACTTTTGAGATTTACATAATGCTGGACATTTTTAAGTAGAATGTCAATGCTATTTCTATGTATATTTTAATTTCTAAATATCTTTGAATATAAATCAAATTTTCATAATTTTTAAGAAAAAAATTAATAAAAAACAAATCAAGAACTGGTGATATTTAATGTGTATATATTTACTTTGTTCATTTGTTTTATTTTCGTAGTTTCATACATACAGATCCGGCCAATGCCAGGGGATTCAGTGGCTTCGGCCCGGGACTTTACAAACTAACATCGTTGATCCCAGGGGGCCAAACCCCCCAGGCAATGCCTGCCCCCTTGAATTAAAGGGACAGTGCTGGGTTTATTACTCAGTGCCTGGGGCGCCCCCCTGAGGGAGAATGTCGATGGGATCAACGCATTTTTTGCACCGGCCAGTCATGAGTCACGGCTTGTGGGTGGTCCCACATTAATAGGGCCTTTTAGTTTTAGAAACATTTTTATTGATTGATTTTAACGTTGGGATGTACAAATACACGCACCTGTTCAAGCACTTTTTTAAAAATTCTCACAACGTCGGCTAATTATTGGATTTTAAAGGACCACCATCTGTTAAAAAAAATAATGTAAGGGAAATAAATGCAACAAATCAACGAGATTTTTGCGTGTAAAAATAAATGAAAATCTATGGAAGTCAATAATGAATTTAGAATTATTCTGTGTATTTCATGGATCTGAGTTAAACAGGGGAGATAATTATTTAATACGTTTGATGATCCGTACTCAAAAATAAGATCGTTAGTGATACATTTTTTTAAAGATATGTAACACAAAATTGTGCATTTTTAAACTTATGTTTTTAAATAGATAGATTAAAGCTTGATCTAGTGTCTACATATCAACTTCCACATAGCACCTTACAAACATTTAAAGTTTACTATAAAATTTCTAAGTGAATAAAAATAGGACAATTGAATACTTTTTTCTATAGTTTTTAAAACTATGGGGAAAAAATGGCTATAATAATTATTTCTTTTAGTTTTAAGAAAATAACTTTTAAATTTTCAAATAACTTTTTTCGGGTATTGTGTTAGTATAGCATTCAATTCTAAGGCTAACAACAACAAGAATGTAATTAATAATTCCTTTAATTCAAACAATTTATTGGCCAGCACATGAAACAACAAATAACAATATAAAGTCCTTCCTGTATATAAAGCTGAGTTTAAGGGACTTACCGGCGCGTTGGAGAAGATATCTGGTAGCTTAGGGGGATTTCTTGGAGCCCTTCTAATTGCTGCCTTGTGGAACCGCCGGTGGAATCTATCTGCCGGGATTTTGGATATTGTGCCTAAACTTCTGTGCTCATCACGTGATTGGTATATCCAATCACAGAGCCTCTCCCTCACACACACTATATATACAGGAATCACCATTTTACTGACCCAACAGATACTACACCCACCCCAAGATGTGGGGCATGTTAGAGGAAAAATGCATAAAATATACATTGAAACTGGCAGTGGCAAAGAAAATTAAAAAATTTTTAACAATATAAATGCCTGGGATACCGAACAGGTCGGCCAGATCTTATCACTGCCTGCTTTGGTTTGTTCGTTACAACTGGAGGTGGAAATGTTATTTATGGGCTCACATTGAGCCATGCAGTGTCTAAAAAGGCTGGTTTCAATCTACCCAGAGAAATGTTCTGTGCACAATTCTTAAGGATATGGTGAAATATTTTTTATGCCTTTTTAAGATCTTTAAGGGTCCTCTATATGGTGATTATAACGAATGTGTTCTGGCAAGGTCCCGCACAAAAACATGTGTACATGTTTCAAATAGTTTTGAAACATATATTGGCTTCTTACATAGTGCAGGAGGGTTGTACGCTATTTTTGCCATCTTAGCTGTCAGGTGATCTACGAAGGAAGTAACGTCCAGGGGTGTCTGTGAAGACTTGCAGAAAAATTGTCCTGGCAATCTGAGTGTGGTGCCATATACCACACCAGCAGATGAACATTGGATGCCCTCCTTTACTGACGTACACTGTCCCAGGAGTACCAAGGGTAAGTTTTCCAGCCAATTTGATTGGTTTAACATAGCACTCAAGGCTGACAATACGGTGAAATCTTTCCACCAAGCCATTAGATACAGGGTGATAGGCGTTCGTACGGAATCGTTTGCTCCCCAATCAATTCGCCGAATAAATTTGATTCGAATTGCCGCCCTCTATCCGTGGTAATTATAGCTGGGATGCCGAAACAGGGCATTCAACCTGCCATGAACATTTTCGCTGTAGTATGGGCCTCAATATTAGCCATGGGAAGGACTTCGCACCAACGAGAAAAACGATCAACGCATGTCAACAAGTATACCCCTCACAAGGAGGCAAAGGACCAGTGATGTCTATGTGTACGTGTTTGAAACGTCCATCTGGAGACTTGAAAGGATCAACAGGTATCCGCATGTGTCTCCCAGCTTTTGCCTTTTGACAGGTTTTTGCCCACAGTCGAATATCCGACTTCATTCGAGGCCATACATATCTCTCTGTCATCAGTTTGATGGAAGCGTTCGCACCAGGATGAGATAGATTGTGGAGACTGGAGAAGAAAACACGTCGAAATGACTCGGGGGAAAATGGGCGTATTTTCCCCGTACTGGTGTCACACACGATGTCCAGGTTGCTATTTGGAACACGCATTTTGGTCAACTTCAGGGAAGTCGAATTGTCTCGAAGTAGGTTCTGAAGGATCTGGTCTTTAAGCTGCCCCTTCACAAATTCTGTCATGTCTGTGCATGGATCCAAATAAATTGCATTAATTGTTCTGGTCATAGTATCTGCTGGTATATTTTCGACTCCTTTCAGATGTCTGATGTCAGAGATGAACTGCAACAGGTAGTCTAGATGTTTCACCTCTCTTGGGGAATATTTCTCCGAATTTGATCGGAATGCGCCAACAAGTGGTTTGTGAAGATGTAAAATCGTATCCCTTCCAGAAAATGCCTGAAGTAACGAAAAGCTTGGTAAGCGGCATACAATTCTCTTCCAAAGGTGATGTATCTCTTCTGGGTACTAGTCAGCTTTTTGGAGAAAAAAAAAACGAAATAGGTTTCCAAAACCCAGAAACTTTTTGTTGTAAAACTGACCCAACTCCAACCGCACTGGCATTCACTACCAAACACAACTCTACATCAGGAAGGGCATGAGATAATTCAGTAGTTTTTGCTAGAGCTGCTTTGATCTTATTAAATGCAGATAGTGCATCACCTGACACTACTATATCACATTTTTTAATGTTCGTCAACAGGTTAGTAAGGGGTTGGAGGATACTTGCACAGTTAGGTATAAATCGGCGATAAAATTCACCATACCTAAGAATTGTCGCAAACTTTTCATATTAGTGGGGACTGGGAATTGTATTATAGCTTCAGTCTTAGTAGGGGAAGGAGAAATACCAACTACACCTAAATGGTGGCCCAAAAATTCAACCTCGGTCTTGCCGAAGGCACACTTAATTGGTTTGGTTTGGTTTGTTTTGTTTTACGGCATATCAACCTCAGTGGGTCATTTAATGCCGATAAAGTTTTGAAATAAATCAATTCTTAATGGATAATACAATTTTTTTATAAATACATTTTTCTATTTAACCCATAGATGGGACCCTAACAGGTACTACCACTCTGGGTCAGAGTGGACCAGGGAGCAATGGTGATGAAGGGGTGCTCCACATTCCCCAAACCTCCAAAACTGGAACCTCACCATCAGATAGAGTTTAACGTCATTCCCAGGACATGTAGACCCGCAGCCACCGCCTTCTAGCACCCATATGATAAAAAGGGTTGTGGCTTGCCATAAGGGCAATAGGGTTGGGAAAATCATATAGGTGCTAGGGCTTGACTTAACCAGCCGATTGATCGGAGGGGGCCTCTCCGACCGCCCGTCTAGCCCAAGATAGGGCCAAAGTGGAGTATTGCATGTCATGAACTGCTCATCCACCTGGGCTCTATCCTTAAGCATCACGGGTCGCCACCCACGGCCAACAGGTGGCCCCATTGGGGGAGTCTTACCCCTCTGCAGAGGTGCAGTCGGTGTATTCTAACGCCCCAGCCGACAGGGCGGACACTTAATTGGATTTATTATAATCCCATATTTCTGAAATCTTTCAAAGATTATCTTAAGGTTGTTCATGTGTTCTTCCACCGAACGACTCGCCACCAGTACGTCGTCTATGTAGGCACATACAAAATCTAAACCATGTAAAACATGATCAATAAACCTTTGGAAGGTTTGACCGGCATTGCGAAGGCCGAATGGTAACCTTACAAATTCAAAAATTCCAAGTTATAGCAGTTTTAGGGATATCTGCTGGTTCTACAGGTAACTAGTTGTACGCCCTAATTAAATCTATTTTTGAAAAAAATTGATTTACCCTGTATAATAGCGGTGACGCTATGAATATGCGGAATTGGGTACCTATCGGGTCTAGTGATAGCATTAAGCGCATGGTAATCACCACAAGCGCGCCATGCACCGTTTCCTTTCGAAACTAAATGTAATGCTGAGGCCCAATTACTGCTAGAGGGACGAATGATACTGTAAGATTCAAAGTTAATTAATGAACATACAATTCCGACACGTTGTGAGACAAAACATTTAATATATATAACAGCACATGGAAACAATAAGATACATAATGTACAGGAGAATAGAACATGTAAATACATATACAATATTTAGGTATAAACAAGATACCCAAATGTACGTAAGATATAAATGTTACAGACATGTTTTTTCTTTCGAATGGAAAAATTTTTTCAAGAAAATATAAATTTTTCTGCAAGTTTCATTGTGTTAAATATAGGGGGGGGGTAAATTGCACAGGGTCAAATTGGTGGTACCTAAAGTAACCAATAACTATATTTTTATTAAAATCAAAAACTATTTTAGTATAAAAACGTGCCTTTAGGTTGTAAATATACATGAACAAAAATTTTTTTAAACCTTAGTGAAATTCTAATGCAAAAAGCGTCAGTTTGTAAACAAACAACCGGGAGTTTACGGTGAAAGGCAAAAGGTGTTCCTTTCAAAACAGACCCGAGCTGGGGTACTTATTGGTTACTTGGTCCCGCCTCTTTGACAAAAACGGTATAGATTTTATTAACTGGTTTTTGCTGGCCTCCAATTTTCAGTTTGTCACGTTAAGCCCTAGTACCTATATGATTGCTCCAACCCTTTTCCTCTGTGCTAGAAGGCGATGGCTGAGGGTCTTATTGTCCTGGGTATGACGTTAAATTCCATCTGGTGAAGTTCCAGTTATGGGGAAAGTAGAGTACTCCTTCATCACTATTACTCACAAATCCACTCTGACCCGAAGTGGTAGTACCTGTTAGGGTATCATTTATGGGTTGAATAGAACAAAATTAATTTTGTGAAAATGTGTTTTTTAAAAATTGAGTGAAAAAAAATTGAAGTACCCATCAAGAATGAATAAAACACGTATTCGGTATAAAATGACCCAACAAGGGTTGACATGCCGTAAAATCCAACCAACAATTATTCCTCCTAAACTAGCACATAAATTCACTGTTAGTGTTGGCCATTTTCTTAATTACAATCAAAGTGACGTAAAATGGTTATCGTCGTAGGAAATGGACCCGGCGATGCAAGTTCAAATTCTAGATGTTGTTGGCTGCATTTCACATAGCGTTAATATCCTTTTTGAGGAATTGTGACTAGATCTTTATGTAATAAACCGTATTAGCATGCAAGCGTATGGTGATGAGGAAAAGAACAAAACACAGATTTTAAGTTCAAAATTGTATTGAAAAACAACATGAGAACGGTGAAAAGATAGAAATGAGAATTACAGGTAAATTTGGTGATAGTTGTGGGTGAATATTCAGTCCGTAAAATGTCCAGTTTGACTGTGGTAGTGGGGTGGTGATGTAGGCAGAATATTGTGTATGTGGTGGTAGGCGCTGTGTCTTGAATAAAAGTCAGTGAGTGTCAGGTGACCGAGTCAGTTGTAGTTTAGGTAGGCGGGCAGAAGAACCAGTGGTAGTGATGGGTGTTGGTAGGTGAGTCGAGTCTTGTGTTTTAGAGCCGTTAGCGGTTGCTGAACGAAATGGAATTTCCTTGTTTCAGTCGGTATAACTGTTGTTGTTGTTGTTGTAGGCAGAATATTGTGTATTGGTAGTAGCGTTTTTTGGTATCGTCGAATGATGTAGAAATGTTCGCTTGTTGACTGCATGTGAGGTCAGGTTTGAGTAAGTAGGTGGGGGTGTGATCGGCCGCGTTTGATGTGCGCTGTCCTCGTTGATTCGTGTGTTCGCTAGACGCCTGAACCTCTGACTTTCAGAGCTGGTTATTTATAGAGAACGGCGGTCCCAAATCGGATCAATTGAAGTTATTTTCACTTCACCCGGGAATCGCTTTCATTGGATGAAAATGCGAATTTTATTTACCAATTTTTTATTTTTATTTAATGTTAGGAATTGACTATCAAAGCGGAACTCCCGATCGGAGACCATGCGCAGATATGTGTTAAAATGGTCATTCTGTTTTAGGGTACGATAAAGGGCACTTCTTTTTGTTTGTTTTGTTGGCGAGTGTATGTATCTTTTATTATGGATTGAAGTGCTGAATTAGTGAATCGGGAGATTTCTACATTTGCTTATACAACATTTATAAATGACTGCGTTTATAAATTACGTAAGACTGAGATCTTATGGAGATTGTGTATTTGTCTGTCTGTAACCGGAACTATTACACAACTCGAGTCACAATTCCCTTAGTTATTTACGCCTCGTACACCATGATATTTTTTTTTTATCTAAACCTCAATTATTAATAAAATTTGTTTTACTTTAATACTGTTGGCCATATCTACACAGTAATAGCATACAATTGTATTTATATATACAACAAAATAGCGGTTAATGGGAAGGCTAATTTGAATATTGATATTAAAGTAATTTTAACATATGTGCTAAGAATTATTTCCAATTGTTTGGTTTTATCTTAATGAATGAGCAAAAATCTCGGATAAATATTAAAAGAAATCCATTAACAAGAATAACTGCAATTTTACACTTCCTATTTTAACTAAATAGTTAAATAAGGAAAATTTAGCAGTGGAACACATGAGTGATGAAATATTTGTTATTCTGTTTTTCGATTATACCCACCTGTTTCAAATATTTCTGTATTTTTTAGTTTCATAAGCCTTTCTAATCTTTTTTTTTACATTAAAACTTAAATACTTGCACCCGGGGGGGGGGTGCATATATTTGCTAGTTTTAATAAAATACTTCAATCTGGAAAAGTTAGCAGCCCTCAAAGACCATCTTTAATGATGGGATTATGTATAAAAATTAGTGATAACAAGGTGATGTGAGCAGAAGAGAAAAGGCGGAATGACATTAAGGGACGAGAGTACAACGAAATCAAAATGCAACAGGTTTAATATGTAAAAGGTACAACAAGAGAAGAAAAGTGTTCTGGTTTAGTTCGGACAAGCTTCGCGAGGTTTAATAACTTCTTTTAGAAGCTAGCGGCACCTCCTCGTATAGGTATAAGCCGTAATGTTATTATGGGTTGTTTAAGGTATTTTAAGGTTGTTTAAGGTAGTTTAAGGTTGCAAAAGTTTATTCTGCTAGCAGCCTATTGACTGCAAAGGTATCAAAGTGTGAAGCTTGTCCGTTGTTGCAAATTAGTTCGTCGGCTCCCTCAGTTGTTATCCTGGTGATATTGGTAATTGGCTGTCAGCCGTCACGGGTCAAAGACAGCTATCTCTCTTTAGAAGCCGGGTTTGATAACATGGTAGTAACATGGTAGAACTCCGTCATGGGTTTTTCTATCAGTAAACCTAATTCGTAGGAGAGATAGAGCAAAGCTCTTACCTGTTAGTAGTAGTCAGAAGGATCCAACCAAAGGGTGAGAGCCGAACCAAGACCAACTAGAATTACTAGGCCAGATGGATCGAGTCTGACGTCACTGCGATATCATCATATCTAGTCCCAAGTTTGTTTTCACACAAACCGGGGCAAAACGAGACTTGCCACACGTGGCTAAACTCGAAGTTTTTTGCAAATAGTCAACGACTTTTTCTTGTAATTATTCAGTCAATTATTTTTATTTTATTTTAATTTATAAACAAAAATGCCCTTTAAGTGTGTTGTGCCTTTTTGTAATGGAAACTATAGAAATTGACCAAAAGTTAGTGTTTTTTCTTTCCCTCGTGATAAGATTTTGTGCGATAAATGGATTTATACTATCAGACGAGAACATTTTTTACCTACAAAGAATTCCAAAGTGAGTAATTTTTTGTATTAAAACTAAATAAATTTAATTTAAACTTCAATAATTGAAGTATTTTAAAGTCTTTGTAATTCACAAAATCAAGTTTAAGACATTAAAAGCTCTGTCTTAAGTTAACAATTTTTTTCACATAAGAGCGTAAAGTAAAAAGTGTTGTAAAAACTCATATTTTAGAAATAAACTCTAAAGAAATTCTCGATATTAATTCATTAAATTCGTAAAGGGATATTTTTATAAACATAAAGAAATAATTCTGATAATCCTTACAATATTTTTGAATAGTTTTATTCATAATAAAAGAGTCTATTAAATTAAATTGACTATTTTGGTTAGTCTTAAATGCGAGAAAGTAAATATTTGTCTAATGTCTAATAATCCCACAATTACTTTGATATAAATTTATTCAAATAAAAAAGGGATATTATTATTATTATTGATATTATTATTATTATCGTTATCATTATTATTATTGAACTAAAGTTGGAAAATACTTGACTTTTTTTTTTGGTAAGTAATTGTTTTATTTCATCAATAAAAAAATCTTTCTTTTTTTTATTTATTTACTTTATTTATCTATTTTTTTCCTACTTGGCTTTTTTTTTTTGGGGGGGGGTAAGTCAGGTTAGTTAATTTCATTTATTTAACGAATCTTGAAATATTGAGGACAATTTGCAAATTTAGCCTTTGTCTCCAGGACTCTTCTGAGTATTCTGGCAGATTGCAGCAGTACAGTGTTCTGGATGGTATCAATCGTTATAATTATTGCTATCATTATTATTAGTTTTTCACACCAGGTGATGGTATTTCCCTGAAGTTATTATTGTTATCATTGTTATTTAAATTATTATTATCATAAAAATACTGATTCTAATAATAATAATAATAATAATAATAATAGTAATAATAATGATTCTAATAATGAAGGTTTGGAAAGTTTGGAAATCAGAGGAAGTATTGAAACCATTCAGAACACTGAACTGCTGCAATCTGCCAGAATACTCAGAAGAGTCCTGGAGACCTGAGGAGACTTGCTGTCACTCAGACTCCATTGGAAAGACCATCAGCTAATGCTGATGTGAAAACTCAAAAGGAGTAAAAAATAATAATAATAATAATAATAATAATAATAATAATAATAATAATAATAATAATAACAAAATTATTGATAATAAAATAATTCTAATAGTAATTAAATTAATCTCATGTCTTTGTAATTCACAATTGTAATTCAATTGAAATTTAGGATTAAAATTAAAGGATTAAAAAGGATTCAAATCTATCAAAATTTTCAAAATCATTTTATCCAAAAAATAATTATTCATTATTCTAATTCAAAAAATATATAAATGTTAAAAATTCTCTCTTTATTTGTACATAGATTTGTCACTAATAATTTTTTGTTGAATTGGTAAATTATGTTCCTTAAAGATATCAGAACACTCTTCATTTTTCCTAGAATTATAAGAAAAATGCTTCATATTGTAGATTTTTTGCTGACAAACTTTTAAGATTTTTACAAGGATTTAAAATAGGTTTTGATTTTTACAATATTTTTAGGTATGTGAACTACATTTTCGACCAGAGGACATAAGAAGAGAAGCATCAGCATTTGATGAAAAAACAGGGGCAGCAATTAAAGTTAAACTTTTAAAAAAAATCTCTTTGTGATGGCGCAATTCCTAGAATTCTCCCAAACTGTCCCTCATATCTATCATCATCAATCACCTCTAGAGAGTCACCAGATTCTAGAAGAATTCGACTGGACAATTCTGCACTTAAAAGTGCTTTAAATGAAAGTGTTAAGGATGCGTTGGCATATGCAAAACAAAACAAATTTTATGATATTAATGATCTGGTAGGAAAATTAAATTTTCTTGATAGAGATTACTGGAATGTTATTAGGCAGCAAGAAACAGTTATCATATGCAGTATCATAAAAACCCCATATCCAAAAATAAATTTGTCTCTTTTAATCGAGTCTAATTTTGCAGTTCATGTATTTTGTAGGGATGTGAAAATGGATATGATAGGAGATTATAAAATTCCAAAGCATATGAATTATAAGAATGATCTAGAAACTCTAATAGAAAACATGAAGAAAATGGACACAGAACAACAGCAAGCTAATCCCCCTAGTATAATTTTTATACTAAAATTAATCATGTCATTTTTTATATTGATACAAGATGAATCAAGCAAATATTTTAATTCAATAAAATTCATATATGAGCAGCTAAAATTAATGACACAGAATAAGTTTGATTATTCAACAGAAATGATGATATTTTCGTCATTATTATATAACTGCTCTCCTAAAGGGTATAGATTATTAAGAGATAGCAAAAATATAATTTTACCTAGTTATTCGACAATTAAAAGAGTAACATTATCAACAAATATGAATCCTTTAATTGAGCAACATGATAACAATTTTCTCATGTATATTAAAAACAAATTCAAGTTACTTGTACAGAAAGACACTACAGTATCTTTACTTGTTGATGAAATTCACCTAAAACCTTATTTTGATTATAAGGGTGGTAATATTGTTGGCTTATCTGACAATAGAAATGAAGCTGCAACAAGTGCATTTGCTTTTATGCTTAGCAGTGTATTCTCACCATATAAGGATGTTGTGCATGTTATGCCAACTAAATGTCTTAAAGCTGAAAATTTATTTAATATTGTTAAACGTATTATAATTGGTTTAGAGGAGATAGGCTTTCAAGTATTATCAATCATAACAGATAATAATGCAATAAATAAAAAGGCTATATCTTACTTTTGCAATCCACCAAAGCTTTCGATTGTATATCCACACCCATTTGTTAAGTCTCGACCTCTTTTCTTTCTATTTGACTCAGTCCATATATTAAAATGCATTAGAAACAATTGGCTTGGTCAAAAAGATGCAACTAAATGCATGCTCTTTCCAAAATTTTGTCATAATGGAAATCATGAATTAAATAGTATCCAAAGTGCCCCATTTTGTACCTTACAGAAACTTCATGCCCTGGAATCTCAGTCAATTTTGAAATATTGTTATAAATTGACCTCAAAAGCTCTTTATCCTACTAGTCTTGAAAGGCAAAATGTTAATTTAGTTCTGCAAATTTTCAATGAATACACTATTCAGGGATTATTGACGTTAGGAAAACAGTAATGTTTGCCTAATTTTGCAGAAGTTGCAGAATATATAAACATATTTTATATTTGGTGGACAATAATGAATGTAAAAACACCATATAAAGGTTGTCGCCTTAGAAATAAATACTGCAATCCACTTAGAGTAAATGAAGAAAATTTTAGATTTCTTTCTGTATTCTGTGACTGGTTAGAATCTTGGAATAGCATTTCTGGAAAAAATGGCAAATTAACAAAAGAAACCTTCACTGCTTTGCATCATACAACCTATGCATTTCTAGAACTGACTAAGTATTGCATGGAAGAATTGAAAATGCTATACATATTACCTGGCAAATTTCAGACTGATCACCTTGAGGCAAGGTTTGGGCAATACCGGCGACTTAGTGGTGATCAGTATAATATCTCAATACGGCAAGTCTTTGAGTGTGAACAAAAGTCATTGGTAAGCTGATAAAAAATCATTCTTTTCTTCATTCAGTAAATCAAAGGAAATTAGCCATGCATATAACATTGAATGTATTGGCAGACCATGAGCTACTTTTTAATGTTGACACTTGTGATGAAGGTCATAATATTGAAAAATAGAAAAGATGTTTATCTTAAGCTCTACAAATGCTCTTTTAAATAATTTTTGTTCTAGAGAAAATGATAACATCATTAATAAGTTAAGCAAAAAAAGAAAACTTCAGACATTCAGCTGAATTTTATATCTATAACCTATTTTTCAATAAGTATTATTTGATTTTTGTAATTTGTTTGTCTGTTTATATCTAATTATTGATTGTTCATTTATTCATAATTCAGTATATATTGTAAATTTACAGAATAATCATTAAAATTGAAAAAAAAAAGCAAATCAAAACAATGCTGATTATAATTTATCTAAACTTGGTTTCAAATTTATATTTAATATATTTATTGTAATCTGTCTGTTTATATATAATATAATATTGTAAAAATACAGAATAATCATTAAAATTGAAAAAAAAAAGCAAATCAAAACAATGCTGATTATAATTCATATTTAATATATTTATTTATATTATTGTAATTTGTTTGTCTGTTTATATCTAATTATTGATTGTTCATTTATTCATAATTCAATTGTTCCTGTATTAAGTAATTATCACTTGATAATTACAATATTGTAAATTTACAGAATAATCATGAAATTTAAAAAAAAGCAAATCAAAACCATGCTGATTATAATTTACCTAAACTTTATCAAATTTATATTTAGTATATTTATTTATATTTGTTTGTTTGTTTATCTAATAATTGATTGTTCATTTATTCATAATTCAGTTTACAGTTTTTTTAAATTAAAATAAAAAAAAACATGCAAATCAAAACAATGTTGCTTATCATTTATAAAAAAAATGTTTTCAATTTTAAAAAAATATATATTATGAACGAATTTCAGTTATTAAAGTTTAATGTAATGGTATTTGTTTTTTTTTATGTACCTCAACGTTGCCTTTACAAGTTTTTTTAAATTAAAATAAAAAAACATGCAAATCAAAAACAATGTTTGTTATCATTTATAAAAGTTGTTTTCAAATTTGAAATAAATAAAATTATGAACGAATTTCAGTTATTAAAGTTTAATGAAACATAACACTTGTTTATTTACTGTCTTTACGAGACAGCGGTATCTATTTCGCTTGCTCTAAGTTGGGCCCACTTTTGTGACGTCACACACCCAAAGAACGGGCCTTCTATATCGGTGGCCTCGGCCGAACCCAGCACTGACCCTCAGAAGGTTACAACTAGAAAGAGGAAGAATTACTAATGGTCAGGGCTATTTATAGAGATCACCCCTGACGGTGATGATGATGGCTGCTGCTGCTACTGTGACAGTCCCCTAGGGGCATGAGCAAGGCCCTCTAAGATATCTTAGAAGGCGCTGGCATAAGTCCGTAGTAGTAATATAAAATTTCAATATATGTGCTGCCCACAGTTAACGTCGAACGGATTTTTTATAAAGCTAGAACTTAATATTTAGATTTGATTTTAATCTAAGCTCAGTCGGTAAAGCGTTCGGCTAGAAACCACAAGGTTCCTAGTTCGATATCGGCCCTTGACAACTCTGCGTATGAGTAGCACAGGGATCTGTGTGGTAAAGTAAGGATCTGATGGTAGATTTGGCGCTCCACCTCAGACACAAAAACAATCTCCTTAGTCTAGTGCTAATAAAAAGGGGATAGACTTCCTCGCTGATTGGCTGGTACCGACTTTAGTCCACCCCCGACGACTTTATTTACTTACACTCTAAACTTAAAGCCCTGCCGGCTGGGGCCTTGTGATACACCGATTACAGCTCTGCAGAGGAGTAAGACACCACCTCCCCAATGGGACCACCTGTTTGCCATGAGTGGTGACCCGTGATGCTTAAGGATGGAACCTTGATGGCTGAGCAATATATAACATGCAAAACTCATATTTCGCCCTTGCTTAGGCTAGACGTGAGGTCGGAGAGACACCCTTCGACTAATCGGATGGTCAAGTAAAGCCCTAGCGCCTACATGATTGTCCCAACCCTATTGCCATTATGGCAAGCCTCCACCTTATGTACTAGAAGGTGGTGGCTGAGGGTTTTATTGTCCTGGGTATGATGTTAAACTCTGAAGTTCCAGATCTGGAGCTCGGGGAATGTGGAGTACCCCTTCATCATAATTACTCCCCCCCGGTCCACCCTGAGTGGTAGTACCTGTTAGGGTCCCATCTATGGATCAAATATAAAAAAAATGAGTTCTAAAAATGTTTTTAAAAATTGAATACCCACCAAGAATGAATAAGACAAAACATCTTCGACATGAAATAACCCAACAAAGGTTGACATGCCGTAAAATCCAACCAATTAAACTTCGTCCTAAGTTTCACCGATTTTGTTAAATCTATGGTGTTACATACCGTCTTAACATACAATATATATAAAATATATTGATGTTCAAGGGTCGCCAAGAGGGATCATAATTTTTTCTTTAATTTCTTAATTTTCAAACAATTACCAAAAATCAGGGAATTGTCCTATTTTAATGAAATTTTCAAATTATTTTCCGACGACTTAATTTTATAACGATTAGCTTATTTTATTAATGAAACTTTAAAAAATAATTTTTTTTATCAATTCATAATGTGTGTGTGTGGGGGGGGGGGCTTTGACCATTTGAAGAAAAAAAATTCCAGGTCTCTAATTTTTACATTTCTTGAAATATCATATCCTGAAGAATACATAGAAAAATAAATTTTTAAAAACTTTTTAAAAAACAAACATAAATTCAATACCCTAAAAAGTGATTTTAAAATTTAAGTTATTTTCTTAACTCAAAAATTAAGTAATGTAGCATGTTTTTGTTTGTTTGGGGTTTTTTTGGGGGGTGGGGGGGTATTTTTTGTTTTTGTTTTTTGTAGTATTAGAAAAAATATTTTTCTTTAAATTGATGCAAAAACAATTGATTTTATCTAAGTTAAATTGAGTTTTTTACTACTTTAAAAATATCAAGGTCAATTTTACATATCTGTCTTTAAAATTTAACAATTTTAAGTTTAAAAAAAACTATTATGTGCTGTATATTTTCCGAGACTTTTAAAAAAATATTAAAAATTGTCAATTTCAAATATGGTTGACAAAACGGGCCGAATTCTCTCCCATTCTGTCAATGGCAACAGAAAAAAATATTTTGGCTACACTTCCAAGATTAAATGTTATTTAAGATATTTTATAGAAAATCCATGTTTATCTTTTACTTCGAAATACCCAGATGTGAAAACATACTAGATAGTAAAAAAATAGCGATTTTGAGTTACCCTAAAATCTGTTCCGCGGCTGATCTAAGGGAGATAATCGCGTAAACAAAATATGAGTTATGTCCTATTATGTTGAACATCACTATATAAATACAATTGTATGTTAGTATGTATGTAGATATGGCCAACAGTGTTAATAATGTAACTCAATTTTAATAATTGGGTTTTAAATAAAAAATAAAATCACTTAGAATGTGATATAGATAATTAAACATACAATCTTCCCTTTATAATAAGATTAATAATATTAATCCAATATTTCTCAGGGCTGATCGTGTTTGCTGAAATAGAATGAAGGAGCAACAAAAGCCAGTAAACTTATTCACTTTATTTGTAGTGTTGTACCTAGTCTATCTGAATTATATCGCTCACCCTTTATTCATTTATTTATTTATTTTTATTTATTTTTTTTTTTTTTTTTGAGCATGCTCAGATCGTTCTTCCGCTCAAACGCTATAAAGAAATAAGTCACCAGTGGCAATACTACAAGGTTTGAAGTAAGGAGTTAACCACGAGTGTGACAGACAGGTTGAGAGTTAAAGAAATAACGAACAACAGAAATATGAATAAAAGACTGTATTACAGAATAACAAAAGGTTGCAAACTTTTGTTCGTTGCGCAAATAATAATTTGTAATAACTTATCTGGTGTATCCTGAGATATGGAGTATTAATGGAGCCCATGCTACGGCCCTCTGTTCCGTTCGGATATGATGGACTTCTGTTTTGCGTCCGACTCCGATTCTGGTTGTCTGTTGAAGAAGAGGAGCGACCCTGTTTTAGGTCTGTCCCAAGTGCTAGCTGGATCAGAAGAGAGGGGACGAGTCTGCTTATTCGGCTTTGCCGCCAAAGTATGCTGGCTCGTGATTGGTTGATTTGAAACAGAGGCTCGCAGACAAAGGACGATAACCCCCATACCCCAGAATTCTCAATAACGCATTCTGGGAGCTTATTTTATTTCCACTGTTATTTTTCAATCCCCATCCATTTAATTCCGTTTCGCTGCTGGGTGTTGTAGCAGTTGACTGCACCAAAAATAATTGTTATGCGTCTCGCTTCAACATAATACAATATAACGTTATAACATACAGCAAATCTTATTTAAAAAATTCATTTGAAAATTAAATTTAAAAAGTTGACTGAAGGTGAAGTGACAGTTGAAAACCTTAGTCCCAGTTCTTGACACCGAAGGCCCTGAGACTGATTTTTCTCTACGTCATCGAGCCCTCCTTTGGGGCCCATTGCTGAAAAGTCAGTGGTCGGTTCGGCTTGGGACAGCGAGGACCAAAGAGTTACTCCCTGTTGTATAAGCAAAAGTCGAAATCTACCGATTCACTAATAAAAGATATATACACTCGCCAACGGGACGGACAAAGTCGGAAGTGTCCTCTATCGTTACCTAAAACGGAATGACCATTTTAACACATATCTGCGCATGGGCTCCGATCGGGAGTTCCGCTTTGATAGTCAATTCCTAAAATTAAATAAAAATAAAAAAGTGGTAAATAAAATTCGCATTATCATCCAATGAAAGCGATTCCCGGGTGAAGTGAAAATAACTTCAATTGATCCAACTTGGGACCGCCGTTCTCTATAAATGGCCAGCTTTGAAGGGCAGCCGACAGAGAGGTCCCGGGCGTCAATTCGAATACACGCTCGCAAGCGAAATCAACATCACAGGCGGCGATTCACCTACACCACCCACTTACCCAAACCTGACCTCACAAGGCAGTTAAGTCAACAAGCGAACATTTCTATATCACTCGACGATACAAAAAATTCTACTACTAAAACACAATATTCGGCCTACATCACCACCCCACGCTGGACATTTTACGGACTTAATATCCACCCACAACTATCACCAAAATTATCCTGTAATTCCCGATTCTATCTTTTCACCGTTCTCTTGTTATTTTCAATATAATTTTAAACTTAAAATCTGTGTTTTGTTCATTTCCTCATCACCATACGCTTGCATGCTAATACGGTTTATAACATCCCTCAGTCTGGAATTAGAAACTACTGCAAAGACACCACTCGCTCTGCCGATAAAATAATATGTTGACGGGCTTTCCAGAAATCCTGAAATTCAACTTTAAAAATACAAAGAAAACGACACTTCATCCCAACACGAGGACATCTTCAATTCTAACAGAAATTCAACTCTAAACCAAAAAAGAAATGGACGAGAAATTCAACGTTAAAAACACTAAGAAATTGATACTTCGCAACTACTCTACGAATACTTTACCAGACAACTATTTACATCTTCAATAATTCAAGTCACTGCAAGAAGTAAAGTTCTTATAAGTTGGAAGGCTCAAAGTAACCTTCCAACGTGGGTGCATTTCTGTACATAAACCGCTCTGTCGACTGAGGCGTTAGAATGCACCGACTACACCTCTGCAGAGGAGTAAGACTCCCCCAATGGGGCCACCTGTTGGCCGTAGGTGGCGACCCGTGATTCTTAAGGATAGAACCCAGGTGGATGAGCAATTCATGACTTGCAATACTCCACTTTGGCCCTATCTTGGGCTAGACGGGCGGCCAGAGAGACCCCTCCGATCAATCGGCTGGTTAAGTCAAGCCCTAGCACCTATATGATTTTCCCAACCCTATTGCCCTTATGGCACACTCCAAGCCCTTTTTATCATATGGGTGATAAGTCACTTTCGTCATAGGGTCTGCATGTCCTTGGAATGACGTTAAACTCTATCTGATGGTGAGATTCCAGTTTTGGAGGTTTGGGGAATGTGGAGCGCCCCTTCATCACCATTGCTCCCTGGTCCACTCTGACCCGGAGTGGTAGTACCTGTTAGGGTCCCATCTATGGGTTAAATAGAAAAACATGAGTTGATAAAAAAAATTGTATTATCCATTAAGAATTGATTTTATCAACTTTATCGGCATTAAATGACCCACTGAGGTTGATATGCCGTAAAACAAAAGAAAACTAAACCAAATCTGTACATACATTTCTCCGACAATGTTATAAATAACAAACACTTTAATACGTGAGCACATAGAAATACATTCAGGACAGGAATACATATACTCATCACAAAAGGTATAGCAATACAGAGACAACAGATACATAAACGTATATATGAATAAGTAGGATGTAGGACTTACGTCCTAAGGAATGTCACTTACTGATAACTAAGTGGAGAGGTTGCCCCCCACTTAAGGGTAAGATACACAACCGACACCGTGTGAAGGGTTTGCTGGTCCCAAAGGAAAGAGAGAATTTTCCTGGGCTCCCATTTGAATGGTCTAGGCCTCTACTGGCGAAAACCTACAACAAGGGAAGATGGCTAAACTTGCAAATCGGTCGGAAAATTAAAACATATTACAGGGTGACCCAGAAAAAACAAATCTATTTTCCCATTAAACCCCAACCATAACCATAACCATAACCCCACTCCTAGTTAGAATTAAGTTTTATTATAAAATGTGTGGGTTCTGTTTTTTCTGGGTCACTCTAATTTTCCGACCGATTTGCAAGTTTAGCCGGGAAGATAACTCTTCTGCACCTCACATCACTCCAAACAGGGGCAGACAATCACTACACCACAATTACCTTTCAAAACTACTACAAGAATTCAAACCATTTACGAATTTGTTACACGGACACTTGTCAGATAAGTTTACCCACAAATAACTACAAATTTGCAACCATTCCATCTTCACCTTTTACTCGTCTTCTATCTTTCCTTTCATTTTTGTTAGTAATTAAAATTGTTAAATTATACTTGTTTTTACTGCCTTGTCTTTTCATTCAGAATTCCGAACTTGAAAATTGAGGTACTTAACTTCCCCATTTAAATGTTTCCCAATACATACTGTCGGAAAATTATAGTTGAATTATTTCCCACCTGTCGCCAGGGGGCGAATCCCCAATATACGATATTGGCGCCAAAATTAAACCCTATGACGAAAGTGACTTATCAAGTCTACTAGTTTTCGTCTTCTTTCATCCGAAATTACTTGCTTACCACCGGGAGATTTTAAGAGTCTCAAAATATCTTAAATACACGAAATTTCGGTACTTTGCCCATATATTGGAATTGGGGATTATTTCCCCAGTATATTAAGAATGGTAATTTGCAACAAGAAATTTACCCCCATGTGAGAATAAATGCCATTAAACTCCCTTGGTATTAATTTTTTCATAATTTGGCATAAGTACAAAGTCACTGAGGTGGCCTAAAGTCAGTATCAGCCAGACAGTGATGAGTCTATCCCCTTTTTACTAGCCCAAGGAGATTGTTTTTGGTGTCCTCACTTTTATCCCACAGATCCCCATGGTACTTATATACTGAGTAGCCGATGGCCAGCATCGAACCAAGAACCTTGTGGTTCCTAGTCGGACGCTCGACCGACTGTGGTAATCACTGCCGTATCTTTAAACTAGATCATTTCATCATCATCATGTCGCTTTTTCAGCGCGGATATCCATGACAATCTCTCTCCATCCGTCCCTATCGCTCATCATTCTCGGGAGGTCCTCTATGCAGCATCCTGCATCCGCACAGAGCTGATCAACGTACATTTTTGCTGGTCGGCCCACACTGGCTTGTCCATGTGCTGGCTTCCACAGGAGGACGTCGCTTATGAGTTCGTCCTTGCTTCTCCAGCAGTGTCCTGCGTGTCTTGTCCGTCTTACTCGGATGGTTTGGGGGATATGTGGTAGGTGGCCGTACAGCTGTTTTAGAGACAGTTCTTCCAGGCCGTTGTCGTGTCGGTATTGCTGTGTGGCTGCACCACCTGTACCCTAACTAAGCAACTAGAGAATAAACTAGATGGGAGCTACACAAGAATGCTGCGAATGATCATGAACAAGACGTGGAAACAGTAGATCATTTACTAGCCCCAAACACACTGGTTTAACCGTTATAAAACAAAGAAAATGCCAAATTTTCGTGGAGAACTGGGTGTAAGGTTCAAGGTTATAATAATGTTATAACTGGTTGAACAAAACAACTCCGACACGAGTGTTAAACATAACATGGAATTTAATACAGGCGCATGGAAATGATACATATAACAGAAATACAAAGAAGATATAAAAAAAAAGGACACATTCATGAATAGAGATACAATAAGGAGGTATACAAGAGATACCTAAATGTACATATAGAAGTAATGGACAGCTATGGAGAGTCCATCGACTAGTCACTTACTAGTGGCTGTAATGGGGACCGAAGCCCCCACACGAGAAGGTGTAGACATAAACGTCTAACCCATGTGTGTGAGTTCCCAGAGAAGAAAGAGAAGGAGAGTTTGAAACAGGCGCTTAAATACAAAAATAAACCTGGTGGTAAAAACGGGAACCCAGAGGGAAGATAACTCTTCCAGGCAAGGGAAGACAACCCCAACATGGGATTCTAGAAAAAAAGTCTTGATCACATGTTATTACTATGATCAACATGAATGTTTCGTTCACATCTTCACTCTACTCTCTCGGTCCAACTCTTTCACTAGCTCGCACAAATCCGCCGAAACGAAAACTGTTGTCACTTCTGCAAAAGATTTGACTGTTTATTCCCACTCCCACAATGCTTATCATTTCCGTTCTGCTCTCTATGAAAAAAGGCATCATCATAGTATGTGGCCTACGAAATTTAGGCAATTTATTGAAACTAATTATTTTCACATATATTCAATTTCAATAAATGCAATTCAGTCATAAGCTGTATATAGTAATTAAGAATAATTTAAAAAGAATTTATCCATAATTTAAATGAATCAGAGATCTATTTAAGTCTAAAATATTCTAAAATTATGAAATAGGGTTAGGGTTAGCAGTTATTATTATAACCTTATTATATGTTTTTTTATGGTAGGCCACATACTATAAGAGAAACATGATTTTGTAGGCCACATTCAAAAGGTAGACCACATACTATAATGGTACCCTAAAACCCTAATATTAATAGCAATGGGTACCATACCAAAAACGTCACCCTCAAACAGACGCAAAACATCCTGGTTTAATGATTTCAAAACAGCAATTTTCCTACGGCAAAGTGTCCTATCCAAATTTTATAAAGAACCTACTAATAACACCATACATTTAAGTAGTATTAACTTTCAAAATCCATGTGCGTCTGCCCGTCTTATTTAGGTAATGGAAATATTTTAATTCAATGTTTATATATTTTCTGCTACGTCTGTCACTTGACAGCATCCGAAAGTCACGCACTGGTCGTAGCTGGGGAAAACCCGTTGTCCATGACAGTATTAACAACAGCGCTCGTGTGAGACGATTAGAATATTTTTTTAAAGAATTGTATAGGCTACGGGCCCAAAGGCCAAAAAGGCTCTAGTTTTTTTTATTTAATTTGTAATTTTGATGGTGGGGAAAAAAGCAGCCAAATGAATGCCTATAGACTCCTGAATATCATACTATTTTTCTGATGCGTAAATATTGCATATATTAAAGTTTTCCGTGGGTACCACCAATTTTCCCCGTGAAATTTACCCCCCTTACTATATTTAACATAATAAAACTTGCATAATGGTTAACATTATCTTGAAATTTTTTTTATTCACTCGAAAGAAGAAGCATTAAACAAACTCCTAATGATTTTTTTTTTTAATTTTCTGTTTACAAAAATAATGCAAATTATAAACGAAAAACAATGTTTACATTTTTTCACCGTTAAATCAATTGAAATTTAACGTAGCAAGTTATGGATAATGTAGAAATTCGCCTACACTCGTAGAAATTTTTACAACATAAAAAGCATGAAAGAACTACTTGAACCGATATAGCCTAATAACATAATACCAATTACCAACAGAAACAAACTTTGGTCCTTACTTGGGCTAGACGGGCGGTCGGAGAGGTTCTCTCCAATAAATCGGCTGATCACATCATGTCTTAGCACCTATACGATTGTCCCAACCCTATTGCCCTTATGGGTGTAAGATCTTGGTAAGTGGAGTGGTGTATCAATCATTAGAGGGCAGTTGTGTTTGATCTTTCTAACGAGAACAGAGATATGCGTTGGATTAGAAACGAGTGAATATTGGCGGGTTTTTTTTTGTTTTGGTTTTTAAATCAAGTAATTGTTTATTAAACCCGGTTTTGCTAAAACTAGTATGCAAATTAACCACATCATATATCATGTAAACCTTTATTTCTTAGTGATATATTGTTATGTCCTTAAAAGGGATACAATCAGACAAGGTTGTAGTCGAGTGGAAGAATAAGTCACCACGTTCGTAGATTTAAGATAGAGGGTTTTATTGCAGAGAGATACAATCAGACAGACAAGGAATAGGGAGGTACGCTACAAACCCTCGCAACCAGCCCAGTATAACGCCGTGCTCGCAATATATATAGTCAGACGGGTAATACTTTTTGGTACGACCAACTGCCTCTCGCTTTTCTTAGTAAAATAAGTGTTTGGTCTTGGTCATACTCGTGTAAACGAAGAGACGTTTGTTTTCATTAAAATTTGTGGCGTGTCTAAAGCTGATGTCATAGGCCGAACTCGAGCGAGTGGCAGTTGATCGTACCAAAAAAGTATTACCGATAGTCATACCACGCGGGCGAGAATGAGTGTGGAATATTCCATTTAAAACACATATAAGACACATTGGAGGATTTTAAACAACCGAGCTACCAGCATCTCTGATCCAGCATCGAGAAGTAAACAAAAAAGAAAAAAAAAGAATAAGAACAAGATAGATATATTAGGTGGTATAGCTCAGTTGGTTGAGCGTCTGACTAGGAACCACAAGGTTCCTGGTTCGATACCGGCTCCTTGAATGCTGAGGTTTCATTGCCATCTCGACCTCTGCAAACCTAATCTTCCATTTTTTTACCATCAGACTAGAGGAAATACATAAAAAAAGTTAAATCGAACTTAACGGACCTAAATTCCACCATCGTATGTCACCCCCACCGAAAGAAAAAAAAATACCAAAAATCAGGGAATTAACCGAATTTAATGAAAATTTCAGTGTTGATATATTAATGAATAAAAAAAAATATAATGCACCAGTTATTTTATCTAAAAACTTTTACATTTTTTTCAGGTCAGTTAACTTTGAACCACGTATCTTTGAGAATCTGTATTACGCCTCAAAGATACGTGGTTCAAAGTTAATTTGCGGTGAGGTGACATACGATGGTGGAATTTAGGTCCGTTAAGTTCGATTTAACCCATAAAAAAAGATTCAGAATAAGACCCTAACTGCATCAGCAGGAATACGCCAGTCCCACAGTTTAACAACAATCCAACAAAGCCTGGTGGTATTGTAAGATACTACCAGGGCACTCTGGGCTAGGGCTAATGATGTTTCGGTCCTGAAACCATGCCTGGACCCAGAGCCATCATCTTATGAAGGCTTTGTTGAAAGCAACACTGCTGTGCAAACAGTCATTGTATACATTTATATGGGAGTAAAATAATGGAGGCGCATGGTCTAATGGTTAGAGTCGTAGGAAATGGACTCGTCGACTCGAGTTCAATTCCTGGATGAAGCTGTTTGCATTTCATATAGCGCTAATACCCTTGGGAAAGGTATGAATCCAATTCTCCCTACAGCTATAGGCAAATAGCAGATTGGTCTCTTTAACCATGGCTAGGTAACCAGTCCAGGAGAAGGAAAACTCTGAATTCAAACCTGTTAAACTGCGCTTAAGAAATTGACCTTGTGTCTCGTCCTGCTCGTGCGAAGGGGTTGGTATATATATATATATATATATATATATATATATATGGGAGTAAAATATGAAAATGAATCCGACAATATATAGAAATTGGAAAAAACAAAATGTTCCAAAATATTTTTTCTTTTCTATTATATTGTCCTGAAGAAGGTTTTACATAAAACGAATACGTTTAAGCGTCGACATAAAAAAAAAGTCGTCGGGTTGGCCTAAAGTCGGTACCAGCCAATCAGCGAGGGAGTCTATCCCCTTTTCACTAGCGCTAGACCAAGGAGATTGGTTTTTTTTGCGTCTGGGGTGGAGCGCCACACCTACCATCAGCTCTTACTTTACCTCACAGATCCCTGTGCTACTCACACACTGAGTTGGTGAGGGCCGGTATTGAACTGGGAACCTTGCGGTTTCTAGCCGAACGCTCTACCGGCTGAGCTAAATAGACCCATAAACATCATAGTAAATTCATCTTTTTTTGGAACATTTTCTTTTTCGAATTTCTATATAAATGTCTATATAAAAATAGATAATATACCCAACAATATATTAAAAACTTAAATGTTATTTAAAAAGGAGAAAATAAAACAGTGCTCAATATACAAAAAGTGTCGAGCAAATATTTAAAAAATCAGGATCACTTATCTGTCCACTCTTAATTATTTAAAACAGACCTACTGTCGAAATTTTGGTTTGTCCGCAAAATCTGACGCCAGTAACAAAATAAAAAATATATAAAAGCGTAAAAGATATAGAGGAAAAAAGAATTAACAAAGTCCAAAAAACGAGACAAACTCTAATTATAAATTAACTATATTTATTCAAATTTTAAACTACTCTACGGTCTGCTGTGGGTTGCACAAATTTCCCCGTGCAGTATCTTAACCTATGAGAAAAAACATTTAAAACATATAAAACCAAACAAGACAAAAATTTACATACAAAATTACTAGCCGAGAGGCTAAAGTTCGTAATGCCTTTTTGTTTTTAGTGGGCCCTTATTTTGGTCGGTTGATGACAGAACTCTGAGTTATTTACCTTCTCTCGTTTATCTTCCTTCCTTCTCTCGTTTATCTTCCTTCCTTCCTCCTTCTATGTTCTTCAATGCTTTCTTCTTTCCTTTCTTTTAACTTTGTTCCTTGTTCTTTCCTCATTCAACTTTCCTTTGCTACTTCTTCAAATATTCCTGGACGTTCACGCCCGACGACCTTTTCTCACTATTCCTGTGTACTAGGACGGTCACGTCCCCAAAAATACTTCTTGCTCCTGGTTTCAACCAGTCAAAAAGACCCAGTGGTCTCAACGTTGATACGTTCACGTATCTCTTAACCCTTGGATTCGTTCACGAATCCTAGTCCTTTATTTTGAAGAAGAACCTTCGCTGTTCACAGCGGACAACCATAGAAGGAGGGGAGGGCTTCAGCCCAAGAGAGACCTGTTCTCTCACCTCTGTTCACAGAGTGCCTGTCGTAAAAAAAAAAGTGTCCAAAGTTCGGGAATTCAGCCAGAGCCCTTCCTCGTCCCCTACAGAGATGTCATCTTCGACCAATCAGAGGCCTTTAAAAATTCACCCCACGAATACAAAAATAAAAGCACCATGGCCCAAAAACAAAAATACACTTTATTATTACAAAACATCCCTGTTGCAGCCATTTCATAGAAATTTCTCCCCCCCCCCCCAAAAAAAAATTTCAACACTACATCTATTTCTCGGAATTTTTTTTAGATGGGGCTTGATAATTTGGATTATTCGGACTATTGTCCTCATCTTTATTGTTATATACACAACGTTTCAGTCGATGTGCCCTCCGGCCTTCTTCTTGGGTTCAGATATCCGTGAAGGCTACCGATTATGACAAGAAGGATACCGAATTCAAGAAGGTTGCAGAGTCTAACAAGAAATACCTGAAGAAGGCCAGAGGGCACATTGCCCGAAACGTTGTACAGATACACAATAAAGATGAGGATAATATTCCGAATAATCCAAATAATACAGACCAACACCTCTTTAAAAACTACAGAGTCCGAAAACTGACACACTTGTTTTAAAACTAAAACGTCACCAAAAAAAAAAAAAGAAACGGTAGGAAATAATTTATCTATGAATGAATAGTTCGGCCTACGTTCGAACGTTTCGGTCATATATATATATATATATATATATATATATATATATATATATATATATATATAATGGTTGATTCATTACCGTCGGTTTCAAAGCATTATATGCTTATCTTCAGACAAATTGCCTTGTAAATGACATCCAAATGAATATACGTTATGAATAGCTATCTCGCTTTATTTGACTGCGAATCCTCCTCGTTTATGTGTGATGTTAAAATAACACTCGGAAAGATTTTCCCTTTTAAGGTTGTTGATTTTCTGTTGTTATTTTTTCAGTTCAAGATTTTAATAAAAATTTATTTCTGTGTTGACAAGCTCTAAATATTTCTGATTTTGTTTTTTTTTTTGTTTTTGTTTTTTTTTGTTTTGTTTTTTTTTGCGTAGAATTTAGTCCTTGTAGGATCCGGAATTTCTCCGCAGCCCATAGTCCACATCTCTTGGATACATTTATATGTAGTCTGGATTTTTCTAAAATCTTCCACTCTATTTTATATGGGGTCCCTTGGTCTTTGTACTCCCATACGCATATATATATATATATATATATATATATATATATATATATATATATATATATATAAAGGTAAAAGTATCCAATTGAATGGTATGCTGGGGATAATTATATTTGGGATCATCAATATCTCCTCTACATCCACAATTTATGGACACATAGATTTATTCAAGGATTTTTACAAATCCCCGAGAGAGCTCAATGTATGATAATTGATAAATTAATTATATACCAAGCAACATTCGCACTTTCAATAAGAAAGAAAAACTTAATAAACCGTCATTTGGCTATTATAAATTTATTTCGACCAGAACTCAATAAGTGAACCTAGTTATATCATAACCATCATTAGGGCAATACTACGGAGTGATGTTATGAAGCTCCATCAAGAAATGTTATTTTCTAGTAAAAAATGAAATGAAAAAAAATACACAAATTTATTTGGTTATCATTACCAGCGTTCCTTTTTTTTTCTTCAAAATGTGTTGACGTCATGTAACATTTCTTTACGGTGCTTCATGACATCGTTCCGTAAAAATTGCCTTGATGATGGTTTAATATATATTGATATACAAGGTGTGCCATAAAAGTGCCGAGTTTGAAGCTGTATTTACCAAGATAGTAATGAACAATGAATGGAACGTTATTTTTTCAGAATACAAGGTGTCAAAAAGTACAAAAAAAAACTCGATACTTTTTTTACATACCTTGTATATCTAAAAAAAAAAATTAACTAAAAAAACGAAACGACCGAACGTAGGCAGAACTATTCATAAATAAATACATCCTCTGAATTTCCTGTTCATATTTTTATGCTCACATACCGTCGGATTTATTTTCATTCAGTTTAAATATTTATTTATTTGACTTTGTGGTGTTTCTTGTAACCAACACCCCGTGAATGAGGACCAACATTTGTATCGAAGATAAAATCCCATAATACTTTTATCCAAGATGTATGGTAGGGCAGATTGTCATAAAATTCAGGTGCTAGTTTATGAACCTCCGGCAATTTGTTATAGGGAATGTATGGAAAATCATGATGTTCTATATGATAACCAACATTGAAAAGTACAAAGTTAAGTGGACCATAATATGAACGTGTTGCCTGGTGGTCTCCTCTCTGGAATAGATAATGTTCAGAGATGAAATGACCGGCCAACGGATGTAAACCAAAAGACATAAAAGTTCCAGAAATATAATAGATTAAAGTCTTGTGGCCAAAAGTGTTTAGTATGATCACATCGAATATGATTTGAATGATGACGTTAAAGACTTCCCAGTTTGTCAACGGTTTTGGACTTTTTAAAAATGGCCGAGTTCCATGAATTAATGGGTGGAAAAAAAGCCAGATGATTTTTGTGGCTGGATGATGAAATAAACGGCTCTCGATTCGTGTTGGAATATCAACGTCCATATCTTCTTCTCCCAGATACCTACAAAGAAAAAACGGTAAATGTTAATTCATATATACTTATATATTATGCTGAAGAAAATGATTAAAAGTGAAAAAAAATATATACGAGGGTGAGGATGAATTTATTGCTGTCTGTAGCTCAGTCGGTAGAGCGTTGGAGTAGGTAATCACAAGGTTCCTGGTTCGATACCGACCATCGTCAACTCAGCGTATGAGTTGCACAGGTATCTGTGCGGTATAGCGAGGAGCTGATGGTAGGTGTAGCGCTCCACCCCTGACACTAAAATAATCTCCTTGGTCTAGCGCTAGCGAAAAGGGGATAGACTCCCTCGCTGTCTGGCTCATATTAGGCCACCCGACGACTTTACTTTTTATAGTCGACACGTGTTTCGACCGGTCTGTTTACATGCACGGAATTTTCATTTAAAATCATTTTGAATAAAATTAAAATAAACAAATACCGGGCATGTGTTCCCAATCATCATCAGAACATAAAGATAATATATTTGTATTGTTAATTTCTGCTTTAACGAGTGATACTTATACATACAGGGTGATTGAAAAGTAACTCCCTATTGTTGAAAGGTATCTCACCGTGTTGTAAGATGAAATCTGTCAATACTTGGGAGAATGTTGAAGAATTGATTTTTATGCAAGATGGTGCTCCTCCATATTATGCTATTGTTGTTCGTGAATGGTTGAATCACCATTTTCCTGGGAGAAGGATGGGTAGACGTGTTCCGTATGTGTGGCCGACCAGAAGCCCTGATTTAACACCATGCGACTTTTTTTGCGGTTGGTTGAAGGGGCTTGTCTACTCTGTGAAACCAATGACTTTGGAAGAACTTGAAGGACAAATATGAGAATTTATTCCCACCATTCCTCAAGAGTTCCTGGAAAGAACAATTGATGCGATTTCCGAACGACTTGAGAGGCTGGAGGTGAATGCTGATGCCCATATAGAATTTTAGATAAAACTCCATGGTATATGTGTTCTTCTCATATTCATAAATAAGGATTCAGAAATAAATTATAAGATTTTTAAAATAGTGGGTTACTTTAGAATCTCCCTGTACATGATTATCATATTATGAAATTCATGGAAGGAGTAAAATTCGCAAGCAGTCCTGTTGGAATTATTGTATATAGTTATTTACTAAGCTTAGCTTAGATATGGCACAAAGGGTGTCTAGGCACCCTCTTCACCAGACAAAATCTGTGGGGGTTACCGGTTTAGTCGCCGATGATCCGACTCTGAAATAGGTAGTACTGGGTTATGTAGTACCAGTAGCACATTGAGCGACCTGACACAGTTTAACGATTGATAATTATATGTAAATTATTATCACATTATAAAATTCTTTTTTATGATCAGTATCTATTTTGTTACTTTATAACTGGCAAGAAAATGTCTGCTTGCAAAATGTGATTTTTATTGTGAAAACAGAAAACAAGAATATTTTAACAAAAAAGGTTATATAAAACAATTGTTGACCAGCACACAATAAACATTAAAGAAGAAATAGACCCCTGTGGAATTTAGGGGGTAGTTCACATGTAACTATGTAGCAGAGAGAAAGATGGGTGTTAGGTTTCAAAGACCAAGAATACGACAGCAATATTATGCTACTAAAATGTTTTATTATATGTTAAATGTACAATGCATATATACAAATATAATGTTAGTTTCAAACATGGAGGTTAATGTATAGTTCAATATTCAGTTTGTCTATGTTAGGTTGGATATGCTACTGTTAATTTGGTAATTTAGTGAAGCCATGGTTTGTAGGTAATGTTAGAGTTTGTATTGCAGAGTTATTCCTCATGAAGAATTGTCTTTGATAACTATTCCTCTTGTAACAAAGTTCTTGGTAGCCTTAATCCGAAGGTTAATAAAGAGTTATTCCTGCTGAAGAATTGTCTTTGATAACTATTCCTCTTGTAACAAAGTTCTTGATAGCCTTAATCCGAAGGTTAATAAAGAGTTATTCCTGCTGAAGAATTGTCTTGATAACTATTCCTCTTGTAAAAGTTCTTGATAGCCTTAATCCGAAGGTTAATAAAGAGTTATTCCTGCTGAAGAATTGTCTTTGATAACTATTCCTCTTGTAACAAAGTTCTTGATAGCCTTAATCCGAAGGTTAATAAAGAGTTATTCCTGCTGAAGAATTGTCTTTGATAACTATTCCTCTTGTAACAAAGTTCTTGATAGCCTTAATCCGAAGGTTAATAAAGAGTTATTCCTGCTGAAGGATAACTATATTCCTGCTGAAGAATTGTCTTGGATAACTATTCCTCTTGTAACAAAATTCTTGATAGCCTTAATCCGAAGGTTAATAAAGAGTTATTCCTGCTGAAGAATTGATAACTATTCCTCTTGGTAGCCTTAATCCGAAGGTTAATAAAGAGTTATTCCTGCTGAAGAATTGTCTTGAAGTTCTTGATAGCCTTAATCGAAGGTTAATAAAGAGTTATTCCTGCTGAAGAATTGTCTTGGATAACTATTCTCTGTAACAAAGTTCTTGATAGCCTTAATCCGAAGGTTAATAAAGAGTTATTCCTGCTGAAGAATTGTCTTTGATAACTATTCCTCTTGTAACAAAGTTCTTGATAGCCTTAATCCGAAGGTTAATAAAGAGTTATTCCTGCTTAAAAGCTCCTGCTGGAAAGTCCTGCTTGATAACTATTCCTCTTGTAACAAAATTCTTGGTAGCCTTAATCCGAAGGTGAATAGCAGCAATTGTTTCAACCGAAGGCCCTATCCTCATCAGGGTGGAAGCAGGCTTATCAACCTTCACGGGTATGTGATAATGGATGCTACTCTTAGTGCCTACTCGGCTCGTAGAGGGTTGGAAGCAAAGAATTTATCCGTTGTGGGATTGTTAAAATTATAGCAGCCCACCTTGTCCCCGCAGGTGGAGCTGCGTAAGAGAGAGGAGTAACGCTGTGATCCACCTTGTCTCAGAACGGGTAGAAGGAGTAAGTGGGGGAAGAATGATGGTTGCTTACTTTTATAAGTTCGCCCACGAGACCCTAAGGGGCTGCTGCTACTAGCCGGTGAAACTGGATAGCTTGTCCCCTAATTAATTTCCAACAACACACGTCGTGGTGGGTGGCAGAGATGGAAAAAAGACGTCTTACCCAACTGGGCCGCAGGACTAAGTTTTAATTCTGCTTTATTTGTGTTCATTACAAAAGTAACAACGAACACAGATGAAGAAGTCCCAAGAAGTCCCAAGGGGGCAGACCAAAGGAACAGAGAAAGAATCAGCCTAACATAGAAGAGATAGCAGAAATGTCCGACCGGTAGAGATGAGGCCCAAGAAGAAATAAGCTAAGTACTATAAGATGGTAGGAAGAGGCGAGAGGGCTGTACAGCAAAAGCCAAGGTGGGGGGATGAGGAAGTATTTTTAAAGAAAATTAATATCTCACTAGCAGGACCTGTGGATATACCGCAGTATGATAATTTAATTATTACGATGTTTAATATGTCTACTTAAGAGCTATTACAATTGTTCGATATGTAAAAAGTATAATAATCTTGATTTAACTCTTTCCCACTCTTTTTTTCTTTCTTTCGTTCTTTTCATTATGTTCAATTGAAAAAGATTAGTACGTCTCTCTCTATCTTTCTCCTTCTTTCTTTCTTATATTTTTCTGTGTAGTATGTACTTTTCTTTCCTTTTTTTAAATAAAAATGGAATGGTCCATTATTTGCCTGAGGTGACGATACTCATAAGAAATAAGAATTCTGCGGATAAGCAACAGCAGATATTCAGGATTTACATTTTTGCATTTTTATCTTGGATGATTTGGACGTCTCATTGTTAACCAGTGGATGTTGCAAATAGTTCAATATGTTAAAAGTATAATCATCTTGATTTTACTCTCTCTCTCTCTCTCTCTCTCTCTCTCTCTCTCTCTCTCTCTCTCTCTCTCTCTCTCTCTCTCTATCTATCTCTATCTATCTCTCCTTCATTTCATCTTTTCATTAAGATCGATTTAAACGGATTAGCGTTATCGCTTCCACACGCTCATCCGCTATGTATATCTCTCCCCTACTTTCTTTTTTTTTTCTTTCTTTCTCTCTCATTATATTTTTCTGTGTAGCATGTCCCTTTTCTTCCCTTTCTCTCTTTATAGTACAACTGGAATGGTCCATTATTTAGCTGGGGTAACGACACTCATAAGAAATAAGAATTTGGCTACCAAACCAGATAATCAGGATTTACATTTTTGCATTTCATTTTGGACGATCTAATTATTAACCAGAGTATGTTGCAAGATGATAACGACCGTACAATTAAGGAACACAGGTATTAATATATCTTGGACAATTTGGGCGGACTCATTTTTAACCAGAGGGTGTTGCAAGATGATAACGACCGTACAATTAAGGAACACAGGTATTAATATATCTTGGACAATTTGGGCGGACTCATTTTTAACCAGAGGGTGTTGCAAGATGATAACGGTCGTACAATTAAGGAACACGAGTAGTGATATATAGATTATTATTTATTTCTGTCTTGGTATATACAGTTGATTGATACTTTTTTTTTGACACACCTTGTATGTAGTAAGTAAAGTTGGTGGAGTGATCTATTGTCAGTATCAGCCAGCCAGAATTTTACTATTTACATTTGAAAACCAGTTAGAAATAACATACGTATCAGACGTCGCTAATAAAAACACATTCCATTTCTAACACCCAAATTGAGAGAGATAATGATCAATGTAAAGGCTAAGTGTATGCTTAAATATTGTAAACATTGGTAGTTATCTATGTTATCTTTACAAATTCTTTTTTAAATTGTTGGTTTCACAAATATTCAGAAGAAGAAAAATTGGTTATATCAATAAGATTAGATGCCACTACTTCTTGAAAATACTACTCTTATCAAAAAATGATAGAATTAGCACACTGTTGCTCACTTAGTTATTTTTGTTTAGCAGTAAATAAACTAATAACAAATAAGCCATATGATTTATCATTCAGAAGGGAAAAAGGTATTATCAATAAGAACATTAAATGCCACTACTTCTTGAGAATACTTCTCTTATCAAAAATGATGGAATTAGCACACTGTTGCTCACTTAGTTTTTTTTTTTATTTAGCAGTAAATAAACTAATAACAAATAAGCCACATGATTTATCATACAGAAGAAGAAAAAAGGGTATTATTAATAAAAAAGATTAGATGCCACTACTTAGCAAAAATGATGGAATTAACCCACTGATGTTATCTTAGGTTTTTATTTAGCAGTAAATAAACTAATAACAGATTATCCGCGTGTTAGATAATTCAGAAGAAAAATATATTATTAATATGAAGATTAGATGCTTGGAAATACTACTCTTTGCAAAAATGATACAATTAGTACACTGGTGTTCATTTTGGGTTTTTTTTATTTAGCAGTAAATAAACTAATAACAAATAAGCTAAATGATTGATCATTCAAAAAAAAGGTTATACCAATAAGAAGGTTAGATGCCACTACTTCTTGGGAATACTTCTCTTATCAAAAAATGATGGAATTAGCACACTGTTGCTCACTTAGTTATTTTTATTTAGCAGTAAATAAACTAATAACAATAAGCCACGTGTTAGATTATTCAGAAGAAAAAGATATTATTAATAAGAAGATTAGATACTTGGGAATACTACTTTTAGCAAAAAATGATTTATTTAGCAGGAAATAAACTAATAACAGATAAACTGCATGTTAGATTGTTCAGAAGAAAAAAAAGGTATTATTGATAAGAAGATTAGATCCCACTACTTCTAGGGAATACTACTCTTAGCAAAAATGATGGAATTAACACACTGGTGTTCACTTTGTTTTTTTATTTAGCAGTAAATAAACTAATAACAGATAAGCCACGTGTTAGATTATTCAGAAGAAAAAGCGATTAAATGTCACTAGTTGGGAATACTATTCCAGGCAAAAATGAGGGAATTAGCCCACAGAACATGTCCACTTAAGGTTTTTTATTCAGCAGTAAATGAACTAATGACAGATAAGCCCCATATTACCTTATTCAAAAGAAAAACAAGTAACTCCCTCATTGTCTGGATAAATACCATGAACGGGATAGCCTTGTCGGCTGGCACTTTTGAATACAGCGACTGTACTTCTACAGTGGAATAAGACCCACTCAAATGAAGCTACCTGTCGCCCGTAGGTGGTGACCCGTGATGCTTAAGGAATGAATCCTGAGCAGTCTATGATATGCAACACTCCACTGTGGCCCTTGAGTTAGACGGACGGTCGGAGCAGCCCCCCCCCCCCGATCAATCGGCTGGTCAAGACAAGCCCTAGCACTTATATGATTGTCCTGATTGAATTCCTCAATTGTTCTTATGTCAACCTCGCAACCCTTTTTATTATATATGTACTAGAAGGGGGTGACTGGGGATATTAGTGTCCTAGGGGACCATGTAACCTTTAAGCACCCCATCTGCGATCTCGATTCAGAAGGACATGTTTTTTTAATATACCGTCAAAATCCGGTTGTTTGTTAACAGACGATTTTAGGCGCATTTTTTTTATTATAAAACTAAATGCTAACCCTAACCCCTAACCCTACCCCCTAACCCTAGCAAAATATTTTTTTAAATAAATACTTTTTAATATTAACTAATCGTAGAGTCACATGGAAAATAAATAAACATGTCTTTCGTTTTAAGTTTTTTTTTTTTTTTAATAACAATATTAGTTTATCTTTAGTGCAAAATTATTTTCTCATTGGCTAACAACAACAACATGAAATAGCTAAAAAAAATTAATTAAAATCAAGAACTATTTTATCATATGAAGAATTAAAAATTAATATTTTTCCTAATTCAAAAAAAATTAGTGTTGAAAAATATTCATCAACAAGCAAAACTTCTGATTTATTAAAAGTAATGCTCTGGTGCCAGAGCAGCGATTGAGTGTGATTTAGTATTGTCCCATAAAACTGTTAACTATTCCCTGTAAACTTGTTTTTTGTTTAAAGTTTTTGTAAATAAAAAAAATATTTGTATTAAAAAAAAAATATTGAAATAAACATATCTGCATGCATTTCTCTTCTGATTAGATAAAAACTATTTTAATATAAAACGTGTCTTTCGTTTATAGTTTTATTAAAAGTATTTATTCAAAAAAATATTTTGCTAGGATTAGGGGTTAGGGTTAAGGGGTGGGTTAGCAGTTAGTTTTATAATTTTTTTAAAAGTCTAAAATCGTCTGTTAACAAACAACCGGATTTTTACGGTGTAAATGAAAAACATGTCCTTCTGAATTGAGATCGCAGATGGGGTGCTTAAAGGTTACATGGTCCGTCCTAGGTATGACGTTAAACTGCATGTAGTGGTGAGATTCCAATTCTGGAGCTCTAGGGAACGTGGAGTACCTCAGATAGATGATACCCTGATGACCTAATAGGTTAAAAGAGAGGAGATGTGCTTTGCCAATTAACCTCCATTTTCTTGTAAGATGTCATGAAGGAAATTACTTAGAATAAACGAAAGAAGAAAAAAACAACATAGAACAAAAAAGAAAGAAAGAAAAGAAAGAAAGAAAGAAGGAAAGAAAAAAACATTAAAAGAAAGAAAGAAAGAAAGAAAACTGGAAGAAAGAAAGAAAGAAAGAAAACATAAGAAGAAAGAAAAAAAACATTAAAAGAAAGAAGGAAAGAAAGAAAGAAAACGGGAAGAAAGAAAGGAAGGAAGGAAGGAAGAAAGAAAAAGAAAGAAAGAAAGAAAACATAAGAAGAAAGAAAGAAACAAAGAAAGAAAACATAAGAAGAAAGAAACAAACAAACAAAACATAGTAAGGATGAAAGAAAGAAGGAAAGGAAACATTGGAAAGAAAGGACAAAGAAAGAAAACATAAAAAAGAAAGAAAGGAAAGAAGAAAGCATAGGGAGAGAGAGATCAGGAAGACAGAAAGAAAGTATAGAAAAAAGAAGACATAGAAAGAAAGAAAGAAAGAAAGAAAAGAAAGAAGAAAGAAAGAAGAAAGAAAAAAAGAAGAAAGAAAGAAAGTATAGAAAAAAGAAGGCATAAGAAAGAAAGAAAGAAAGAAAGAAGAAAACATGGGAAGAAAATTGAATAACCCATATTTCATTAATGAAAAAAAATCAATTGAATTATAGTTATTTACTAAGCTTAACTTAGATATGGCACAAGGCCAGGAGTATGGGGCGCCCAATGAGAATCGAACTCATTAACAATGGTCTGCGAATACTAGCTTGCTAACCATTACACCACGTGAAGCGCTCATTTTAGAAACCGAATCTACTTATCTGTGGTGATTGCCCCAACCTATTGTCCTTATGGCAAGCCCCACCCCCTTTTATCATATACGTGCTAGAAGGCAGTGTCTGAGGGCCTTCATGTCCTGGGAATGACATAGAAACTCTATCTGATTGCAAGGTTCCAGTTCTGAAGGTCTTGGAATGTGGAGTACCCCTTCATCACCATTGCTCCCCGGTCCACTCTAGCCCGGAGTGGTAGTACCTGTTAGGGTCACATCTATGGGTTAAATAGTAAAATGTGTTTTTAAAAAAGATTGAGTATCCATTAAAAATTAATTCATTTCAAAACGTTGTAGGCATTATATGACCCTACTGAGGTTGATATGCCGTAAAACAGACCTAACCAAACCAAACAAACCTGTGATCTGCCATATTTCTTCGGTTTTCCTTCCACTAACTACTAAGAAAGTGTCGGTATGTCACATGACTGATTTGTAAGTTTATTGCTTAATTAAAAAGAATTGAAAATAAAAAATGAAGCAAATGACTAAAAATTAAACTTATCTGAACTGTAGAGGATTAAACTTATATAGAGTGGACCATATTGATGAGACACATTTTAAATGCTATTTTTACAGATTACAAAAGCGATACAGAGTACTAAGTATATTTATTACATAACTGGTACACAGGAGGAGTTTTACATGTGATCTAAGATTTGAGTATTAACTCCTTGAGATGGTCCCCATAATGACGAAAAGATTCGAGAACTCGATTTCTCATATCACCAAACGTGTGGTTTAGCATATCAACTCTACAGATGCTTTCTTTCGGTTCCGCTGTCATCTGGGGCCTGCCTGCGTATACCCGATCTTTAAATGACCTATTGAGGTTGATATGCCGTAAAACAAAACAAAAACAAAAAAACTTACCTGTGGTGATCTGAATGATACTTCTTATAGGTCAAGGCCAATGGTACTCCAAGGGGAAGGTTACAAAATATACTCAATAATTTGTTGGCTCTTGGCCATTTGTGTCCAAAGGCCAAATTATGGCCAATTTCATGAATTGCACTTCCTAACGAGTGATTTAAAACGCCGCCAATCACATACGCCAGTAGAAATATCAGCTTCCATGAGGCGTCTTTCAGCCACCAGCCAATCACGAGTTGCAGAAGAACCTCGCCCGTTACAATGAACGCAATCTTATAATTATATCCCATTAATTTCTTAATCTCTGGGTGTTTCTTCAGAATTTCTTTGCGACGTGTGCAGTGAGGTTCTTCGTTGTAAATCCAGTCATTCTCGTCGGAAGTGATTTTAAAATTAAGTCGAAAGAATTGGCCAAACAATGACGGTGTTTCCGTTTCACCGGCTGACATTTTTGTAAGTCGTAAACTGAAAATAGATTTTTTATAATAATAATAATAATAATAATAATAATAATAATAATAATAACAACAACAACAAAGACTAAAAAACAAAATGGGAAGAAAAACAATTATATGGACACTTCAAACGACAAATCGAAGAGGTTGCACATGAAAAGACTTGAACATGGTTAAGAAAAGGAAACCTCAAAAGAGAAACTGAGTCACTAATAATTGCTGCACAAAATAATGCCATAAGGACAAACTATATCAAAGCGAAAATTGATAAGACCCAACAAAATAGTAAATGTAGACTTTGTGGTAATAGAGGTGAGAAAAGTGAAAGAAAAACGGATCGCCTTATCCCAGCAAGAAGACCAAACCCAGTGTTGATAAAAAAAAAAATTTTTAAAATTTAAAAAAACTAGTCAACTGGTGGATTTTTCAGTTCTAGCAGGTCACAGTGAAGCTAAAGGAAAATGAAAAATGGACAAATATCTGGACCTTGCCAGAGAACTGAAGACGTTATGGAATATGAAAGTCAAAGTGATACCAATTATAGTTGGTGCACTTGGAACGGTCCCAAAAGGATTGGAAAAGGGTTTGGAAAGTTTGGAAATCAGAGGAAGGATTGATACCATTCAGAACACTGCACTGCTGCAATCTGCCAGAATACTCAGAAGAGTCCTGGAGACCCGAGGAGACTTGCTGTCACTCAGACTCCAGTGAAAGACCATCAGCTAACACTGATGTGAAAACTCAAAAGGAGTAAATAATACTACTACTACTACTACTAATTAATAATAATAATAATAATAATAATAATAATATGGGTATGACGTTAAATTGATGGCGAAGTTCCAGGACTCCAGAACATGAACTTCGCCATCAGATAGAGTTTAATGTCATGGCCAGTCACCGTCTTCTAGAACATATGTGACAAAAAGGGCTGGTGGTCGCTATAAGGACAATAGTATTGGGACAATCATATAGGTGCTAGGGCTTGACGGGACCGCCCATCTAGCCTAAGCAAGGGCCAAAGTGGAGTAGTGCATGTCATGGACTGCTCAGCCACCAGGGTTTAATCCTTAAACATCATGATTTTAACAAAAGAGAATATAAAAAAATTGAAATAAATAAAATTAATTGAAATAGATCACTAAGTAGGTCTGAGCCTATTCTCCCAAGCGGAGATCTAATAGGTTTAAATTCAGAATTTTCCTTCTTCTAGATTGGTTGCTTAACCAAGGTTAAAGAGCCCATTCTGTCCTACTATTTATCCATACCTGGAAGGAGAATAGTTGGTTTCATGCCTTTCACAGGGGTATTACTGCGCTATGTGGACTGTGGCTTTGTCCATGAGCATGATATGAGATATAATATCATATGTATTTACCAACCCCTCCGCACGAGCTGGATGTGAAACAAGGTCAATTTCTTAAGCAACGTTTAACAGGTTTTAATTCAGAGTTTTCCTCCACCCGGACTGGTTACCTAGCCATGGTTAAAGAGCCCAGTCTGCCCTGCTATTGCCCATAGTTGGGGGGGGGGAGAATTGGATTCATACCTTTACCAAGGGTAATAGCGCTATGTAAAATGCAAACAGCTTCGTCCAGGAATTGAACTCGGGTCGACGAGTCCATTTCCTTACGACTCTATCCATTAGACCACGCGCCTCCATACAACATGTTATAAGATACAAGGTAGAGCTTAAACATTGCGATTCATTTTTTGTTGTTTTTCTTAATGACTTTATTTCTACTGAATTTTTTAAAAAGTGTATATTATTGAGCTCTTATTTACTAACCAGTAAAGTCGTCGGGGTGGCCTAAAGTCGGTATAAGCCAATCAGCGAGGGAGTCTATACCGACTGAGCTACCCGGGTTAGCTCAGTCGGTAGAGCGTTCGGCTAGAAACCACAAGGTTCCTAGTTCGATACCGACCCTCGACAACTCAGCGTAGGAGTAGCACAGGGATCTGTGTGGTAAAGTAAAGAGCTGGTGGTAGGTGTGACGCTCCGCCTCAGACGTAAAAACAATCTCCTTGGTCTAGCGCTAGTGAAAAAGGGATAGACTCCTTTGCTGATTGGTTGATACCGACTTTAGGCCACCCCGACGACTGTTTACTTTTTTATTTACTAACCAATCAGTAACTAAGATTTGGAATATCTATTATATAGGAAGTGATGTAAGGGAGATAAATGCGTCAAAATCAATCAAAATGGTCTTGATTTTTGTGTGTAAATAAGTAAAAATCTCTGGTGGACCATACAGTATGATTTTATTGCGTATATCACCGATCAAGGTCATCAGAGGAGATAATTTTCTTAATACGTTTGATGATCTGTATACGAAAATAAAATCGTTAGTAATAATTTGTTTTGATATATTAAAAAAATCTTGGAAAATATGTTGCGCAAAATTGCGCATTTTTAAACTTACATTTTTTAAATAGATTAAATAAAGCTTTATCTATGGTGAAAATAATGACTTCGACATGCCACATTCCAGACGTTTAAAATTTACTATTAAATTTTGAAGGAGAGAAAATACTTTTTTGTGTCAATTCAAATAAAAATATTGTTTCTTTGTTTAATGGCATATCAACTTTCGTGAGTTATCTAATGCCCAAGTTATCCTTGTAGAAGACTAGGAGTGGTACTATTTAATCTATAGCTGGGAGGATGGGGATGTTCCTACCTGTCATGAGGGTATTAGTCAGCACATGACAACTACAAAAATATATATAGAATAATGATGGGACACATTTTAAATGCTATTTTCTCAGATTATAAAAACGGGCCAGAGTGGACCAGGGAGCTATGGTATGGAAGGGATGCTCCACATTCCGCAAACCTCCATAACTGGAACCTCACCATCAGATAGAGTTTAACGTCATTCCCAGGACACGAAGACCCCTCAGCCACCGCCTTCTAGCACGTATATGATAAAATGGGTTGGGGCTTGCCATAAGGGCAATAGTCTTGGGACAATCATATAGGTGCTAGGGCTTGACATCAGATGATAGGACTGTAGCTAGTTTATATTGGAACTTGGTGAGTAGAGGCGTGACTAAATGTCCCCCACCCCAGCACCAAAATGCTGGTAAATGAGGATTAGTGGATCCCCACCATTCCCAAGGGTATTAGTCCCCTTTACCAAAATGAATTGCATCGTTAAAAAATATTATGAAATGCAAACGAATTAATCTATGTATTAATACTCGTGTTCATTAAAAGTACCACCGTTATAATCTTGCAACACCCTCTAGTTAAAAATGAGACCGTCCAAATCGTCTACTGAAATGCAAAATGTAAATCCTGATTATCTGGTGTTGCTTATCAGCCGAATTCTTATTTGTTATGTGTGTCTTCACCTAAGCTAAATAATAGACCATTGCGTTTTTATTATAAAGAGAAAAGAGGAAGAAAAAAGACATGCTACACAGAAAAAATATAATAATGAATCAATAATGGGTGAAGGGGAACGATAGAGAGAGGAGTGGTGTGCGCATGGAAGAGATAACGCTAATCTGTTTCAATTGAACATAATGAAAAGATGAAAAGAAAGAAAGAAAGAAAGAAAAAGGGAATGAGAGAGAATTAAATCAAGATTATTATACTTTTTACATATTGAACTATTAGCAATAGCTCCTAAGCAAACTCGTCTAAGTAATAATTGAATTATCATACAGTGGTATATCCACAGGTACTGCTAGTTATATATTTTCTCATTTTATTTATTTGTTTATTGTCTAAATTCATCATGAATTACATAAGTAAACATAAATATGTATACTTACGTATATGTAAGTTACGGTTACGTAATACTAAAGTTATATTATGTAACTTTTTTTAAATAAGTTACATAACTATTAGAGCAAAAGCCTCCCTGCCGGTGGGTCTTTGACTACACTGACACTAACTCCTGAAAAAAGGTTAAGACCCCTAACCCCCCACCCCAAAAAAAGAAGTGGTCCTGAATATGAAACTAAGCTGCATCTGATGAGCCTTAAATTATGGAGATCTGGTGATTATGAAGTACCCCTTCATTATCATTATTCCCAGGTCCACCATGACCATCAATGGAATAAATAGATCTGTTTAAAAAAATATTTGTATTCAATAGGAATAACTAAATTATATAACTAAATTATTTGTACTAGCAAATATATGCATCCTCCGGGTGCAAGTATTAAAGTTTTAATATAATAAAATATCATATTAAATTAGAAAGGCTAATGAAACTGAATAAGAATGCAGATAAAAAGATTTGGAACAGAGGGGGTATGATTAAAAAATAGAAGAACTTTGAAATTAACTCTTCCATCATTTTCCATTACTCCCGTCTTTCATTGGTAAATTTTCCTAATTTAACTATTTAGTTTAAATAGGAAGTAAAGAATAATATTACAGTTATTTCATCTTGTTAATGGATTTTTTAAAGATTTATTGAAGAGATTTTTGGTCATATTCATCAAGATAAAACCAAACAATTAGAAATTAATAATACTAAGCACATATTTATTAAAATCAAATTTTTAAGATCAATATGCAAATTAGCCTTCCCATTCACACTGTAAACCGCTATTTTGTTGTATATATAAATACAACTGCATGTCATTTGCATGTAGATATGGTCAACAGTCTTAATGATGTAAATCAATTTTGTTAATAATTGAGGTTTAAATAAAAATAAAATTATGGAGAATGAGATGTAAATAACAAAGGGAATTGTGACTTGTATAGTAATATAGTTTCGGTTACAGACAGACAAACCCACAATCTCCATTATAATAAGATTAAGAATAATTACTTGAAGCTACAATTGTTTCCTAAGAATTATTATTAGTTACTTGAAACCATATAACAGGATGTAAACAAATGACTATTATTAGATAGAAATGATACTTGAAACCATATAATTATTATTATTTCATTCCTTGTTCATTTTTCACGCCAGCATAAGCTGATGGACTTTCACTGGAGTCTGAGTGACAACAAGTCTCCTCAAGTCTCCAGGACACGTCTGAGTATTCTAGTTGATTTCAACAATGCTTTTGTCTGAATGGTCTCAATTCTACCTCTGATTTCCAGTTCCTCTAGTCTGTTTTGGAGACTGTATTATTATTATTATTATTATTATTATTATTATTATTATTATTATCTGAATTTGTTGTAAATTAAATCAAAGTAACTACAGAGGTATATTTATAACAAAAAATTTGTTTGTTTTTTGTTTTTTTCCGTCAAACCAGAAAATCTGTGTTGTACTTACATCTGTATATTATTATTATTATTATTATTATTATTATTATTATTAGTTTTTCACACCTGCCGTAGCTGTTGGTTCACTGGAGGCTGAGTGACAGCAAGTCTCCTCAGGTCACCGGGACTCTTTTGAGTATTCTAGCCGATCCCAACAGTGCTGTAGTTTGGATTATTATTATTATTATTATTATTATTATTATTATTATTATTATATAAGAATACTTATAACTAAACAACTACGAAAAAATTAATTGAATTAGATAGTAATACTTTATATATAACTTTGAATTATTTGTATTAAGTATAGTTACTTAAAGCCATGTAACTGTTTACTAAGGATTATTATTAGTTACTTGAAACTATATAAAGTAAGTAAAGTCATCGGGGTGGCCTAAAGTCGGTATCAACCCGACAGCGAGGGAGTATATCCCCTTTTCACTAGCGCTAGACCAAGGAGATTGTGTGTCTGAGGCAAAGCGCCACACCCACCTACCATCAACTCCTCACTTTACCGCACAGATTCCTGCGCTGAGTTGGCGAGGGTCGGTATCGAACCAGGAACCTTGTGGTTCCTAGGTTGTTTTTTTCCCTTGTTTTTTAGCGTCTGGGGTGGGGCGCCACACCTACCATCAGCTCCTCACTTTACCGCACAGATCCCTGTGCTACTCATACGCTGAGTTGGCGAGGGCCGATATCGAACCAGGTACTTTGATGTTCCCAGTCGAACACTCTACCGACTGAGCTAAAGCAGCCCTATTGAAACTATATACATATCAATAAATTAATATTATTAATTAGAAATAATTACTTGAAACCATTTGATTATTATTACTAGATAGGAATACTTGATATAGAACTGCGAAAATCACTTAAGGGTATTTGCCTGCTCATCCCACTTATGAGGGCTGGACACAAGGTCTCGTTTTTACGAGGGCGCATAAAAATTGCGTCGATCTGGGGGGATGGCCCCCTTGGATCGACGCTATTAATTGTACTTTACCGGTCCAGCGGCCGAAGCACACTGGACCCCCAGCCGAGGCCGGGTGGATTAGGTAAGAATTAGAGCATAGTAACTGGAACGGATACTACACTTTGATCCCCCCCCCTATGCCAGGAGCGAGTCCCTGTGGTGTAGTGCCTAATGTGCTGGATTATGACATCGTAGTAAGCGAGTTCGAAGCCCAGTTGCTGCTCTATTACGTTCACTTTCGGATTAATATGCTTGGGAAAAGTACAACCCCCCCTTCTATCTCGCTATGACGTACAGATTAGGGCGAAAAGGGTGTTGACTCCGGCAATCCAGGTTAGAGGGGAATTTAAGCAAATGGATAAATATAATCGTACCAAAAATTACCCAATTATTATGTTTTTTGCTTTTTTTTGTTTTTTTACATGAATTTCCATGAAGCCAATTTGGCAATTGCTGTGTAATCTTATTATAATGGAGATTGTCTGTCTGTCTGTCTGTAACCGAAACTACGTGACCACCAATGTCACACCTCACTTAGTTATTTAGATTATATTCTCAATGGTTATTAAATAATCACTAGTTTAATCTTAATTGGCATCAATCTATTAATACAATATTTCTATTAGGGTCTAGCTGAGATAGATCATTAATGTTTTTAAAATTTTGCGATGTGTATTACATATCATTAAGAAATAAATGTTTACTTAGTATATGGTTTTAATAATTTGCGTACTTGTTTTAATAAAACTGTGTTTAATAAATGATTACTTGATGTTATTGATTTCCAATATTATTGTTTTATTCTCAAACGTATTAAAAACAATCCTATGTATGATTTTGTATAGAAATCAATTAGAATAAAGTAAAAATACCTAGTTCGATACACGACCTCGCCAACTCAGCGTATGAGTAGCACAGGGGTCTGTGCGGTAAAGCAAGGAGCTGATGGTAGGTGTGGCGCTCCACCTCAGACGCTAAAAATAATCTCCTTGGTCTAGCCCTAGTGAAAAGGGGATAGACTCCCTTGCTGCATGGCTGATACCGATATTAGGCCGCCCCGACGACTTTACTTTTTTTTACTTATAGTTGTATTTAATTTTATAAGTCTTTCTAATTTAATATAGTATTTAATTGTATTAAAAACTTAAATACTAGTGCCCGGAGGTCGCGATTCTTTTTTAGGGTGGGGGCGGAGTTTGAATAAAAAAAATTATTTCATAAATTTCTATCGTTTTTCTATTTTTTCAAATATTTTTCGGTGGGGGCGGATAAAATTAAGGTGTTGGTCCAGGGCATCAAAAAACACTGCATGCCACTACCCCCCCCCCAAAGCTATTGTTTAAATAGTACCACTACTGAACTTCTACAGGGGGGGGGGGCTTTGCCATTAAATAACCCATGAAGGTTGATATGCCCTTAAACAAAGAAACAAAACCAAAAAGCGCTTAAGAAACAACAACACAAAAAATGTAGATATAAATGACTGCGATTCCTTAACCTCTTGACATAAACAACCCTAGATGTATATATATATATATATATATATATATATATATATATATAGAGAGAGAGAGAGAGAGAGAGAGAGAGAGAGAGAATGGATGTGGTTGGTCTGTATATTGCATAGGCGAGAAACTGTCAGTAACCAAGTGTTGACTCCATATCCACGATACCTTAACTCAAATATATATATATATATATATATATATATATATATATATATATATATGGGGAGGGATATAGAACATAACATAACATTTCGGTTTTTGCAACCTTCTTCAGGACTACACACACACACACACACACACACACACACACACACAGTGTATATACCGTGTTAAATTCAATCAATTAATCGATCATTTAAAGCGAAAATATTTTTTAAGATATTTTTCTTACCTGTCGTTCAGTAATCAAACTCCAAGACTATTGTTGTCCGGAGAAGCTTCGAAAACAGATTCCACCGTCAAGTTCCACTGTGAATGTATTAATGAATAAAAAATGATTTCACTTGAATCGATCACGTTGTGTATTTTAAGGGAGTGGTGTGCAGCACGTTTTTGTTTTGTTTTGTTTTGTTTTTTTTTCACAACATATTCAGAATAAACATTACCGTTTATGCACCAATCATAAGTTGACGACGACGTGTATAAAAAAAAAAGTAGGTTGGGTAAACAGCGTAAAAAGAATTCAAGTTATGGATGAAGTGGGTGAAAAAAAAAAAAATAAGCAAAAGAAAAAGTCCGACTGAAAAGGTAACCGGCTTGGTCCCTGACTTTAAATACTTGTTTGGTAGGTGTCGTATATTCAATATGAGCAAAAATATATTGGAACTGTTGAAGCATGGTAAGATGAACATGCGAATTGGAGCGTGTAGCTTTCGAAATTATCTTATCACGCGGTTTTCTTAAAAGAAAATCGCTGTCTTTTACTTGAAAGAAAATGTGCACACTTTCTGCTTTCCAGAAACAATATCTATAACCGTATCGCTCTATAAGCTTTTCTCTTCCAACCTCCCTTGGGTGCACAAATTTTGGGGTAATGATATATACTAGAAGGGCCTGTGGATATACCTCAGTATGATAATTCAATTATTGCAATGTCTGATATGTTCACTTGAGAGCTATTGCTAAATAGTTCCATATGTAAAAAGTATAATTATCTTCATTTAACTCTCTCTCTCTCTCTCTCTCTCTCTCTCTCTCTCTCTCTCTCTCTCTCTCTCTCTCACACACACACACACACACACACACACACACACACACACACACACACATACACACACACATTTTCTTTCTTTCCTTCCTTTCATGTTTTCATTATGTTCGATTGAAACAGATTAGCGTAATCTCTTCCGCGCGCTCATCCCCTCTTTATATATTTCCGCTACTCTCGTTCTTTCTTTCTCTTTCTTTCTTTCTTTCTTTCTTATTATATTTTTTCTGTGTAGCATGTCCTTTTTCTTCCCTTTATTTATAATGAAAACCGAATGTATAAAAATTAAGGTGGGTTAACGGTAGCAGTGAGGGAAAGCGGGATTATGTTTAAATAATAAATAGTTCCATATGTAAAAAGTATAATTATCTTCATTTAACTCTCTCTCACACACACACATTTTTCTTTCTTTCTTTCTTTCCTTCCTTTTATCTTTTCATTAAGTTCGATTGAAACAGATTAGCGTAATCTCTTCCGCGCGCCCACCCCCTCTATATATATTCCCCCATCTCTCTCTCTTTCTTTCTTTTTTCTTTCTTTTTATATTTTTTCTGTTTATCATGTCCTTTTTCTTCCCTTTATTTATAATAAAAACGAAATGGTCCATTATTTAGTTGAGTTGACGACACTCATAAGAAAATAGAATTCGGCGGATAAGCGACACCGGATAATCAGGATTTATATTATTTATTATCATCTGGGACGATTTGGACGGTCTTATTTTTAACCACTGGGTTTTGCAATATGATAACGATCGGAAGATTAAGGAACAAGAGTACTAATATATAGATGCGCGTAGATGGAATCGTATCTGCACGAGAGTCATGACCGGTACTAGGGTCTCATCACCAATCCCCGAATCTATCATACTTGTGCAATAGGGTAGGTCGATTTTTCACTTTTTTAAAATATCAAATTACATGAAACACAGAAAGTTGTGTATTGGTCTATTAAGTTCTGATACCAAAAATTAGATCTTGAACTTTTACCATTTTTTGAGGAAATAGCATCAAATATCGTAGACAAAAAATGCACTGAAAAATATTCGGTTTTGCAATAATGGGGGGGGGGGGCATATTTTTGATTTAAACTTTAATTATAATTTTGTCATTTAATTTCATTTTGATAAGATAAAATGGCAGCATTCTCTGATTTAAATACTAAGATCGTTAGATTTTCTTATCAGTTTTTTTGGCCAAATTTTACAAAACCGAGGATTTTTCAGTGCATTTTTGTCTACGGTATTTAAAGCCATTTTCTCAAACATTGGTACAAGTTCACGATTCAAGTTTTGGTATCATTACTAAATAGACCAATAGGCAACTTTCAGTGTTTCATGTAATTTGATCTTCTATAAAAAATGAAAAATCGACCTACCCTAATGTACAATAATATATTATACAATTCTATTTCCATATAGGAACAATTCAGCTAGAAAATTCAAAAGAAATACAATGTATCTAGATATAGAAAAAAGATATACCATGATAGAAGCTCAACCTTGGCATTTTTGTCTAAACTTGGACTTTCTCCACCAAACAAGAGGAAATACATAAAAAAAGATCTAGGAGAAAGCTCCAACCACATCAGTCCTATATTGTGACATCAAACTGACAAAGTCTGGTGGTATCGTGAGATACTGCTGGGGCGCTCTGGGCTAGTGGTAATGATGCTTCAGTCCCGAAACCATGCCTGAACCCAGAGTCATCATCTGATGAAGGCTTTATAATACAATGGGTGCAAGAATGTGTATGTGCATATAAATGCACACTTAGTATATAGTTAAATAATAGTTAGTTAAATCGAATTAAAAAGGTAGTAAGTCAAACCACATATATGTATAAATATGTGTGTGTGTTCTAGTGTAGATAATGTGTGACTATACATATGTATAGATAGATAGATACATATGTGCGCATGTATACATACATGTGTGTGTATGCATATATTGTATGTGTAAGTAGGCGTAAAGTATGTGAATGGTCGGTCAAACAAAGAACCCTTTCAAATCCCGCAGGGTTGATAAGATCTCGGAGGATGAGATTTCATACGAGAGTGAGATGAGATTTGGGGATTTCTGGGAAATTCAAAAAGTTTAGTTAGTTAGTCCCTGGGAGCCGAAGAGTGCACATGAGCCCTGAACACTGAGGAAGTTAGGATGTGAGATGCCCACTAGAAGCTAGCCCTAGCAGAGGTCTACAAAGAAAGGGGGAACCCTCCCCCATCTCGACAACCAGGGGAGATAGCAGCAGATGAATACGTATTATATATCTCCCTGCCTTTTCTGAAGTTCACCTGACATTGTCTTGTCTTCATTTCTCTTGTTGTTGTTTTGTTTCCCTTATGACACATGGGTGCGTTCCCAGACACGGCGTTGGGGTTTTGTCAGACGATCAATACGGCCAGTGACAGAATTGACAGAGACGATCCGGACAGACTGCTATTGACCATCAATATTCTCTTCGGACGTCCTGTATGTAACGATCCTGAGTATCGATCTGGGAGACTGCTATTGGTAGTGATCAATATTCTCCCAGACGATTTGGACGAGAACAATGGTGAGATGTTGACGACGCGACCCCATGTGTCATAGCTTTGTTGGCTGCAATGTTACTGTGTAAATAGCAGTCATTGTATGAAGATTATATTTTTAGATCTTTCCATCTGTGAGATATAAGATTTTAGTGGTATTCTTTAGGGCTGTTTTAACGTAAGGTGTGTAGACGGACAGGGATAAGTTTAAACAGAGATGACAGGGGTGAGGGAGAAGAGGTTACCTTAGAACAGTGGTTCCCAACGATTTTAGTACCATGCCCCACATTTTTATCATAAATTTCTTCATGTCGCCCACCCGTTAATTGTTTAGTATGATATAAGGATATCAGTTTTGAAGAAGTATAACATAAAAATTGTATCTTTCAAATAAAACTAAAGGGTTTAACTTCAAATTTGATCAAATAAAATCCATTTTATATTGTGCATAATTGCGGGTGGGGCAACAGACGAACTGCAAAGTTAAACAAGTCAGAAACCACGCATATAGCTGGTGCCAGATGCACGATGACATTAGTGGGTGAACATTTAACTAGATTGCACAAGTTGTTGTGCTCAGCTAGGTTGTAATTACAATTTTACCCTATGAATTTATAATTTTTACCCATATAGGGTAAAACAAAAAAAAAATGTTAATATTACTATATTTTTCATATTGCTTCCCCCGCCAGTGGGGTGTAGGCCCCACGCTGGGAATCACTGCCTTAGAAGAAGGCAGAACATGTCCTTTATGATTTCTTTAGCTATATCTATACATATACAGGGTGTTCGGGAGAAATTTGACAGTTTCATAAGGAAAAAGAAAAAGTGCTTGGTAACTACAAAATTTAATGGATTCTAAAGATATTCAACGGGCACGGAAAGTACACTACTGTCAACGAGTTTTACTCAAAATGACCGCCATTAGCGTCGATCACAGCCTCAATCCTGCTCCGGAACATGGAGCAAGTTGATGTTACAGGTTCACTGGGAAGAGTCTCAAAAACTGCCTTATTTCTGTCGATTAACTTGGCTTTTGTAGTACTGACACGGCGATTGGTATCTTTCTCAACAACGCCCCATACATAATAACCCATGGGGTTAAAATCTGGGAAGTTCGGAGGCCAAACATTGGGATTGATGTGGTCGTAAATATTCGCTGACAACCATTTTTGACTTTTCCCAGAGGTGTGGCAGGGGTCGAATCCTGCTGCCATACATATGGCCTACCATTGGCTACCCTTGTTATTCAGGGCTTAACTACAGTGTTTAGCAACTCTACGTAGGAATCTGAGGGTCCTCCAATATTTTCTTCTGCAGATTTTCGAGAAATTCTGCTGTACGAACGCAATCAGATCGTCTGTTATGTTGTTTTCTTCTAGCCACAGCCTCGTAGTCTCCATTGCAATACTCCAGTTCATGCCTGATTGTTTTTACAGTGTTCATGGAGCATTGGGCAGCAACCTTATTTTGATGGCCAATGCAGATCATCATGATACAAGTTATTCTCTTCCATGATTCAGGTGGGTTCCAGTCATCCATTCTATCTGTCATCACGTGTATGAATAAAGAAGGGTCCAAGCTTTTAAATGATGCGTAGTGTGCCTCAATACCTCCAACATACGGAGAAAAATAACCAAATATAAACATGTCAAATTTATTCTGAACACCCTGTATATAGGGCAGTTGGTATATATGTATGTATGTATGTATGTATGTCCAGCTGAAACTACGAAGAGAAAACAATTAATCATACATAATTAAATATACATACACATTCACTATCACCAAATCTTCCTTTTTGAGCAAAACTAATTAAGAATTGATTTATATTCGTGAAGATAATTAAAAGATAAAATTTAAATAGTAACAGCATGGATTATTATTTTTATTTTTATTTTATTTTATTTTATTTATTTATTTATTATTTATTTATTTATTTTTTGCGTTTAATATTTTGAATAAGAGACATTATTTTTTTTCTTTTCAGAGCGTGCATTATTTTCTTGCCCCACCAGGCCGGATCAATGCAAGGTCTTTTTTACGTTGGGATTTTGATGGGGCATCCTGCGAGGATCCAACTATCAATTCAATGATAATGGATCTGTGAGATTAACCTTTTGCTCCACACCCCTCTATCCAGGCGACGCCGGGTAGCCACTTCTAGTTACAAGTTTTTCGTTCCCATAAGACAAAATTTCATTATTTGGGCTATTGTTAAATCTTTATTGTTATCTACACAGCGTTTCGGCCGATGTGCTCTCCGGCCTTCTTCAGGTGTTTTATGTCGAACTCGGGAAACTTCACAGACTCGGGAACCTTCTTTCGAACTCGGGAACCTTGACGAACTCAGGGGCCTTCACGAAACCTGGAACCGAACCATTTATTCAATCCACGGGGGTAGACTGTTCTCATTCCGTTAACCATGACCAGGTATAAGTGTTAAGCAATGTTAAATATTCTATGCTATTATCACCCTTGGCTAGGATTGAACCTGCAATCTACAGATGATTGTCACTTAGAACTGTATCAACTCAATCCTTATATCTGTTGCGCCATGTGCCAGAGACATAGAATTGAAAGGGTTATTTTTTAATGTCTATAAACTGCTGAAGTTTTCGGCGCTGATACGATCAAAGGTCAGTAGAAAAGAATCTGATTTTTATTACTTCAGTGATGCTTAATAGCTTTTTTAATTTAATGTGTCCTGGGACGCACGTATTTGATTTATATGAGTCCCCGAGAAATTTGATGGGTCCCAACTAAAGTTTCTTAAAATATTGTAGAGCTTTTATCTATGAACATCTAAAGCCGCCCAACCCTACCACGTACTCCATACAATTCGTTTCTAAGAAAATATTGAAATGTATTTACAGTGTGACATATCGCTGGTACATCAACCAGTATACATACGCTAGAATTATAAGAAAACTTTATCTGAAGAAAGAAATAAAAAGAAAAGAAAACCAAAGGTGTGTGGGCGAGCAAAGAAGTAAGATTCAACCGGTCTTGTATTTTTTACGAAGGAATGTTAACATTGCTACTACTACCTATGTGCTTAGAAGACAATTGTACCCCCACACCTTAGGTGATGGGGGAAAGTATATATGTGGATTTCAATTGTGACCGCGCGACCCTAAGAGTACACCTTACCCCAGGATTGTTGCTATGACAACGATTAAGACGGCTTTTCGCGCGAAGAAATCGCGCAAGGCAAGACACAGTTGAAAGAATCATCCGACGGTCAGCACCTGAAACTTCTTGCTCTGAAAAATTCGATACTTGGATCTAAAGACGGAAGGACGGAAGAATTAAAGACCTTTTACTATGAATTAAAGTTAATTCATTTTGGATGGAAAGAACGAATCACCGTTGATAAAAAAAAAAAAGAGAGTAAAAGGGAAATGAACAATTTCTTTTAAAAAGGACTTCCTTTCGAGTTACAACGTCACAGTGAGTTAACAAAAAAAACATATTTTGTATTCTGTGAATTCCTATTGTCTGTCATATATTTTATGTAATGTTGATATGGTTGATATATGTATATGTTCAATTGCTCGCCCACTCATTTAACAATAAGAATCATATATTCATTTTACTCCCCTGATCCCGTGTAGATTTGTATATATATGCATTTACCCCCCCTCCCTTTTATATAAACAAATTGTAATCAAAAGTTAATAAATGTTCGTGTGTTTATCCGAAATCCTGGTCGTTCTTCGTCATACAGTGTTGTTGCCATTCATCGGTTTTCTACCCTTTCACGGGAGCAAAGAGAAAAGTCTTGAATCCCATCCCTTTTGTATTTTTTTTTTATATATATATCTGGGACCTTTTGCATTTTTTTTTTTTTTTTGTTATTTCATGTTGCGGAGGTACGCTGGTCGTCCCTAACGAGCGTGCGTGCGTAACAACAGTGAGCTGGAAATAGTGGGGGGGAGAAAAAAGACAATGGGACGCATGGATACGATTTTATGCGTCATTTTAGATTTTTATGTGTCAGTGACGCAGTACACGTAACCTATCAGCATCTTTGACTTTATAGTCAAAGCGGGAAAAGGCTGTTTTCGTTGCCGAAAATCGAGACCCCCATATATTCACGCAGAGCAGTTTGGGTCTAAAGAGCAGTAGACAGTTGTCTCCGCCCTATCCGCTGGGGCATTAGAATACACGGACTGCACCTCTGCAGAGGGGTAAGACCCCTCAATGGGACCACCTATTGGCCATGGGTAGTGACCTGTGATGCTTAAGGATAGAACCCAGGTGGCTGAGCACTACATGCAACACTCCACTTTAGTCCTTACTTAGACTAGACAGGCGGTCGTAGAGGCTGGCCATATCAAGCCCTAGCACCTATATGATTGTCCCAACACTATTGTCCTTATGGCAACCCCCAACCCTTTTTACCTTATTAGTGCTAGAAGGCGGTGACTGAGGGTCTTTATGTCATGGGTATGACATTAAACTAACTGATGGTGAGGTCCCAGTTTTGGAGCTCAGGGGAATGTGAAGCACTTCATCCCCATTGCTCCCAGATTCACCCTGACCCGGAGTGGTAGTACCTGTTAGGGTCCCATCTCTGGGTTAAATAGAAAAAATGCGATTATAAAAAAAAAGGAGTATCATTAAGAATTGATTTATTTCAAGACATTGTCGGTATTAAATGACCCACTGAGGTTGATATGCCGTAAAACAAACATATGCAACACCCCTCTTTAAAGAGAAAAATGTGTTTGTCCGTTGGACGTTGTTGTGACTTTGTAGCGGTGTGGAGGTGTATGAGCTAATTTTTTTTTTTTTTTTTTTTTTTTTTTTTTACGTGCGAAGATTATCTTCGTTGGGTGTCTTGGGTTGATGGTTTTTAGCAATTGAAAAATTCATCAGGACTTATTGTTGCATAGCGCCTTCTTCACTGGCACTAAATAATTATGATGTTGCATACCTCTTCTTCTTCACTTACTTGGACATCTATTCTTCTGCTGGCCGTCTTGGTATGCTTCTGATCGTCTTTCGTATATCTTCTAACATCTTGACTTGGTCTGGCATCTTCTAAGGCCTAGCGTCTGGAGTTGACTTGGGGATTTCGGTCTGCTTTTCTGTTAGGGATTTCTCCTTATCAGAAGCCCTGTGTCATTGTTAGTTTTTAGGTAATAAACACAAGACTTCGATTTACTTTTGATCTTATTTTATTGTTAAATCTCCACCAGACATCTGTTAACTAACATAGCGCGCGTATGCAGAGTGAGTCACAGTTCGGCAGTACATCTTCACTGCCTGACGTACAACTGCAAACTGGGGACCGAACAGGTCCCACGTGACTTCACGTATCTTGGCGGGCTTCTGTAATTTTCCATTGAAGGACCCGGCCATGGTATGAAAAGGGTCATCCCCTCAGAATTACAGGGGATTGACAATAATCTTATGCCACCGCATAGATTATGTAACATTATTATTATCTATTGATGTACTGTGACTAGTTATGTATCAGTCCCCTCCGACATCACATGACACTCGAAAAGACATAATGATAGAAGGTTAGATTCTAGCTCAGGTAAATACTTTCAGGTACCTGGGCTCCACAGTTGCCGTCAGCAATAGACTCAATGCAGAGCTTGATCTCCGAATTTCAAATGCTTCCAAAGTATTTGGTAGGCTGAAGAGGCGAGTCTGGTTCAACAGAGACATCTCCTTGAAAACCAAATGTGCAGTATACCGTGCCATAGTTCTCTAAACGCTCCTGTACGGTGCAGAAGCCTGGACGATATACAAAGCGGATGCCCATGGACTACATGTCTATTACATGCGTCACTTGCGCAGTATTTCAAATAAAAACATTTAATGTTTTCATTCTGCTGTCCTAAAAGGATGTATCATATCAGCTAATTTGCCTTTGAGATGTTGCTGTACTATTCCACTGAACTAAAATTTATGACTTTTCATGCACTGCCTAATTCAGAGATTGAACTCATGACCACCATGTAACTAGATACACTTTAACCAATGCTAAATACGTGCAGCCCAACGTCTCTCTCTTGATGATGATGATGATGATGATGATGATGATGATGATGATGTGAGCACTCAACGAGAAATTAAAATGCACATACCTGCAGCCCTACATCCGCTTTCTCTAGCTATCTGTCCCTATCGGCCATCGCACTTGGTAAGTCCTTTAGACGGCACCCAGTATCCGTATAGAGTTGGTGAAAGCAAATTTATTGCTGATCAGAAGTGACCGTGCAACTGCTGTTTTGTAAGATGCAGCTTCCAGGATTTGTCAAAAAAACATCACGCAGCTTCCTTGTGTGGTTTCCATATATATATATATATATATATGTATATATATATATATATATATATATATATATATCAAGAAGAAAAAGCAAAAGAAAAGTATACTGGCAATGTCCAATATTTCCGTAAATCTATCCCGGGAACTAATATAATATCTGCGACTGAATTTAAAAACAAGGCTTCTAACAGTACGTACTTAATGTACCACTTGTATAAAAATAGTTTGTATTAATCCTAATTTATTTTTAATATTAAATTACGAAAAAAAAAAAAAAAATAATAATAATAATAATAATAATAATAATAATATCTTTTCAGCTAGTATATTAGGTCTGAGACCTGTCAGCTGTTCCTTATAAACATTCATCTTAATTCCACAGAATATGTATAATCTTTCCACAGATTATCTAACATTGCTTAAAGGAGTTTAAAGATGGGGCATTCACTATTGATGATGGTAGTTTATTCCATGTATTCACCACTCTGTTACTAAAATAATTTTGTCTTGCATTTGCTTTACAAATTTTTCTAGGAGTTTTAATTTATGACCCCTGGTATTGATATTTTGAGCAATGTTTAGTAGGTCAAAGTTCGTTGAATACATAAAACATAATCAATTAATGCTTTTTTTTTTTTTTTTTTTTTTTTACAATTCAAAACACTTTTTTTACAATTCAAAGGAAAATCAGTAGAATACAAATCCAAACTTGACTCACTTTTTAATAGGAAGTATGGATAGATTTGATTGGCCCAAAGGAGATCACAACCATTAGATTGTAGGTTTGTACTTTTGAGACTCAAATTATCATTTTCTATGTTCAAAGTGCTGTGATACTATGGTTGAAGACGAACATGGTCAGAATAAATAAATAAATAAATAAATAAGAAAGAGTATGTTAAGGTCCGGCATAAGTAAAAGGGGTGGGTGGCTGACCTTTTTACGAATCCAAAGATTAGGTCGTAAAGTTTAAAGAGACCTATATGCCACCATGAAATGGGACCACTTGGTGATAATATCTTAGGCACCCAGGTATTAAAAGCAAAAAGGATTTTTTTAGGAGAAATTCTCTTTTGAAAAAATTAATGATCAACATATTGAAGACGGATTGTCTGGAAAAATATTTGAGTACTTTAATTTTAAGGGTTAATGGCGACTCGAAGTCTGCGATTTATTTAAGTTCTGGTCATTTGTGTGGTCCGGAGAAGATGGTTTGGGTAGGGGAATTTGACATAAATACAACTAAACTCGAGCCCTAGGTTAGTTAGCACCCGGGGATTGAAGGGTTAAGTTCGCCAGTAGGGATAGCAGCAGTAGTAGCCAGCTGGATAGACAGCGGAAGATCACACACACTCTTCTTCCATCCGCGTCTTGTTTACACACATTTGTGGTTGTTGTTGTTGTTTTGTTTTTAATCCTTGTGAGCCTGTATTTCTGACTCGTGCTTAAATTCGGCCGGCACATAATTCACAACATTGGGATCTAGACAAGTACATCTAAAGAGCAGAGTGCAGAACAGGTCGTCTCACAGTGCTAACCTGTTGCATTAGTAAATAATGCACTGTTAGGAAGACCTAACAAAAATAGAAATGCTCTCCCTTGACCAGTAGGGGGACTGACGGGAACCCGGATATGGGGTTTTCCGCCATGTTACTTTTGGGTTGGTTTTCGGACTGCGCGGACGCAGCTGACCACGTGCGTCAGCACGGTTGGGCTAGTTGGGTCACTTTTAGGGGAGAAGCATTCTCTACCCCTGTGATAAATAAAACCTTGTTAATTTTCCAACAACCTGGTCTTACATTTTCATTTCGGTCTTTCGTAATTTATCTGTATGTGTTATAGGTGATATAACCTATGGACATAAATGGAATGCGCCGACGACTACTATAAGTAGCAGGAACAATTGTGGCTTGAGACGAAGCCAAGCGAGTCATCTCGTAACTGTATGGTCGGACGCAATCTCCACTTTCTACTCCTTGTTGTTCAATACATTTGTATCCATTTTTACCAGTCGTTTGTCTTATTTTTTACCCTTAAAAACATCACAACAGTATATAAAAACATAACATGCACATAGCTAAAAGATTGTACTATATAAGAGGGTTAAACAGTTGTGCAAATCTTGGGATATTTTGCTACAGTGTTTGCATTCATCTAATCATATCTAATTTCTTCAATGGGTAATAGATTATTCTGTAACAAATCATTAAATAGATATAAAGCGTTTTCTTCAAGTGTTTCGTCAAGGACCCAGTGAGGCAACCATATAGTTGTACTGACACGGCTACAGCATGGAAGAATTCCTGTTTTCTGAGATCAGATTTCGTTTTCCTTGTATCCCGATTATGCATTGGTCACACAAGACTGACGCACTCCTATATACTCAAACAAGAACAACAACCTCAGTGTGAAACAAACATGTCAAACTCCTTTGACTGTTAAACACCTTATTCATAGGTTAACTTTGAACCGAGTATCTTTGAGGCATAACGCCGATTCCATAACATACGTGGTTCAAAGTTAACTGACCTGAAAAAAATGTAAAAGTTTTAAAATAAAATAACTGGTGCATTATATATTTTATTCATAAATATATCAACACTGAAAATTTCATTAAATTCGGCTAATTCCCTGGTTTTTGGTATTTTTTTTTTCTTTCGGCAGGGTAACATACGATGATGGAATTTATGTCCGTTAAGTTGGATTTAACCACAGTTTACGTCCGTTGTCTTCGAGATATTGGTTGAAAAAGTAAGAGTCTTTACGGTTTTCGAAGTTGTAGGCAAATTGTCGGACAAAGAAGGAACAAACACGAAAGTAAATGCAGACACTTGTATTGACAAAAATTACATAAAATTGTTGCAAATTTTAATGGTATTTGCTACGAGACTTATCTGAGTTGGTAATTTTCTTGGAGTAATGGTGATAACAGGGTATTCTTTTCGTCAGTAGGAAATGTTGATAAGATGCTTCGTCTAGGTAGTTTCTCGTCTTTCAGTAAGTGTGCTATTGTACCTGCCTTTTAACGTATGCAGATACAATGCCTTAGAAGGGAGCTGGTTATAGAGTTCTGTGATAAGTGGGCCCTGGTTTGGGCTTGGTAATGAGAGCTTGGTGTTTTTACGTCTCTCCTCTAGTACTGCTATGCGATAAGTAAGCCCTGTTTTGGGGCTATGTGATGAATGAAGTGTAGGGACCGCTGTTTACACGACTACCCTCAGTGGGTGCTCCGTGATAGTTGGCCCTGTTTGGGCTAAGTGATGAGAGCGTTTGTTTTTACGTCTCTCGTCCAGTAACTGCTTTTCGATAAGTGAAGTTTTTGGTTTTGGCGCTAACATACGATGTTGGCGACCCGCCCCCTAGCGTCAGGGGGAGATAATTAGCTATGGAATTTCCAATAAAAGAGGATGATACTTATCTTTGATTTCTGTCGTTAACAATTGCAGGCCCATGATTGGTTAGTTTGAAAATGGATATGTCGACCAAGGGAGATAACCCACCTACCTTAGATATATTTTTTACGTATATGAAATTGGCGCAATATGACTTTGGGCACCCCTTCAGCGATCTCGACTCGTAGGGACACTTTTCTCATTTACACCGTAAAAATCCGGTTGTTTGTTAGTGGTTAGGGTTAGGGGTTAGGATTAGGGGTTAGTTTTAAAATTTAAAAAAAAAACTCTAAAAATCGTCTGTAAACAAGTAACCGAATTTTGACGGTGTAAATGGAAAAAATGTCCACACGAATTTTAAGGTCTTATGGTCCCGAACTTTAACTCATTTATGGTCATTTCAGAGGGTGAAACCCCACCATGTTTGTTTTGTAACTTTATATTTACTCCAGGGGGTAATTTTAGAAAGCTTTCTCACCTTTTTTCTTCAAACATGATTTTCGTGTCTTATATGTGTATTGTATATCAAATGTATCATGTTCTTTACAAGCAAGTTTATTTTTTCTTATCTCTAAATATCATTGTTGCTATGGTACAAATGCAGAATAGCGCGCAAGAGATAATATCATTAGAATGGTATTTTACGTGTAAATAACATTAGATTATGGAAACTCACGAAGTAGACTAACCCTAACCCTATTACTAGCCCTAACCCTAAAACTAACCCTAACTCTGACCCTTACCCTACTGTTTCAAAGCTTTAGGGTATTTCCGTGAAATGTAATGCTTTTTATATGTAATCTAAAGATATTATCTCTTGCGCGCTATTCTGCATTTCCGTGAAATGTAATGCTTTTATGTGTAATCTAATTAGCTCAGTCGGTAGAGCGTCCGACTATGAACCACAAGGTTCCTGGTTCGATACCGGCCCTCTCCAACTCAGCGTATGTGTAGCTCAGGGATCTGTGCGGTAAAGTGAGGAGCTGATGGTAGGTGTAGCGCTCCACCTCAGACACCAAAACAATCTCCTTCGTCTAGCGCTATTAAAAAGGGTAAATACTCCCTCGTGGTCTGACTGATACCGACTTTAGGCCACCCCGTTGACTTTACTTACTTACTTATCTCTTGCGCGCTATTCTACATTAATACCCCTGTTATTTACAAAGCTTTAATTGGTCTAGCGCACGAGCCGCGTGTTGTTATTACTACGTGTTCACCCATCTCAGAATTGAACTGGTTAATCGTTTCTTAACTTCGGTGACCTGACTAGAAACCCTTGCTCTCAACGTGATTAGAACGTAAGTCGTTAAACCTTTGTTGTGTTAAGTTGATACATTATCATTTATCCGACTTGGCTATCATTTACATAAAAGGCGTCAGGTACCAATCCCATGTTGGCCTGTAATTATGGGTGTGGTATGATTTGGCAGAGCTGATTGGCTGTGAAATTCGACGCGATTTTTTAAGAGTCGAGCCCATTTTGACTCCAGCCCATGTGACGAGAAACGTTAGAGCGTTAACATTGTTTTTATTTTATTTTTATCTTTATTTTTATCTTTTATTTTCTTTTTCTTTTTTCTTTTCTTTTTCTTTATTCTTTTTCTTTCTTTTCTTTTCTTTTCTTTTCTTTTCTTTTTCTTTTTCTTTTCTTTTTCTTTTTCTTTTTTCTTTTCTTTTTCTTTTCTTTTTCTTTTCTTTTTCTTTTCTTTTTCTTTTCTTTTCTTTTCTTTTCTTTTTCTTTTTCTTTTTCTTTTTCTTTTCTTTTTCTTTTCTTTTTCTTAATTCTTTTTTTCTTTCTTTTTCTTTTTCTTTTTCTTTTCTTTTTCTTTTCTTTTCTTAATTCTTTTTTCTTTTCTTTTTCTTTTCTTTTTCTTTTCTTTTTTTTCTTTTTCTTTTCTTTTTCTTTTCTTTTTTCTTTTCTTTTCTTTTCTTTTCTTTTCTTTCTTTTTCTTTCTTTTCTTAATCTTTTTCTTTTCTTTTTCTTTTTCTTTTCTTTTTCTTTTCTTTTTCTTTTTTCTTTTCTTTTTCTTTCTTTTCTTAATTTTTTTCTTTCTTTTTCTTTTTCTTTTCTTTTCTTTTTTTCTTTTTCTTTTTCCTTTTCTTTTCCTTTTCTTAATTCTTTTTTCTTTTCTTTTTTTTTTTCTTTTTCTTAATTCTTTCTTCTTTTCTTTTTCATTTTTTTCTCAATTCTTTTTCCTTTTCTTTTTTTCTTAATTTTTTATTCTTTTCTTTTTCTTTTTGCTTTTCTCATTCTTTATTCATTTTTCTTTTCTTTTTCTTAATCTTTCTTTTCTTTCTTTTTCATTTTCTTTTCTTTCTTTTTTCCCTTTTATTACTTTTTTTCCTTTATCCTTCTTTCTTGTCTTTTTTTCTTTTTCTTTATTCTTTCTTAGTTTTCTTTTTCGTTATTCTTTTCTTTTTCTTTATCTTTTTCTTTGTTATTGTTTTCTTTTCTTTTTTCATTCCTTTCTTTGTTTTTTTTTCTTTTTACCTTTTTCTTTCATTTTTCTTTATTTTAAAAATTCTTTTATTTAATTCTTTTCTTTTTACTGTTCCTTTTCTTTTCTTTTTTTTTCTTTCTTTAATTTTTCTTTTTAAAATCTGTCCTCAAGGAAAGTTTAATGGAAGTTTAAATGGAATAAAATTACAATATAACTAATTTTATGACCAAAAATAAAATCATTTTTTTTTACACTCGTGTTTAATGCTATCCACAAACAAATTGTTTTGTGGATGCATGGTATATTAAATTAATCAGATTATACACGGATGAATAGGTATTTAAAACTTTCAAATTAAAAAAAAGTGTAACGATATACACTAACCCGATTCAAAGCGCCAGGGTTGCTTGGTGAGTTTGCTATGTCTCGAATGCATGCTCGGTGTTTTTATTTTGTGTAGACGGCGGTTGGTTTTGACATGGCGTGAAAGGTCAGGATGTTATAACCTGTGAATGGAAGCACCCGGATTTAGTGCGACCGCTTGATTTATTAATGCAGTACGCGGTTGAAGACTGCTGGAATATTATTGCAGGAAAAAAGATTTAATCGGCAGACATTTGCAGTCGGGAAATTGATTACCTAAATCAGGTTTTTTGTTTACTGTTAGAAGACTTGTTCTTAAACTCAGTCGCAGATATTATATTAGTTCCTGGGATAGATTTACGGAAACATTGGACATTGCCAGTATCACTTTTCTTTTACTTTTCCTTCTTGATATATATATATTTGGCATTTCACATAACGCTAATACCCTTGGGAAAGGTATGAATCCATATATTCTCCCTCCAGTTATGGGTTAAATAGTAGGGCAGACTGGGCTCTTCAGCCTTGGGTAGGTAACCAGTCTAGGAGAGGGATAACTCTGAATTCAAAATTCCCTCCAGCTATGGGTTAAATAGTAGGGCAGACTGGGCTCTTCAGCCTTGGGTAGGTAACCAGTCTAGGAGAGGGATAACTCTGAATTCAAAATTCCTGTGGTCGGTCGTTGATTAGGTTTGTGGCAACCCTTGATGCACCAATTCTTTCCTATCGACTGTGCCAAAAAGTGTGGATGGTCCAACACAAGCTTTCACCACTATAAACAAATCCCTGTGTGGGAGTTCATTGTGTGTATGAACCCTCATACGTCGAAAATCGACGCGAGAGTCCTTTATATATATATATATATATATATATATATATATGTGTGTGTGTGTGTGTGTGTGTGTGTGTCTTTGGGCAGCATTCTTTTATTTATGCATGTTGAATTAAACAAAAGACACATCTCCTGTTTAACAATTTTATTGGAGATTTTGTTCAAGTTTTCTGACCAACTTTTTTATATCTCGGTGGAATTCGTGGATTAGTCCACCAAAGTTTATGTTCCGAGTACTTTTGGCACTTCGAAGTGCCATCATCAGGGGGGATGTTTTCCAGATTTTCAAATTATATTAATGGATGTGGAGGCTGGAAGGTGGAGAATTGATGGGAAAGGTGCTATAGGCATTTTAAAATGTGTGTACTGCAGTGGAAATTAATTTTGTTTAAGGATGGTTTGTATTGTTTTATGTATAAAGCTTCTAGTATTTGGAGTTTTTGTGCAGAATGTGTGTATTTTCGGTTATATATATATATATATATATATATATATATATATATTATGTGTGTGTGTGTGTGTGTGTGTGTGTGTGTGTGTGTGGAAACTACACAAGGAAGCTGCGTGATGTTTTTTGACAAATCCTGGAAGCTGTATCTTACAAAACACCAGTTGCACTGTCACTTCTGATCAGCATAAACTTGCTTTCACCAGCTCTGTACGGATACTGGGTGCCGTCTAAAGGACTTGCCAAGTGTGATGGCCGATAGGACAGATACCGAGAGAAAGCAGACGTAGGGCTGTATGTATTTGCCTTTTAATTTCTACTTGCGGGCTCACATCATCATCACCATCATCATGATCATTAAGTTGTACAATTTACATTCCTTATTCCACGGTTATCCCCCGTATTTGTTCTTTTTTGGCCACTAGGTGACGTAAAACCAAAATCTTTCTCTTTTTTCAATTTGCTTGAACATGTAATGATGTACATCAGCGTTCTCCTGTCTACATGACAGGAGGCTTTGTGCCCTCACAATTTTTTTTTAATAGCATCTCACACAACAATTCCATTCGAACATGGAATAAACTACCATCATCAATAGTGAATGCCCCATCCCTAAACTCCTTTAAGGCAAGGTTAGATAATCTGTGAAAAAAGTATAAGTATTCAGTAGAATTAAGATGAATGTTTATAAGGAACAGCAGACAGGTCTCAGACCTAATAAACTAGCTGAAAAGGTATTATTATTATATTTTACATACGTTCTTATTTAATTTAGTTTAGGCTTTATAATCTACAAGGTGTGTTAAAAAGTATTGAGATTTTTTTTGTACATTTTGATACACCTTGTATGCTAAAATAAAAATAATCTCTAATGCATTCCTAATCTCTAATGTAAAAAATAATCTCTAATGCCTAATGGTAAAAATAATCTCTAATGCATTCCTATAGTAAAAATAATCTCTAATGCATTCCTATAGTAAAAAATAATCTCTAATGCATTCCTATAGTAAAAAATAATCTCTAAAAAATAATCTCTAATGCATTCCTATGTCTATAGTAAAAATAATCTCTAATGCATTCCTATAGTAAAAATAATGTAGTAAAATAATCTCTAATAATAATCTATAGTAAAAATAATCTCTAATGCATTCCTATGGTAAAAAAAATCTCTAATGCATTCCTATAGTAAAAATAATCTCTAAAAAAATAATCTCTATGTAAAAATAATCTTCCTATAGTAAAAATAATCTCTAATGCATTCCTATAGTAAAAAATAATCTCTAATGCATTCTATAGTAAAATAATCTCTAATGCATTCCTAAAAAATAATCTCTAATGCATTCCTATAGTAAAAATAATCTCTAATGCATTCCTATAGTAATCTCTAATGATCTCTAATGCATTCCTATAGTAAAAATAATCTCTAATGCATTCCTATAGTAAAAAATAATCTCTAATGCATTCCTATAGTAAAAATAATCTCTAATGCATTCCTAATATGTAAAAATAATCTCTAATGCATTCCTATGGTAAAAAATAATCTCTAATGCATCCTATAGTAAAATAATCTCTAATGCATTCCTATGGTAAAAAATAATCTCTAATGCATTCCTATAGTAAAAAATAATCTCTAATGCATTCCTATAGTAAAAATAATCTCTAATGCATTCCTAAGTAAAAAAATAATCTCTAATGCATTCCTATAGTAAAAAATAATCTCTAATGCATTCCTAGTAAAAATAATCTCTAATGCATTCCTATAGTAAAAATAATCTCTAATGCATTCCTATAGTAAAATAATCTCTAATGCATTCCTATAGTAAAAATAATCTCTAATGCATTCCTATAGTAAAAATAATCTCTAATGCATATGTAAAAATAATCTCTAATGCATTCCTATGGTAAAAAAATAATCTCTAATGCATTCCTATAGTAAAAATAATCTCTAATGCATTCCTATAGTAAAAATAATCTCTAATGCATTCCTATAGTAAAAAATAATCTCTAATGCATTCCTATAGTAAAAATAATCTCTAATGCATTCCTATGGTAAAAAAATAATCTCTAATGCATTCCTATAGTAAAAATAATCTTTAATGCATTCCTATGGTAAAAATAATCTCTAATGCATTCCTATAGTAAAAATAATCTCTAATGCATTCCTATGGTAAAAAATAATCTCTAATGCATTCCTATAGTAAAAATAATCTCTAATGCATTCCTATCTATAGTAAAAATAATCTCTAATGCATTCCTATAGTAAAAATAATCTCTAATGCATTCCTATGGTAAAAAATAATCTCTAATGCATTCCTATAGTAAAAAAATAATCTCTAATGCATTCCTATAGTAAAAATAATCTCTAATGCATTCCTATAGTAAAAATAATCTCTAATGCATTCCTATGGTAAAAAAATAATCTCTAATGCATTCCTATTGTAAAAATAATCTCTAATGCATTCCTATAGTAAAAATCATTTTCCAATGCACTCCTCTAGTAAAAAAAAAATTTCGATGAATTTCTATAAAAAATACTGTTAATCTAGAAATGTTTTTTTCTGGTTTTCAAAATACAACTCACTGAATAGTCAAAGTGGATCTAATTTCTATTTTTTATGGCAAAGAAAACTAAATATTCACAACAGCTAATTTCAAAGTTTAAACTTCCAAATAAAATAGAGGGTGCGGCAGATATACTACAAACATTTTAAACTGTCAACTGTTTGATGCAAGGGAACTTTGTCATGTGAACGGGAGTGTTATGCGTATCGACGACTGAATGCTTGTCTTCCATGTGTGTCGTCTATCAATACCACCACCCACCGCTAACCCTTAATTGTTGAGGTAGGATAGACCTAGACACTTTGTTGCATAAGTCTATATATATATATATATATATATATATATATATATATATATACATAGATTTATTATATAACAATGTATATAACAAACGCACAATCGCTTTGACCATATATATTTACCAACCCCTCCTCACGAGCAGGATGCGACACAAGGTCAATTTCTTAAGCGGAGTTTAACAGGTTTGAATTCAGAGTTTCTTTCTCCTAGACCGGTTCACTAGGCATGGTTAAAGAGTTCAGTCTGCCCTGCTATTTACCCATAGCTGGAGGGAGAATTGGATTTCCCAAGGGTATTAGCGCCATGTGAATTGTTAACAGCTTCGTCTAGGAATTGAACTCGGGGTTGACGAGTCCATTTCCTACGACTCTAACCATTAGACCCCGTGCCTTCATATCGTTTTGACCATATCTTTCACATTTTCAAAACCTTTCGCTGCCCGAAGATTTTTCCACTTAAACAATCAATTTTAAATAGCATTTAACGAGAACGAGTAGTAGCAAGGAATTAGTGGGAGGTAATTCAATTGGTAGTGGGAGTTTTTGGAATGGTAGTAGTTTGAACAAAGCGTTGGTGTTTTTGTGCCCCCCCCCTCCAAAAAAATCACCACCGCTTTATTCAAACTACTACCATTCCAAAAACCTCCCACTAATTCCTTGCTACTACTCGTTCTCGTTTTTAACGAGACATGAAAACTATTCCATCATTTCCCATCTGAGGATGGCAAAGTGTATTGCCGAAAGCGCAAGTGTTGAAACCTTCGGTGGACCGTTATACCAGTTCCACCCTGACACCAGAAAGATGGCCCGAAGATTGGAAAGGATCAATGAAAGACTTTTCAGACAGGAATTGTCTGTTCAATTCAACAAAATTTGTGTGTGTATATATATATATATATATATATATATATATATATATATATATATATATATATATATAAAGGTAAAAGTATCCAACTGACTGGTATGTTGGGGATACATCTATTTGGGATCATCAATATCTCCTGAACATCCACAATGCATGCCCATGTTGATGCAAACTTATAGATTCATACATGTGGATTACATCCCTACTTATCCACATAGGTGAGTCAAAAAGTAATTCCATTTTGTTTAGGACAAGCATAATTACCAACACAGAAACATGTATCATACATCAAAATGAAGCTGGTCCTCTGCGGATCACATCATTATTTCTTCACATAGTGGCCGTTTCTCTCAATAGTAATGTTCCACCTTCGAATGAGACCATGTATCCCTGCCCGGTAAAATTCTGTTGACTGTTCTTTGAGCCACTTCTTCACTACAGATTTCACTTCCTCGTCACTGGAATGATGTTTGCCTCTCCAACCATCTTTCATGGGGCCAAAGAGATAGTCTGAAGGTGCTAGATTTAGTGAGTATGGAGGATGCGGTAGAGTTGTCCTGATGCTTGTGTGCTATCGGAAAAATTATAGTTGAATTATTTGTTCCTGGCACCAGAGGGTGAATCGCCAATATATGATATTGACGCCTAAATTAAACCCCTTGACGAAAGTCACTTATCGTTTAGGCACTCAACAGGCGAGACGCGTTTTCAAGCGCTCCCTTAACCTTGTCAACCAGCGAGTGGTTTCATCTAGCGCTACCCTACCTTCAACCTCAGCAACATAAGTCTGGCTAGCAAATGCTACAGATTTGCAACCCTTTTTGTACCTTTTGAATATATGTTTCTTTATCTTAAATTGTTGTTCTCGTCTTAATCCATTTGAAATTACTTGCCTACCATCGGAAAATTTTAAGAGTCCTGAAATATCTCTTAATGTTGTCGAGTGTTGTCAGGCAGAAAGAGGACGTTGTCGATTGGCAAGTTGGATCTTACTTGTCCGCTTCTTGCTCTGAGCATCGTTAAGATCTCAATATAGGCCTTAGTTTTATAATAATAATTTAAAAAATCACATGAAATAAAGAAAATGGCATTACTTTTTGACACACCTCATAATTTATCTAAAAGAATGAGAAATGGTCTAACTGAAACTTTCAAAATATTAAATGGAATTACAAATTATGGTAGACATTTTTCGTAAACTGAACATTAACTACATAAATGAGAGTAACCTCCCCTCGTTTCTTTCACTTTGAGGAAGCCTTTTGGTCGGCCATTTTCATTTCACCGTAAATCTACATTTTTAATGTTTTTCCACAAACTCCAAAAAGTAAGTCTATTTTGGAAATTTTGTAAGAAAAAAAGTTTAAGTTGGAGTTATTGCCCTTAGTGAAATTTGGGCTCCTGCTGATTGTTTTTTTGTTGTTTTTTTTTTTTTTTTTTTTTTGTATTTTGAGTTATGTTTGAAAAAGTCCATTTTAATTGATTCTAATTAGTCGTAACTTGCAATTAAGTCAAAAACAGACTTGTTTCTTACTTTACATTCTGACTATCACCTTCGCCCTCTCCATGTATGTCTTGATTATCTCCTCATTATATATATATGTTAGTTTCGCTGGCAGATATATACAGGCACACTCGAATACCTCAGGTATTGTAATGGTTCGCGAGTTTGGCTGGCAGATCACTGTTGGTGAGTTCGAGTCTCACTGAGTGCCTCGTACTTTCGGACTTGTGCCACAGCTAAGCTTAGCAAATAACTATATAAAACAACCACAAAATTTAGTTATCCTTAAACACTTAAAAAGTTGAAGTCAAAAGATACCCAATGAAAATTTATACGGGAGTCTCTCTCTCTCTCTCTCTCTCTCTCTCTCTCTCTCTCTCTCTCTCTCTCTCTCTCTCTCTCTCTCTGCAAGCCAACGAAAAATACCATTCAATTTCGCTATCCCAACTACCCGACTCAGATGCATTTAAAGTACACCCTGAATTAATCATAAAAGTTATTTCGAGCCCTAAAAATGTAATCAAAAAGTACCATGACTAAATATCTAACTTTAATATATAAAGGAAGACTGTGTATATGTGGTGTCGGCGGTGTAGTAGCTAACCTGCTGAACTGCGACATCATAGTCAGCGAGTTCAATCTCCAGTCACGCTATTACGTTCAGTTTCGGACTAATACCATTGCTCTCTCTCTCTCTCTCTCTCTCTCTCTCTCTCTCTCTCTCTCTCTCTCTCTCTCTCTCTCCCACACACACACACACATAGATACCTGTGAATTATGTGTAAAAAATAAAATTGTATACACTGTACATTAAATTACATAAGTAGTAGATCTAATCAAACAAATATTTCAGATTCACGGTAATTTTCGAACCCAGTGACCTAGTTCAACCTTTTTATTTTTCTATCATTATTATCTATGACATATTATCTATGACATTAGACATAAACATAAAAATACATACACGTACATACATACATTTTGCATTAAATTTTGTCAAATGAGATTTTGTAGTGTGAGATAGTGCTCTCTAAGTAGTTTAACTTGTTGTGTTGTTATATTTTCCTATATATAATTACACATCACACTAGCATCAAACATTATTCAACAATGCAAGAGAAACAACGAAGTCGGGTTAAAATACACAACTTGTATTAAAGTAAAGTTACAAAATGTAGTACATGATACCGGGCAAAGTCCTTTTCATTTGTTCTTGTTTTAAAAGTTCCTATTTTGTCTTATTTCACTTCCCGATTATGGAACTAACTTGTTTGCGTGATGATTACTTATCTGTCATCCTCTAACTGAATTCTCCTCCTTCCTAGAATTCCCGCTTCTTATTTTGGCGCTCGATTTTGAATATTGGAATTTTTATCTTTTAAAATAAATAAAAAAACATTTGTGGTATATTGCATGCCCTTTTCCCTTTTGGTCTGTCTAACAAAGGAGGGGCTCCTGGAACTGGCGCCTGGTCTGGACCTTTTTTGATGACATGTCCGTCGAGATCTGCCTCTTTGTAACTGGGAAGTCGAGGCGTGTGGACGCGTCTTAGATTCTGGCATCGCAACCAGCAGATTGTCCTTTCATAGCGCTGTGAGATGAACCCTAAGCTGCTTGAATACAGACATTGGCCGGTTTAAAAAAAAAAAACCTTGATTGAGAAAAGGTGGCTAATTGCTGTTGCAACCCTACAGAATTCCCAGAACGGCTGAGACGGTGGTTTCTTCATTTTCCTTTGGCGAAAAAGGTCGCGGTTCTTTTCTCTCACATTCTTCTCCCCAAGGAAGAAACTTTGTTGGAGTGTCCATCCCTTTGGGGGGAAACGGACAGCTACGCGTGAAAAGAAAGAAGTTACTAGCGCAGAGGGGCCAGCCATAATCTACAACCGGAAACCTCAGTCCTTGGCGAAAAGGAACGAGAAATTTTAAGAGAACTGTGAGTTCTGTGAAACTGTTTGTCTCTCCTGCGCGAGAGAAACTCATTTTTTAAAGGGTTATTTTATTGTTTAATACCCTTTCTGTTCCTGTAAGTGTAAACCTTTTTTATACACTTTTATCCTATTTTTGTATCTTTGTATTTTGTATTGTGTTACTCGACCCCTAAAATTTTATACAAGTTTGTTTAATTTAAATTGTTTATATTTAATTTTGCCTCCTTTAGTGGAGAAATTTGTGAAATAAAATTCTATTTCATTATCAAATAAGACCATTATTCATTTCATGTTTCCCTACCCTTTTTTATTGACGACGTCATTTTGTTCTACATTCGCTATGTTTTTGAAAGAGGAAAAATTCGCGATATGAATTCTAGCGTCTGTCAGTTCCGTTATACATTTTTAGAATATGTACTCCCCCCCCCCTTTCTCGAACAATCGACAACCGCCATTTTATTAACCATTACAAACTAATGAGAATTCCCCTTGTAGAATAATGAGATGTGGACAGAACCAACATTTTAGTTATACGTATCTTATTATAATGGAGATTGTGTGTTTTTCTGTCTGTAATCAAAACTATATTACTACTCAAGTCACAATTCCCCTAGTTATTTATGTCTCATTCTGCATGCTTTTATTTTTAAATAAACCTCAATTACTAATAAAAATGTTTTACATTATTAATACTGTTGGCCTTATCTACGTACTATTAATATGCAATTGTATTTATATATACAACAAAATAGCGGTTTACAGTGTGAACGGGAAGGCTAATTTGCATATTGATATTAAAAATTTGATTTTAATAAATATGTGCTAAGTATTATTGATTTCTAATTGTTTGGTTTTATCTTAATGAATATGAACAAAAATCTCGGGGATAAATCTTAAAAGAAATCCATTAACAAGAAGAAATAACAGTAATTTTATTATTTACTTACTATTTTAACTGAATAATCAAGTTAGGAAAATTTAGCAATGAAAGACCGGAGTGATGGAAGAGTAAATTTAAATTGTTCATTTCTTTTATTATACTCCCCTTTGTTTCAATTTTTTTATTTGCATTCTTATTTAGTTTTATTAGCCTTTTTTATTTAATATAATATTTTATTACATTAAAAGTTAAATACTTGCACTTGGAGGGTGCCTATATTTGCTAGTTCTAATAGTGGAAAATTACACAGATTTTGGGGTGACATGTGAAAGGCTGCCAGTCAGTTTCTGATTGGTCAGCACAAGACAAGAACGAGTGTGAGAGAAAAAGAGAAAAGAATATTACAATTTACACTCCTACTCTAAATTGTAAAGAAAACGGTCAGATAAGAGTAAAGAATAGGTAATGAACACAACTCAAGGCTTTACAACAAAACAATGCGTTTATCAATCACAAGAACATGTAACATACAATACGTGAGTTGAGATACAAAGTGTATGCAAGATTTACAAAGTGTATGCAAGGTTTACAAAGTATATTGTATAATGGTGTATAATGGTTTGCAAAATAATGCTTTTGCGAAACTTATCTGTCTCTTGTATTTGAAGTCTTGACTTTTACGAAATCTACGGCTCCCCCATGCTGTTCCAATTCTCCTCGTTCTGCCAACGCCTTTGCTGTGTAAAAAAAACTACGTCGTCCTCGAAGAGATTCCAGTGGAAAGAGTGTGATTTCAAGGTATCAGCCTCAAAATTCGCGGCCAAACTGAGCCTCGTAACGTGTGCTCTGATTGGTCGCTGACAAAGGCCCTTAGCCAATCGCATGAGGTATCTCATCTGTTTATGGCTAAGACCCCTGAGCTCTGTTGCAATGGTCAAAGGGAGATAATTGATTAAGATAATATTTCTTATAAAATTGACCATACACGCATTTCCAAATGAAACTGAAAACTGAAAGACCATCGTCGTAAGCAAAGATGGCATGATAATGATTACAAAAAAGCCAATTTAGGTACCCAATACAAGGCCAATCCTTTTGGTGGCTCTTCTCATGCTAAGGGAATTGTTTTGGAAAAAGTTGGTGTTGAAGCCAAACAGCCCAACACTGCTATCAGGAAATGTGTGAGAGTGCAGCTGATTAAAAACGGCAGCTTTTGTACTGTTTGAATTTTATTGAGGAAAATGACGAAGTCTTGGTAGCTAGATTTGGTCGTAAAGGTCATGCTGTGGGTGATATTCTTGGTGTCCGATTCAAGATTGTGAAAGTGGCTAATGTATCTTTACTGGCCCTTTTCAAGGGAAAGAAAGAAAGACCAAGGTCATAAACATGTATAACAAATCACAATAAAAGAAAAAAAAATTAATTAATGATCCTGCTCCGTCAAATATAAAGATGTATCTACAACGGATTCCGTTTAACGCAATCATTACACCCTAAAATTCAAGAAAATTAAAAATGTAAAAATTCAAAAATGTTCAATAAGACTCTGTAGGGATCCTAAATAGGAACTCTCTTTTACGGCAGCTCAACCTTTTTGGGGTTATTTTATGCTGCCGCGATTATATAGTTTCAAGTAACTATTCTTAATATCAATAATCTATACCCCAATGGGTCGGTTTAGCTCAGTCGGTAGAGCCTCCGCCTAGTGAACCACAAGGTTCCGGGTTCGATACCAGGCCTGTGTAGCACAGTTTAGATATGTGCTGTAAAGTGGGGAGCTGCTGGTATGTGTGGCTATCCACCGCATGCGCAAAAAGCAATCTCTCCTGGCTTAGCGCCAGTGAAAAGGAGATAGACTCCATCGATGTCCGGATTATACTTTTTATATTGTTTCAAATAATAAGAAGATAAAAAAGAGCATCCGCCTGGGAGCCACATAGTTCCGGCTCGATAACGACCCTCACCTACTCAGCGCATGAGTAGCACAATTTTGATATGTGGAGCTGTTGGTAGATGTGGCGCTCCGGCTCATACGCAAAAACAATCACCCTGGTCTAAAGTAAGTAAAGTCGTCGGGGTGCCTAAAGTCGGTATCAGCCAAAAAGGCGGGCGTTTATCCCCTTTTCACTAGCGCTAGACCAAGGAGATTGTTTGTGTGTCTGAGACGAAGCGCCACACCCACCTACCATCAACTCCTCACTTTACCGCACAGATTCCTGCGCTGAGTTGGCAAGGCCGGTATCGAACCAGGAACCTTGTGGTTCCTAGTCCGACGCTCTACCGACTGAGCTAAAACGTCCCTAGGGAAAAGAGGATGGACTTCCTCGCTGACCTGCTGATACCGACAATATGCCACTCCGCCGATTTTACTTTTTATATAGTTTCAAGTAATAAGATAAAAAAAAAAGTCAGAAGGATCCAAGCCTGGATTGGTGCTAACGGTGGGGGTGGGGGGCACTTTCAACATGGTTTATAATTATCATTCATATGGATCTCCTGGATTCTATACTGAAACATGTCTGTTAATAAAGCATATAAAGGCACGATGACTTTCTGAACACCCTGTCTCGTCATGTCAAGCCCTAGCACCTATATGATTGTCCCAACCTTATTGCCCTTCTAGCAGTCCCCCAGCCCTTTTTATCATATACGTGCTAGAAGGTGGTGGCTGAGGGTCTTCATGTCCTGAGTATGACGTTAAACTCTATTTGATGGTGAGGTCCCAGTTCTTGAGGTCTGGGGCAATGTGGAGTACCCTTTCATTACCATTGCTCCCAGGTCCACTCTGTCCCGGAGTGGTAGTACCTGTTAGGGTCCATCTATGGGTTAAATAGAAAAAAATGTGTTTATCAATCAAGAATAACTTTATTTCAAAACTTTGTCGGCATCAAATGACTCAGTGAGGTTGATATGCCGTAAAACAAAACAAACTAAACACCCTGTATATACTCTGAAATCGGACTCTAAATCGGACAATACTTACCTGGCTTTCGAGCCCTTGGACCTGTAAGATAGTAATATCAGCGTGGTCCCAGGGGGCATCGTCACAGGGAGTACCTACTCCCTTGTCTAAAAGGGACAGGGCTAGGTTTATTGCCAAGTGTCTGAGGCGCCTTAAAAGAGGAATGCCAAAGGGATTAACGCAATTTCTAAACACTAGCCACGCATGAGCTTCAGTTTGTGCGTGGTTCCCTACAATAATGATCCTTGTGTTCGACTGACATGGTGGGATGTCAGTAAATAACTACTCTGAGAATACCGCTGTAGTAGTGTTATAAACCGTATTTGCATGCAAGCGTATGGTGATGAGGAAATGAACAAAACACAGATTTTAAATTTTAATACAATTTTAAAATTTAAAATCTGTGTTTTGGTAGTAGCGTTTTTTGCTTGTGTATCGTCGAATCTTGTAGAAATTTTCGCGTGTTGACTGCCTATGAGGTCAGGTTTGGGTAAGTGGGTGGTGTAGGTGAGTCGCCGCCTGTGATGTTGACTTCGCTTGCGAGCGTGTATTCGAATCGACGCCCGGGACCTCTCTGTCGGCTGCCCTTCAAAGCTGTTATTTATAGAGAGTGCGAGCCGAAGTTGGATCAAATGAAAATATTTTCATTTCACCCGGAAATCGTTTTCATTGGATGATAATGCGAATTTTATTTACCAATTTTTTTTTTATTTACTGTCAGGAATTGACTATCAAAGCGGAACTCCGATCGGAGCCCATGCGCAGATGTATGTTAAAATGGTCATTCCGTTTTAGGTAACGATAGAGGACACTTCCGACTTTGTCCGTCCCGTTGGCGAGTGTGTGTATATTTTAATTAGTGAATCGGGGAGATTTCGACTTTTGCTTATACAACAGGTTGATGGCAGAGAGGTAAAGAGGTAGTAAGACGCGGGAGAGCAGTTTGGGTGCCGTGGGTGAGCGCTTGTGGTAAGGATGATCTTGGTAAGAGTGTTGATTGATGGGGGGGCGGCGTCCCGAGGCGAGACTGATACATGGCCGACAGGATGTCCAAATTAGATAATCCACATAGAAGGTCGCCAGAGATAAACATCTAAAGAGCGTTGGGTTCATCACAGAAAGATAGAAGGGTATCAGTCCAAAAGTGAATTGTTGTAATGGAATATTCTCCCCCCCCCTCTCTCTCTCTCTCTCTCTCTCTCTCTCTCTCTCTCTCTCTCTCTCTCTCTCTCAGCCATATGGTCTGACTATATATATAGTGAGCATGGTCAGTGGGCTGACTTCGAGGATTAGTAGCGTGCCTCACTATTCCTAGTCGGTCTTATTGTATCTCTCTGCAACATTGTCTGGTTGTATTTTAAGGACACAACATGAACGTAATAGCAGGACTGGAGTTTTAACTAGCTTACTACGATATCAGAGTCCAGCGCGTTAGCCACTACACCACGAGATCTCTCAACCCCTCTACAAGCCGAGGTTTACTCCGACTAACACGTGGACTCACAGCTTGGGGATATAAAGGTTCATACCTTCCCAAAAGTATTAACAATGAACGTCGGGAATTCGAACTCGCTTACTACGATCTCGCAGTCCAGTATGTTAGCCACTACACTACGGGTACTCTCAACACCACCCCATGTATAAGTCGAGTTCTACTTCAACTAATACACTTCTGGCGGATGAGGAGGGCTTATACCTTTCCGAAGGATAGCCCGAAAGTGAACGTATATAGCACGACTGGAATTCGAACGCGCTTACTACGATCTCGCCATCCAGTATGTCAGCCACTACACTACGGGTACTCTCTCTCTCTCTCTCTCTCTCTCTCTCTCTCTCTCTCTCTCTCTCTCTCTCTCTCTCTCTCTCACACACACACACACACACACACACACACACACACCATCTATAAACCGAGTTCTACTTAAACTAATACGTGCACCACTTCTGGCGGATGAGTGGGGCTTACACTTTTCCGAAGGAAATGAGTCCGAAAGTGAACGCATATAGCACGACTGGAATTCGAACTCGCTTACTACGATCTCACCGTCCATTATGTCAGCCACTACGCCACGGGTACTTGCACTCTATCAGTCGAGTTCTACTTCAGCTAACACGTGGACTCAATGCATGTGAAGTGTAACATTAATTTATGTTAAATAAAGCCGTTTTATGTGGTAGTTCCTGTTTGTATTCATGACCCACCGTAAGTCTGGCATTTTGGGATGAGCAACATTTAACAATAAACAATAAACATTTTCTATGCACAGTAGAGTAGGTCGATTTTCAACTTTTTTTAAAAAATCAAAATGACGCAACCATATAAAGTTAGGTATTGGTATGTTAAGTACTGACACGAAAAAAGTAGGTTTCTAGCTTGCACCAATCTTTGAGCATTTAGTTTAAAGATCGTCTAATATGAAGCCCTTCCGTCTAATATGAAGCAGACAGGTTAAGAGTTAAAGAAATAACCAAACAACTAGAATTCGAATAAAAGACATGTATTACATATAACAATAAGGCTGCAAACTTTAGTTCGTCTGCAGAAATGTTTATAATTTGTAAAAACTTAGCTGAATCCTGAGATAGGGTATTATCGGAGCCCTTATCTACGGCCTTCTGATGTAGTTTGGATATGATAAACGTTCTGTTTGACGTCCGACTCCGATACAGGTAGTTGAGGAAGAATTATGAAGCGACCCTTATTTAGGTCTATTCCCGTTGAAAGCTGGATCAGAAGAGGGCGAGTTCGCCTAATTCGGCTTTGCCGCCAAAGTATGCTGGCTCGTGATTGGTTGGTTCGAAACAGAGGCTCGTAGACAATGACGATAACCCCCATACCTCAGAATTCTCAACAAGATGACATTCGGCAAGCTGTTATATTTCGAATAAAAATTATCAATTCTGGTTTCGTTTCGTTTAGAGTGTTGCTGGGTCGACCAGTACCAGGCAAGCAAGCAGGCGGCCAGGCAGGCAGGCAGGCAGGCAGACAGGCTACCGTGACACACCAAGCCTGCAGCCGAACCAAATAGTTATTGTCATGTCACACCAAACTTTTTTCCGTATTCGCAGGCCTCGGTACCCGTTCAATTTATCAAATTTGGGGTTCGTTTGATCGAGAGTGTTGCTGGGTGCACTTCCAGGCAGGCTACCGGCACAACAAGCCTGCAGCTGCGGTGTCTGTATTCACGGTTTTTGTTCCCGTTCCTGGCCCTTCGGCAAGCCGTTATGTTCCGCATAAAGTTCTTCAAATTCGGTTTCGATTAGTCCAGTGTCGCTGGGTCGTCGTCGTCGTCGTCGTCGTTCCTGGTGCCTGGTGTATGGCATGGATGATGAGATGAGAATGAGTTCTTACTTTTCTGCTTCTTACTTGTTCGATGGTCATTTACCTTTGGCTGATTTCTCTTTTTTATGGTTGTTGGGCTCTTCTCTTCATTTCCTGTTGATTAATTAATACCCAAGATTTTGATATTGTTTTTTTTTTATGGTTTCTTATAAACAACCCCAGCCCAAAAGTATTCTCAAATCACGCGGATGAGAGGCCAGCAATTTAGAGCGGGGGACCTTTGCGTCCGCTCCCGCTGACTGTCGGTCGGCAACTCTAACTAAACTTAGTTTCTGTTTACACGCTTCTATTGGTGCGTTTCGGAAGGGGTTAAGTAAAGATTATTACCTGTCAATAACGTTAACGGTAATTTTCCACTCAACTTCCCTCCGATTTTTAATTTTTAACGAACTCAATTCAAATTCTACCTACACTTCTTACATAATTCATAGGCTACCCATGAATTATGTAACAATGCCCGCTGTGCAATGGTTATCGTCATAGTAAATGGATTCAGCGACCTGAGTTCAAATCCTGGATGAGGCTGGTTGAATTTCACATCGCGTTAATACTCTTGTGAAAGGTATGAATCCAACTATTCTCCCTCTTGCTATAGGTAAATAGTAGGGCAATCTGGACTCTTTAGCCTTAGTATGGCAACCAGTCTAAGAGAAGGAAAACTCTGAATTCAAACCAGTCAAACTTCGCTTAATAAATTGACCCAGTGTTTACATGCTGTGGGAGGGTTGGTAAATACATGCGAAGTTACGATCATGGGTTGGACTGGTGCACACTGTGAAGTTGCTGTTGAAATGTTGTTGTTTTTTAACTCTTTGCTAACTAATTTTCCCCCACGGCTGTTTCCCTATTGCAAAAGGATCAATTACCAGTCTCAGGTTGGTTCACAGACAAAAAACAAAGATGGCAGGGTGTTCATGACGTGATTTTTCAGTGTAAATAAGTGAAACGTGTGAGAGTCTCTGTGAGCGACTTAAAGTAGGCAAAGAGTAAATCTTTAATTGCTACACAGATATTTTGTGCTCATTATATATCACGTCGGAATGCTGTTGTTCCAGGTAGAAAATCGATACTGTTATGGGTGTAACATGGCGGGCTCGATTTAAAATAACAACTCTCTTTTATGGCATGTCAATCTTTTTGGGGTTATTTCATGCCAAATCGATTACATAGTTTCAAGTAACTATTCTTAATACCAATAATTTATACACAAAAGGGTCGGTTTGTCAACCAATCTAGGAGAAGGAAAACTCTGAATTCAAACCAGTCAAACTTCGCTTAATAAATTGACCTAGTGTCAACTTCTTTTGGGGCGATTTCTTCCTCTGGTTGATACGGCTTCTTTGTGTTGGGTTCCGATTGTCCGTGTTTATTCTCTTTGTCATTATTAAAGGAACACAAAACTTTGTTTATTTTTCTCAGACGTCTTTATTAAAAACGAAGCTCAAAAGAGTTCAACTACACGGTGAGAAGATGGCTCACTGCGAATAGAGGACCATCACATCTGGCCCCTTCGACTAACCGCCAAATTCTCACTACTCAGTTCCCTGCACACGCTTTGCCTTTAGCCAATGGGTAATTCCATGTCAAATCATCTAGAAAAAATTAAAATTATCACCCACCCCTTCAAATTTTCTTAAATCTTTCCATGTGTGGGTTATGTTAACGTTATCCCCAAAATTGAGCTTCCAATTCCAAAAATTTGCGAAGTTATGTTAATTTATAGTTCTCCAAATTTGGTGGTGTTGGCGAAAAATAGCAACTTTTTGTAATCTATTTTTGTCTGTAAAATGAGTTATAGAGCTTCCTTGCTTCTAAAAATTAGTTTATAAAAACATTTTTGCCCAATGAATCCAAATATGCTATCAAAAAAGTCTTAAAGTCAACCACTTTTAAGTTATTGATGATTTACTGATGTTTTCATAGCAGTATCAATATCCCGATGTGGCACTGAATCTAAGACAATTTTTTTTTTCTATTATTATTTCATATATATTGAACATTATTTGCACCGAAAAGATAGTTTGATTTTTGCTCAGAACTGTCAATAACTTCTATAACGGTCATGTATTCAATGATAACGTTTCATTTGCAATACCGTTATTTAAATTTTACTACACGACAGTCATAGTTCATAGGCAACCCACAAATTATGTAACAGCCTTTCCCACATCATCCCAAAATTTTGAGTAATTTTCCACTATTACATAACTTATAACTAAAATTTTGGGTCTTTCCTTCTCATTATTTAACATGGGTTGAAAATCGATACTGATAAAACTCGAACAAGACCATTCCCACGTAACATGAAATGAACACCAATAGGAAGGTTATAAATATCTGCCACACCCTGTACTTTAGGGTCATCTAACCAGAAACTTAAATTCTTTAAGATTTACTCAATACAAACTTTATAGGCAAAGACACTCCTTAGCGGAGAGGGAGAGTCACTGTGGTGTATTGGTTAATGTACCAGAGTGTGACATCATAGTTAGCGAGTTCGAACTCTACTCGGACTATTATGTTTACTTTCGGACTCATACTTTTGGGAAAGGTATGAAAACCCTCATCCCCCTAACTATGTCCCCGTTGCGTATGTGTTAATGTACTGGACTGTGACATCTTAGTAAGCGAGTTCAAACACCAGTCGAACTATTATGCTCACTTTCGGACTCATACTCTTGGGAAAGGTATGAAACCCCTCACCCCTCTAACTATGTCCCCGTTGCGTATGTGTTAATGTACTGGATTGTGACATCTTAGTAAGCGAGTTCAAACACCAGTCGCACTATTATGCTCACTTTCGGACTCATACTCTTGGGAAAGGTATGAACCTTCTTATCCCTTTAAAGCCTGAGTCCATATTCGTTAGCCGAAGTAGATCTCCACCTGTAGAGAGAGTGTGAGTCCCCATGGCCTTGTGGCTAACGTACTGGACAGCGACATCGTAGGACCCTACTTTGAGCTTCAGTTGCACTATCAAATTCACTTTCTGTGAAATACCTTCGGAAAATTATGACACCCTTCAACACCTAGCCATGGCTTAAATCGTATCACTAGTGTTATTCTAAAAGGATCGCTTTGGTATTAAATAACCTACGAAGGTTGAGATGCCATTAAACAAAGAGACCAAACAAAAATCTGTTTTGTAATGGATGACAGAACACAATATATAAATGTAATGTGGTGGACCCTATGACCCTTTGCTATAATCTATCAGCTAACGCTGGTGTGAAAAACTCATAATGATAATATGTGGGGATTAAAATAAAACGAAAATAGAATTAGAATAAAAAAACAACAAACTCCCATGTGCCTTCAGCGGAAGAACCCTCTGCGCATGTCTGACAAAAAGGACTGTTCACCGACCCACAAAAGAATCTCTTGGCCGATCGAGTTCAGGCCTTAACTGAGTGTAGTCGCTTCCTCGGCCAGGGGGTGGGGTGGATATCCCCTTGCCACGGTCGACTATGACCCGGTCAATAAAGCCTAAGTCACGAAACTACCTCCTGTCTTTGCCTCTTTCTTTTCGTTCCCTAAATTCCTTCCTTTTCAGTGCGACCACCAAATGAGATGGGGAAAAGGCAAAAACCAGAATATCCAGCTACCTTTTAACCGTAAAACACCCAAACTTCATCCTACCCCATAAATAAAAACAATGATTCAAATTTTGAATGACACTAATAATTTCAGCACAATCAGCCAAAGAGTGGCAGACCAAGCAAGGGTAATCTTAAAAAGAAAAATGTTCTTTGATCTCGAGAAAATAGACATAGAAATTCTTGGTTAACAATTATGTTTATATTGTTGTGCAGATCAATCAGTTTTGTTGTTATTACTTTGTGTATGCTATTGTTTACCACATTATTTTCAAACTCAGTTTAATGTTAAACTAATTCAGGTAATTTAATCAAAGACCATAATGATCCACTATAAAACTTTCTCTTAAATTAACAACAGTATAACACTACGCTCTCTTTTCGGACTGGAGAGATGTGTTAAAATATTATTTACTTTACCCTCTGTTAGTCAGAATAGCCAAGATGATGACGTGTCAAGTCTTGATTACATCTTGCACTCATTTCCGACTGAAGAGATGTATTTGTTCACGTTCTTACGCTACGGCTCTTCTTCTAAAGGAGTGAAACAATGTGTGTATAAAAAGATATGCAATATATTTATCTCTGTAACAGAGAGGGTAGAATCCTAGTTGTTGCAGCTGTGCAGTTGTTGGCAGTTCTATGATGTTGTGGAATCTAGAATCAACGTGGGGTCTGAGGGACATTTTGCCTAGTGCCAATAGGAGTTCTTAATAATAACACAAGGCCGCTTCTTTTTTTCTCATGAGCATTTTATTTCCCCCAAGTTACAACTACTAAGAGCAAGACATTTCATGTCTTTCTCCGATAACGCATTCTGCAGGTCAGAGTGGAACAGGGAGCAATGGTGATGAAGGGGTGCTCCACATTCCCCAAACCTCCAGAACTGGAACCTCACCATCAGATAGAGTTTAACATCATTCCCAGGACATGTAGACCCTCAGCCACCGCCTTCTAGCACCCAGGCTAAATTTTCCCTCTGACCTCTCACTCTTTTTTCCCTTTGCCACATACTATTCGCTTGTCCAACCAAAATACGCCATCTCATCACTCAAACTGTTCCGTTCTCTTAACACATCATCATTTAAACTTTTCCATTCTAATCAGGCCACTCAGACCCCCCCCCCAAGGTTGCACATCATAACCATTATGTAACAACAGGTTTAGGCCATAATATTTGTTTAATCACAACTAAGAATTCACAAAAATATCTTAGTGATATGACCTGGATGGGACACATGCAACAACACACCAACTAGATCAGACAGCGGAAACCATGGGGACTGGTTATTATTGCCTTTTCACTTCTAAAAAGGTCAAGGCTCTTGGTAGGTATGGACATATACTTAACGTTAGATTAGTTGATTTATATCTGTCTGATCATATGGAAATATGATCTCTCTAATAAGATGCAAATTCTTCCAAGCCGTATCTGTATCAGTGCTACTGTATGGCTGAACTACACAAGGATGCTGCTGTCCTGAAAAAAATCATGGATGCAACACCCTACAAAAAAGCAACTGTATTGCCACTTACCTCCTATCACACAAAACCTATAACTAAGATGAACAAGACATGCTGGATACTGCTGGAGAAGTAAGGATGAACTCATAAGTGACGTTTTCCTGTGGACACCGACAATTGGACATACTAGAATGTATAAAGAAATTAGACACGAAACGACAGTACTCCAAGTTTGAAGTATGGAGTTAACCACGAGTGTGGCAGACAGTTTAAGAGTTAAAGAAATAACCAAACAACTAGAAATAGGAATAAAAGACGTGTATTACAGAATAACAATAAGGATTGCAAACTTTAGTCCGTCTGCACAAATGTATAATTTGTCACTTATCTGAGTCCTGAGATAGGGTATTATCGGAGCCCTTGCTACGGCCTTCTGATAGTTCGGATATGATAGACGTTCTGTTTGATGTCCGACTCCGATTCTGGTTGTTAAGGAAGGGATGGAGTGACCCTGTTTAGGTCTGTTCCCTTTGACAGCTGTATCAGAAGAGGACGAGGTTTGCTTATTCGGTTTTGCCGCCAAAGTATGCTGGTTCGTGATTGGTTGGTTCGAAACAGAGGCTCGTAGACAAGGACCATAACCCCCATACCCCAGAATTCTCAATAAATGGGCTGACCAGCAGAGACTTACAGTAATCATCTCTCTGTATGGATACTAGATGTTGAGAGGAGGACTTGTAAGGAGCAGTGACCAATACGGATGGGTGATGAGATAGATTCATGTGCTGTTAACATGACATTGGTTTGGTTTGGTTTGGTTTGGTTTGTTTTACGACATATCAACCTCAGTGGGTCATTTAATACCGACAAAGTTGTGAAATAAATTCATTCTTAATGCATAATACAATTTTGTTTATAAACTCATGTTTTTCTATTCAACCCATAGATGGAACCCTAACAGGTACTACCACTCCAGGTCAGAGTGGACCAGGGAGCAATGTATCCCTTTTAAGGACACAATATGAACGTAATAGCAGGACTGGAGTTTTAACTAGCTTACTACGATATCAGAGTCCAGCGCGTTAGCCACTACACCACGAGATCTCTCAACCCCTCTACAAGCCAAGGTCTACGACTAACACGTGGACTCACAGCTTGAGGATAGAAAGGTTCATACCTTCCCAAAAGTATTAACAATGAACGTCGGGAATTCGAACTCGCTTACTACGATCTCGCAGTCCAGTATGTTAGCCACTACACTACGGGTACTCTCAACACCACCCCATGTATAAGCCGAGTTCTACTTCAACATACCACTTCTGGCGGATGAGGAGGGCTTATACCTTTCCGAAGGATAGCCCGAAAGTGAACGTATATAGCACGACTGGAATTCGAACGCGCTTACTACGATCTCGCCATCCAGTATGTCAGCCACTACACTACGGGTACTCTCTCTCTCTCTCTCTCTCTCTCTCTCTCTCTCTCTCTCTCTCTCTCTCTCTCTCTCACACACACACACACACACACACACACACACACCATCTATAAACCGAGTTCTACTTAAACTAATACGTGCACCCACTTCTGGCGGATGAGTGGGGCTTACACTTTTCCGAAGGAAATGAGTCCGAAAGTGAACGCATATAGCACGACTGGAATTCGAACTCGCTTACTACGATCTCACCGTCCATTATGTCAGCCACTACGCCACGGGTACTTGCACTCTATCAGTCGAGTTCTACTTCAGCTAACACGTGGACTCAATGCATGTGAAGTGTAACATTAATTTATGTTAAATAAAGCCGTTTTATGTGGTAGATCCTGTTTGTATTCATGACCCACCGTAAGTCCGGCATTTTGAGATGAGCAACATTTAACAATAAACAATAAACATTTTCTATGCACAGTAGAGTAGGTCGATTTTCAACTTTTTTTAAAAATCAAAATGACGCAACCATAGAAAGTTAGGTACTGGTATGTTAAGTACTGACACGAAAAAAGTAGGTTTCTAGCTTGCACCAATCTTTGAGCATTTAGTTTAAAGATCGTCTAATATGAAGCCCTTCCGAAATCCTTGTTTTTGATACATTTACATAAGGAATTGCTTAAAAATCTCATAATTTCAATCCAGAAAAATTTGTCAATTTATCCTATTCAAATAAAATGAATAGAATATATCGAAAGTAACATTTAAAGTGAAATTATAACCCCCACCCCACTTTAACATCTCAGATAAGCAGCGTTTTAACTCCTTAATTGAGATACGTCAGTAATAACATTGCAATATATTGTTGTAGCGTTATTTTTTTCTGTTATCAATGGAACAAAAGCAAACAAATATGAACTCTGCTAGAAAGAAATGAATGGATGATGATTTTAATATAAGCTACCATTGTAATTTGAACACTACTCTAAAATATCTACTGGTCACTAATAGTGTATCTTTTAAGTTTCTATTTTATATAATAATTGTAAGGCATAAAGTTATAAAAGACATGAGAAAAATACACGAATGTTGTGAGAATAATAGCAACTTTTATCATGCCATCATATTAAACTGTTATACATAAGAGCCCTTTGAAGCAAAGGAAGACCTCATTTCATGGCATAAAACTTTTGTAATGATATGCCTATGCTTTGCTTTAATTCCATAAACCGATTGGGAAGCTGAATTTGTTAATTTTACTGCCCTTTCAACACTTTGTGAGTGTGAAGGCAAATCAGGCAATTCTAATTTTGTCCCAAAATTTGATGACTCCAGTTCATTATCTAAAAATTCTTATGTGAATCTAGGCTCACAAATTCCATTTTTATACAGGTCGATCAACTGTGACCAATGTGTAGCATCGAAATTTATTTTTGGTATTTTGAGCCCTTTTTTGTTTTGTTTTGTTTTGTTTTGTTTTGGGGGGGGGGTTTGTTGTTGTTTTTTTTGTTTTTTTTTCAGTTAATCTTATTCAAGCATTGAATACGACATATTTTCTGGTACGAGACCAAAAGCATCATGCTGAATATTTTTGAACGCAATCTCTTGAATTTCAGGCGGTAGCCCTTTGATTCTTTGCGGCATACTGAAAATATACAGTTGCTGGTTATTAAATTTATTGTCTATTCTAATTTTAAACTAGCTAACTGCATACACTGCAACAATAAACTGGATTAGGCTGTGTAGTTTTTATGTTTTCAGGGTAAATTCCACGAGTCCACAACACACATTAGTCTGGTGGCTAACGTCAACCATCTTGCCTGATTTAAGGGCCCAATTGTCTATGCAGCATATCTAGGGTTGACTTTCCCTCGGGAAATCCCTACTGAATATTCTAGAAGTATTTGATCACTACTCAGATCATCTATCTGTTTGATGCTAGAATATTGGCTCTCTAGAGGACTAACTATCGGTACAAATTTGATCTGGGGCAAATTACACACAATCTCCAAATTGGACCAATAAATGATGTTGGACTTTTTGCGCTGCCATCAAAACCGCTCTGAATGAAAACTCATTTTGATGTAGAGAGCAACCAATGATGTGCAATTTCCTTTTAAATTGTTTCTCTAGAACTGAAACTAGCCCAGCTTCACAGCCAGTATTTGTATGGGTGTTGTCCAGTAAAACAGTTTTGGGGTATAAACACTGTCATACTCCTTCAAAACACTAAAAACCTCCTCTGCTAGAACAGCACCAGTTGCTCTAGTAGTAGGGATATCTCTATGAGCGTGGTATTTTTCACTTTTACCACAACCCATCTCCTTTGTGAATGTCAAATGGTGTTCTGTTCCCTTCGCTTTCTTAAATTGTTTCTTTCCATCTACCTCCACAATTTCTTTGTATAAGAGAGTATTTTATCCTGTCTTCAATCAACACCAATACAAATAATTTTTCTGTATTATCAATGTGTTTTTGGTGGGCGTTTTGTTTTGTTCTTTCTTTTCCACGGTCTATTTTAGATTTATCTAAAATTACGTTTTTGATATTAACACTCAGGTTGAAAAGGCCCATAGCCTGCAAATCTAAAAGAAAGGCATTGCAAGAATTGCAAGACTTATTCCTAAGTTCGATGAAACATCACCCCTGATCAACTCAGTAACATACCGAGGAATTTTTAAAAGGCTGTAAACACTCATGGAATATCTGCCAGGCTCATAATCTTCATCTATTTCTTTACTATTTAATGAGTGGGAAAGAATAACATCCTGATCATAAGATGTATAGGCAACAGGAGAAGAATCAACTTGTTTTTTTGTCTTTCTCCTTTAACTACACTACTTTTAGGTTTCTGAATGGCAGCTTTATCCACAGGTCCAAGTTGGAAACTACCATTGTGTCATATTTTGGCGCTCTGGTCTTTTAGACACTCTCTGTCTTCCATTGATACCTGAAATATTAGATGTTATTTATGTTGAATAAATACATCTAATCAACAGAAATCTCAAAATATTAAAATATTTCACATAGAAAGAAAATGGTACAAGTTACTTTTCTAACTTATTTACATAAAATATCATTATAGAAATTCGTTTGAATTAAAATGTACATGATATTGGGATTTGAATTCATAAAAAAAGAAAAGAAAAATAGAAAAATAACTTTACCTTATCTTTGAGAGGACAAATACAGATTATGTGCTAAGTTTGACAATTTTTGTCTTCAAAATTTTAAATTGGCAATTGACAGGAACAAGAAGAAATGTCAAACAATGTACCCAGCTTTTTTCCTAGTAGATCAATAAATAAATGAATAATCTATCAGTCAAGAGTGGTTCCCCTTTGATCATGTTAGACTCATAGGAAATAACCCTGTTGGGCTCTGCTACAAGTATTGGAAAAAATAAGGGGTTAATTATCTGCTCTTGGCAGCAGGGGGCCAATCAAGTAATACCGTAGATTGGCGCCGAAATTGAATCCCTTCCTTACTTGTAGTGTTGACGATCACGGCAGCAATACGTCTAGTCCAGTCTCTCCCAGAACCAAGGTGAATTTCAGCAGATAAGTCTGACTACAACACATTTATTTTGAAACTCTTGGATTTTCTTTAGATATATGTTTGTTTTTTCATTTGTTTGTTGAGTCTTCTTCATCTGAATTTGAATGCCTATCTGTTAATGAGGGAAAATATAAGGTGCCCACCAAAAAGACCATACAAGTTCCCATGATAATTTTACAGTGTAACAGCTAAACGTTGGTTTGCCACCACGTTTTGTTTTATTCATTCTAGATGAGTATTCAAGGTTTTTTTCCAAACTCAATTTTTAAAACATTTTTAAGAAATCCTTTTGTTCTATTTAACCCATAGATAGGACCCTTATAGACACTACCACTCCCGGTCAGAGTTGACATGGTAGTAATGGCAATGGAGGGGTATTCCACACTCAACTAACAGGGATTCCATCTTTAAGCATCACGGGTCACCACCCACGGCCAACAGGTGGCCCCATGGGAGCTTCATCCTCAGATAGAGTTTCACGTCACACCCAGGACATTAAGACTCTCAGTCACCGCTTTCTAGCACATATACGATTTTTAAAAAAGATTGGGGCTTGATATAAGGGTAATAGAGTTGGGACAATCACATAGGCTAGGACTTGACGTGGCCAGCCCATTGTTCGTGGGGGTCGCTCTGACGGCTCGTCTAGCTTTAGTAAGGACTAAAGTGGAGTGTTGCATGTCACGGACATGTGATGAGGGAATAATGATGGATTCTTCTTCTTTTCTCCTTTTTACTTGTTCGATGGTCATTTTTCTTTGGGCTGTTTCTCTTTTTTATGGTTGTTGGACTCTTCTCTTCATTTCCTGTTGATTAATTAATACCCAAGATTTTGTTATCGTTTTTATATGGTTTCTTATAAACAACCCCAGCCCAAAAGTATTCTCAAATCACGCGGATGAGAGGCCAGCAATTTAGAGCGGGGGACCTTTGCGTCCGCTTCCGCTGACTGTCGGTCGGCAACTCTAACTAAACTTAGTTTCTGTTTACACGCTTCTATTGGTGCGTTTCGGAAGGGGTTAAGTAAAGGTTATTACCTGTCAATAACGATTTTTAATTTTTAACGAACTCAATTCAAATTCTACCTACACTACTTACATAATTCATATGCTACGCATGAATTATGTAACAATGCCAGCTGTGCAATGGTTATCGTCATAGTAAATGGATTCAGCGACCTGAGTTCAAATCCTGGATGAGGCTGGTTGAATTTCACATCGCGTTAATACTCTTGTGAAAGGTATGAATCCAACTATTCTCCCTCTTGCTATAGGTAAATAGTAGGGCAATGTTGACTATTTAGCCTTAGTATGGCAACCAGTCTAAGAGAAGGAAAACTCTGAATTCAAACCAGTCAAACTTCGCTTAATAAATTGACCCTGTTTTACATGCTATGGAAGGATTGGTAAATACATGCGAAGTTACGATCATGGGTTGGACTGGTGCACACTGTGAAGTTGCTGTTGAAATGTTGTTGTTTTTTTAACTCTTTGCTAACTAATTTTCCCCCACGGCTGTTTCCCTATTGCAAAAGGATCAATTACCAGTCTCAGGTTGGTTCACAGACAACAACAAAAAGATGGCAGGGGTGTTCATGACGTGATTTTTCAATGTAAATAAGTGATACGTGTGAGAGCCTCTGTGAGCGACTTAAAGTAGGCAAAGAGTAAATCTTTAATTGCTACACAGATATTTTGTGCTCATTATATATCACGTCGGAATGCTGTTGTTCCAGGTAGAAAATCGATACTGTTATGGGTGTAACATGGCGGGCTCGATTTAAAATAACAACTCTCTTTTATGGCATGTCAATCTTTTTGGGGTTATTTCATGCCAAATCGATTACATAGTTTCAAGTAACTATTCTTAATACCAATAATTTATACACAAAAGGGTCGGTTGGTCAACCAATCTAGGAGAAGGAAAACTCTGAATTCAAACCAGTCAAACTTCGCTTAATAAATTGACCTAGTGTCATCTTCTTTTGGGGCGATTTCTTCCTCTGGTTGATACGGCTTCTTTGTGTTGGGTTCCGATTGTCCGTGTTTATTCTCTTTGTCATTATTAAAGGAACACAAAACTTTGTTTATTTTTCTCAGACGTCTTTATTAAAAACGAAGCTCAAAAGAGTTCAACTACACGGTGAGAAGATGGCTCACTGCGAACAGAGGACCATCACATCTGGCCCCTTCGACTAACCGCCAAATTCTCACTACTCAGTTCCCTTCACACGCTTTGCCTTTAGCCAATGGGTAATTCCATGTCAAATCATCTAGAAAAAATTAAAATTATCATCCAACCCCTTCAAATTTTCTGAAATCTTTCCATGTGTGGGCTATGTTAACGTTATTTGGGATAACGTTAACATAGCTTCCAATTCCAAAAATTGCGAAGTTATGTTAATTTTTAGTTCTCCAAATTTGGTGGTGTTGGCGAAAAATAGCGACTTTTTGTAATCTATTTTTGTCTGTAAAATGAGTTATAGAGCTTCCTTACTTCTAAAAATTAGTTTATAAAAACATTTTTGCCCAATGAATCCAAATATGCTATGAAAAAAGTCTTAAAGTCAACCACTTTTAAGTTATTGATGATTTACTGATTTTTTCATAGCAGTATCAATATCCCGATGTGGCACTGAATCTAAGACAATTTTTTTTTCTATTATTATTTCATATATATTGAACATTATTTGTACCGAAAAGATAGTTTGATTTTTGCTCAGAACTGTCAATAACTTCTATAACGGTCATGTATTCAATGATAACGTTTCATTTGCAATACCGTTATTTAAATTTTACTACACGACAGTCATAGTTCATAGGCAACCCACAAATTATGTAACAGCCTTTCCCACATCATCCCAAAATTTTGAGTAATTTTCCACTATTACATAACTTATAACTAAAATGTTGGGTCTTTCCTTCTCATTATTTAACATGGGTTGAAAATCGATACTGATAAAACTCGAACAAGACCATTCCCACGTAACATGAAATGAACACCAATAGGAAGGTTATAAATATCTGCCACACCCTGTACTTTAGGGTCATCTAACCAGAAACTTAAATTCTTTAAGATTTACTCAATACAAACTTTATAGGCAAAGACACTCCTTAGCGGAGAGGGAGAGTCACTGTGGTGTATTGGTTAATGTACCGGAGTGTGACATCATAGTTAGCGAGTTCAAACACCAGTCGCACTATTATATTCCCTTTCGGACTCATACTCTTGGGAAAGGTATGAAACCCCTCATCCCCCCTAACTATGTCCCCGTTGCGTATGTGTTAATGTACTGGACTGTGACATCTTAGTAAGCGAGTTCAAACACCAGTCGCACTATTATATTCCCTTTTCGGACTCATACTCTTGGGAAAGGTATGAAACCCCTCATCCCCCTAACTATGTCCCCGTTCCGTATGTGCTAACGTACTGGACTGTGACATCTTAGTAAGCGAGTTCAAACACCAGTCGCACTGTTATATTCCCTTTCGGACTCATACTCTTGGGAAAGGTATGAAACCCCTCATCCCCTAACTATGTCCCCGTTGCGTATGTGTTAACGTACTGGACTGTGACATCTTAGTAAGCGAGTTCAAACACCAGTCGCACTATTATATTCCCTTTCGGACTCATACTCTTGGGAAAGGTATGAAACCTCTCATCCCCCCTAACTATGTCCCCGTTGCGTATGTGTTAACGTACTGGACTGTGACATCTTAGTAAGCGAGTTCAAACACCAGTCGCACTATTATATTCCCTTTCGGACTCATACTCTTGGGAAAGGTATGAAACCCCTCATCCCCCTAACTATGTCCCCGTTGCGTATGTGTTAACGTACAGGACTGTGACATCTTAGTAAGCGAGTTCAAACACCAGTCGCACTATTATATTCCCTTTCGGACTCATACTCTTGGGAAAGGTATGAAACCCCTCATCTCCCCTAACTATGTCCCCGTTGCGTATGTGTTAACGTACTGGACTGTGACATCTTAGTAAGCGAGTTCAAACACCAGTCGAACTATTATATTCCCTTTCGGACTCATACTCTTGGGAAAGGTATGAAACCCCTCATCTCCCCTAACTATGTCCCCGTTGCGTATGTGCTAACGTACTTGATTGTGACATCTTAGTAAGCGAGTTCAAACACCAGTCGCACTGTTTATATTCCATTTCGGACTCATACTCTTGGGAAAGGTATGAAACCTCTCATCCCCCCTAACTATGTCCCCGTTGCTTATGTGTTAACGTACTGGATTGTGACATCTTAGTAAGCGAGTTCAAACTCCAGTCGCACTGTTATATTCCCTTTCGGACTCATACTCTTGGGAAAGGTATGAAACCTCTCATCCCCCTAACTATGTCCCCGTTGCGTATGTGTTAACGTACTGGACTGTGACATCTTAGTAAGCGAGTTCAAACACCAGTCGCACTATTATATTCCCTTTTCGGACTCATACTCTTGGAAAGGTATGAAACCCCTCATCCCCCTAACTATGTCCCCGTTGCGTATGTGTTAACGTACTGGACTGTGACATTTTAGTAAGCGAGTTCAAACACCAGTCGCACTATTATATTCCCTTTCGGACTCATACTCTTGGGAAAGGTATGAAACCCTCATCTCCCCTAACTATGTCCCCGTTGCGTATGTGCTAACGTACTGGATTGTGACATCTTAGTAAGCGAGTTCAAACACCAGTCGCACTATTATATTCCCTTTTCGGACTCATACTCTTGGGAAAGGTATGAAACCCCTCATCTCCCCTAACTATGTCCCCGTTGCGTATGTGTTAACGTACTGGACTGTGACATCTTAGTAAGCGAGTTCAAACACCAGTCGCACTATTATATTCCCTTTTCGGACTCATACTCTTGGGAAAGGTATGAAACCCCTCATCTCCCCTAACTATGTCCCCGTTGCGTATGTGTTAACGTACTGGACTGTGACATCTTAGTAAGCGAGTTCAAACACCAGTCGCACTATTATATTCCCTTTCGGACTCATACTCTTGGGAAAGGTATGAAACCCCTCATCCCCCCTAACTATGTCCCCGTTGCGTATGTGTTAACGTACTGGACTGTGACATTTTAGTAAGCGAGTTCAAACACCAGTCGCACTATTATATTCCCTTTCGGACTCATACTCTGGGAAAGGTATGAAACCCCTCATCTCCCCTAACTATGTCCCCGTTGCGTATGTGCTAACGTACTGGATTGTGACATCTTAGTAAGCGAGTTCAAACACCAGTCGCACTATTATATTCCCTTTTCGGACTCATACTCTTGGGAAACGTATGAAACCCCTCATCTCCCCTAACTATGTCCCCGTTGCGTATGTGTTAACGTACTGGACTGTGACATCTTAGTAAGCGAGTTCAAAAACCAGTCGCACTGTTATATTCCCTTTCGGACTCATACTCTTGGGAAAGGTATGAAACCCCTCATCCCCTAACTATGTCCCCGTTGCGTATGTGCTAACGTACTGGATTGTGACATCTTAGTAAGCGAGTTCAAACACCAGTCGCACTGTTATATTCCCTTTCGGACTCATACTTTGGAAAGGTATGAAACCCCTCAAACTATGTCCCCGTTGCACGTACTTGTGACATCTTAGTAAGCGAGTTTCGCACTGCGACTCATACTCTTGGAAAGGTATGAAACCCCTCATCCCCCTAACTATGTCCCCGTTGCGTATGTGCTAACGTACTCTGTGACATCTTAGTAAGCGAGTTCAAACACCAGTCGCACTATTATATTCCCTTTCGGACTCATACTCTTGGGAAAGGTATGAAACCCCTCATCTCCCCCTAACTATGTCCCCGTTGCGTATGTGTTAACGTACTGGACTGTGACATCTTAGTAAGCGAGTTCAAACACCAGTGCACTGTTATATTCCCTTTCGGACTCATACTCTTGGGAAAGGTATGAAACCCCTCATCCCCCTAACTATGTCCCCGTTGCGTATGTGTTAACGTACTGGACTGTGACATCTTAGTAAGCGAGTTCAAACACCAGTCGCACTATTATATTCCCTTTCGGACTCATACTCTTGGGAAAGGTATGAAACCCCTCATCCCCCCTAACTATGTCCCCGTTGCGTATGTGTTAATGTACTGGACTGTGACATCTTAGTAAGCGAGTTCAAACACCAGTCGCACTATTATGCTCACTTTCGGACTCATACTCTTGGGAAAGGTATGAAACCCCTCATCCCCCTAACTATGTCCCCGTTGCGTATGTGTTAATGTACTGGATTGTGACATCTTAGTAAGCGAGTTCAAACACCAGTCGCACTATTATATTCCCTTTCGGACTCATACTCTTGGGAAAGGTATGAAACCCCTCATCCCCCCTAACTATGTCCCCGTTGCGTATGTGTTAATGTACTGGACTGTGACATCTTAGTAAGCGAGTTCAAACACCAGTCGCACTGTTATATTCCCTTTCGGACTCATACTCTTGGGAAAGGTATGAAACCCCTCATCTCCCCTAACTATGTCCCCGTTGCGTATGTGTTAACGTACTGGACTGTGACATCTTAGTAAGCGAGTTCAAACACCAGTCGCACTGTTATATTCCCTTTCGGACTCATACTCTTGGGAAAGGTATGAAACCCCTCATCTCCCCTAACTATGTCCCCGTTGCGTATGTGTTAACGTACTGGACTGTGACATCTTAGTAAGCGAGTTCAAACACCAGTCGCACTATTATATTCCCTTTCGGACTCATACTCTTGGGAAAGGTATGAAACCCCTCATCTCCCCTAACTATGTCCCCGTTGCGTATGAGCTAACGTACTGGATTGTGACATCTTAGTAAGCGAGTTCAAACACCAGTCGCACTGTTATATTCCATTTCGGACTCATACTCTTGGGAAAGGTATGAAACCCCTCATCCCCCCTAACTATGTCCCCGTTGCGTATGTGTTAACGTACTGGACTGTGACATCTTAGTAAGCGAGTTCAAACACCAGTCGCATTATTATATTCCCTTTCGGACTCATACTCTTGGGAAACGTATGAAACCCCTCATCTCCCCTAACTATGTCCCCGTTGCGTATGTGTTAACGTACTGGACTGTGACATCTTAGTAAGCGAGTTCAAACACCAGTCGCACTATTATATTCCCTTTCGGACTCATACTCTTGGGAAAGGTATGAAACCCCTCATCTCCCCTAACTATGTCCCCATTGCGTATGTGTTAACGTACTGGACTGTGATATCTTAGTAAGCGAGTTCAAACACCAGTCGCACTATTATATTCCCTTTCGGACTCATACTCTTGGGAAAGGTATGAAACCCCTCATCCCCCCTAACTATGTCCCCGTTGCGTATGTGTTAATGTACTGGACTGTGACATCTTAGTAAGCGAGTTCAAACACCAGTCGCACTATTATGCTCACTTTCGGACTCATACTCTTGGGAAAGGTATGAAACCCCTCATCCCCCTAACTATGTCCCCGTTGCGTATGTGTTAATGTACTGGATTGTGACATCTTAGTAAGCGAGTTCAAACACCAGTCGCACTATTATATTCCCTTTCGGACTCATACTCTTGGGAAAGGTATGAAACCCCTCATCCCCCTAACTATGTCCCCGTTGCGTATGTGTTAATGTACTGGATTGTGACATCTTAGTAAGCGAGTTCAAACACCAGTCGCACTATTATGCTCTTTCGGACTCATACTCATGGGAAAGGTATGAAACCCCTCATCCCCCTAACTATGTCCCCGTTGCGTATGTGTTAATGTACTGGATTGTGACATCTTAGAAAGCGAGTTCAAACACCAGTCGCACTATTATGCTCACTTTCGGACTCATACTCATGGGAAAGGTATGAAACCCCTCATCCCCCTAACTATGTCCCCGTTGCGTATGTGTTAATGTACTGGATTGTGACATCTTAGTAAGCGAGTTCAAACACCAGTCGCACTATTATATTCCCTTTCGGACTCATACTCTTGGGAAAGGTATGAAACCCCTCATCCCCCCTAACTATGTCCCCGTTGCGTATGTGTTAATGTACTGGACTGTGACATCTTAGTAAGCGAGTTCAAACACCAGTCGCACTATTATGCTCACTTTCGGACTCATACTCATGGGAAAGGTATGAAACCCCTCATCCCCCCTAACTATGTCCCCGTTGCGTATGTGTTAATGTACTGGACTGTGACATCTTAGTAACGAGTTCAAACACCAGTCGCACTATTATATTCCCTTTTCGGACTCATACTCTTGGGAAAGGTATGAAACCCCTCATCCCCCTAACTATGTCCCCGTTGCGTATGTGTTAATGTACTGGATTGTGACATCTTAGTAAGCGAGTTCAAACACCAGTCGCACTATTATGCTCACTTTCGGACTCATACTCTTGGGAAAGGTATGAACCTTCTCATCCCTTTAAAGACTGAGTCCATATTCGTTAGCCGAAGTAGATCTCCACCTGTAGAGAGAGTGTGAGTCCCATGGCCTTGTGGCTAACGTACTGGACAGCGACATCGTAGGACCCTACTTTTAGCTTCAGTTTCACTATCAAATTCACTTTCTGTGAAATACCTTCGGAAAATTATGACACCCTTCAACACCTAGCCATGGCTTAAATCGTATCACTAGTGTTATTCTAAAAGGATCGCTTTGGTATTAAATAACCTACGAATGGTTGAGATGCCATTAAACAAAGAGACCAAACAAAAATCTGTTTTGTAATGGATGACAGAACACAATATATAAATGTAATGTGGTGGACCCTATGACCCTTTGCTATAATCTATCAGCTAACGCTGGTGTGAAAAACTCATAATGATAATATGTGGGGATTAAAATAAAACGAAAATTATTAGAATTTAAAAAACAACAAACTCCCATGGGCCCTCACCGGAAGAACCCTCTGCGCATGTCTGACAAAAAGGACTGTTCACCGACCCACAAAAGAATCTCTTGGCCGATCGAGTTCAGGCCTTAACTGAGTGTAGTCGCTTCCTCGGCCAGGGGGGGGTGGATATCCCCTTGCCACGGTCAACTATGACCCGGTCAATAAAGCCTAAGTCACGAAACTACCTCCTGTCTTTGCCTCTTTCTTTTCGTTCCCTAAATTCCTTCCTTTTCAGTGCGACCACCAAATGAGATGGGGAAAAGGCAAAAACCAGAATATCCAGCTACCTTTTAACCGTAAAACACCCAAACTTCATCCTACCCCATAAATAAAAACAATGATTCAAATTTTGAATGACACTAATAATTTCAGCACAATCAGCCAAAGAGTGGCAGACCAAGCAAGGGTAATCTTAAAAAGAAAAATTTTCTTTGATCTCGAGAAAATAGACATAGAAATTCTTGGTTAACAATTATGTTTATATTGTTGTGCAGATCAATCAGTTTTGTTGTTATTACTTTGTGTATGCTATTGCTTACCACATTATTTTCAAACTCAGTTTAATGTTAAACTAAATCAGGTAATTTAATCAAAGACCATAATAATCCACTATAAAACTTTCTCTTAAATTAACAACAGTGTAACACTACGCTTTCCTTTCGGACTGGAGAGATGTGTTAAAATATTATTTACTTTACCCTCTCTTAGTCAGAATAGCCAAGATGATGACGTGTCAAGTCTTGGTCACATCTTGCACTCATTTCCGACTGGAGAGATGTATGTGTCCACGTTCTTACGCTACGACTCTTCTTCTAAAGGAGTAAAATAATGTGTGGATAAAAAGATATGCAATATATCTATCTCTGTAACAGAGAGGGTAGAATCCTAGTTGTTGCACCTGTGCAGTTGTTGGCAGTTCTATGATGTTGTGGAGTCTAGAATCAACGTGGGGTCTGAGGGACATTTTGCCTAGTGCCAATAGGAGTTCTTAATAATAACACAAGGCCACTTCTTTTTTTTTCTAATGAGCATTTTATTTCCCCCAAGTTACAACTACCAAGAGCAAGACATTTCATGTCTTTCTCCGATAACGCATTCTGCCAGGTCAGAGTGGACCAGGGAGCAACGGTGATGAAGGGGTGCTCCACATTCCCCAAACCTCCAGAACTGGAACCTCACCATCAGATAGAGTTTAACATCATTCCCAGGACATGTAGACCCTCAGCCACCGCCTTCTAGCACCCAGGCTAAATTTTCCCTCTGACCTCTCACTCTTTTTTCCCTTTGCCACATACTATTCGCTTGTCCAACCAAAATACGCCATCTCATCACTCAAACTGTTCCGTTCTCTTAACACATCATCATTTAAACTTTTCCATTCTAATCAGGCCACTCAGACCACCCTCACGGTTGCACATCATACCCATTATGTAACAACAGGTTTAGGCCATAATATTTGTTTAATCACAACTAAGAATTCACAAAAATATCTTAGTGATATGACCTGGATGGGACACATGCAACAACACACCAACTAGATCAGACAGCGGAAACCATGGGGACTGGTTATTATTGCCTTTTCACTTCTAAAAAGGTCAAGGCTCTTGGTAGGTATGGACATATACTTAACGTTAGATTAGTTGATTTATATCTGTCTGATCATATGGAAATATGATCTCTCTAATAAGATGCAAATTCTTCCAAGCCGTATCTGTATCAGTGCTACTGTATGGCTGAACTACACAAGGATGCTGCTGTCCTGAAAAAAATGCAACACCCTACAAAAAAGCAACTGTATTGCCACTTACCTCCTATCACACAAAACTATAACTAAGATGAACAAGACATGCTGGATACTGCTGGAGAAGTAAGGATGAACTCATAAGTGACGTTTTCCCGTGGACACCGACAATTGGACATACTAGAATGTATAAAGAAATTAGACACGAAACGACAGTACTCCAAGTTTGAAGTATGGAGTTAACCACGAGTGTGGCAGACAGTTTAAGAGTTAAAGAAATAACCAAACAACTAGAAATATGAATAAAAGACGTGTATTACAGAATAACAATAAGGATTGCAAACTTTAGTCCGTCTGCACAAATGTATAATTTGTCACTTATCTGAGTCCTGCGATAGGGTATTATCGGAGCCCTTGCTACGGCCTTCTGATAGTTCGGATATGATAGACGTTCTGTTTGATGTCCGACTCCGATTCTGGTTGTTGAGGAAGGGATGGAGTGACCCTGTTTAGGTCTGTTCCCTTTGACAGCTGTATCAGAAGAGGACGAGGTTTGCTTATTCGGTTTTGCCGCCAAAGTATGCTGGTCGTGATTGGTTGGTTCGAAACAGAGGCTCGTAGACAAGGACCATAACCCCCATACCCCAGAATTCTCAATAAATGGGCTGACCAGCAGAGACTTACAGTAATCATCTCTCTGTATGGATACTAGATGTTGAGAGGAGGACTTGTAAGGAGCAGTGACCAATACGGATGGGTGATGAGATAGATTCATGTGCTGTTAACATGACATTGGTTTGGTTTGGTTTGGTTTGTTTTACGACATATCAACGTCAGTGGGTCATTTAATATCGACAAAGTTGTGAAATAAATTCATTCTTAATGCATAATACAATTTTGTTTATAAACTCATGTTTTTCTATTCAACCCATAGATGGAACCCTAACAGGTACTACCACTCCAGGTCAGAGTGGACCAGGGAGCAATGGTGATGAAGGGGTGCTCACATTCCCCAAACCACCAGAACTGGAACCTCACCATCAGATAGAGTTTAACATCATTCCCAGGACATGTAGACCCTCAGCCACCGCCTTCTAGCACCCATATGATAAGAAGGATTGGGGGTTGCCATAAGGGCAATAGGGTAACACGACCTAATGATGATGATGTAATACTAAAGAAGACGTGTATTCATTATGTGCTAAATATGTGATCTTGGATTTTGTTTGTTGGCTGGTTGGTTGGTTGGTTGGTTGATTTAATAGATCATTAATTAGGACAGAGTATTTTCTAGGTGAACTGACACACTACGGCGCACAGTCTGGTCACGTCAAGCTCTAGCACCTATATGATTTTCCCAACCCTATTGCCCTTATGGCAAGCCACAACCCCTTTTTATCATATGGGTGCTAGAAGGTGGTGGCTGAGGGTCTACATGTCCTGGGAATGACGTTAAACTCTATCTGATGGTGAGGTTCCAGTTTTGGAGGTTTGGGGAATGTGGAGCACCCCTTCATCACCATTGCTCCCTGGTCCACTCTGACCCGGAGTGGTAGTACCTGTTAGGGTCCCATCTATGGGTTAAATAGAAAAATGTATTTATAAAAAAACTGTATTATCCATTAAGAATTGATTTATTTCAAAACTTTATCGGCATTAAATGACCCACTGTGGTTGATATGCCGTAAAACAAAACAAACGGCGCGCAGTCTCTGGATGCGCGAGGTAATAATATTTTTTATTTAACTTTTTTTTTCAATTGAATTAGATCACTAAGTAGGTCTGAGCCTATTCTAGTGGTGACCACCTCAAGCAGAGATTTAAGAGGTTTGAGTTCAGAGTTTTCCTTCTCTTAGACTGGTTGCCTAACCAAGGATTAAAGAGACCAGCATGCCCTATTTACCCATAGCTGGAGGGAGAGTAGTTGGATTCATACCTTTCCCAAGGGTATTAGCGCTATATGAACTGTAACTTCGTCTAGGATTTGAATTCTGATCAACAAGTCCATTTCCTACGACTCTAATTAGACCATGTGCCTCCATTGGTTGGGTTTTAGGCACCCCTTTTTTATCTCGATTCAGAAGGACATGTTTTTCATTTACACCGTCAATATCCGGTTGTTTGTTAGGGATTAGGGTTAGGGTTAAGGTTAGGGGTTAGTTTTATGATTTAAAAAACAACAAAATCGTCTGTTAACAAACAACCGGATATTGATGGTGTAAATGAAAAACATGTCCTTCTGAATTGAGATCAAAAAGTGGTGCCTAAAGGTCATATGGTAAAAGAAATCTAATAATAATCTGATGCCAGTGGCTGCTAAATTATTTTTGGTTCTTAACATATTCATTCCCAGACCCCCACCCCCATGAGGCCATCTGTTGGCCATAAATTGCGCCCCATTATGCTTAAGGACAGAATCCTGGTGGTTGAGCAGTCCATGACATGCAACACTCACTTTGGCTCTTACTAGACGGGCAACCGGAGAGGCCCCCTCCGATCAATCAGCTGGTTACATCAAGCCCTAGCAATTATATGATTGTCCCAACCCTTATGGCAAGTCCCAACCCTTTTTATAGATATGTGCTAGAAGGCGACAGCTGAGGGTCTTCATGTCCTGGGTATGACGTTAAACTCTATCTGATGCTAAGGTTCCAGTTCTGGAGCTCTGAGGAATGTGGAGCACCCCTTCATCACCATTACTCCTAGGTCCACTCTGACCCCGTGTAATAGTACCTGTTAGGTTCCCATCAATGGGTTAAATAGAAAAAATGAGTTAAAAAAATGAGTTTGAAAAAAAAAATACATGAATGCCCATCAAGAATGAATGAAACAAAACGTTTTTGACATGAAATAACCCCACAAGGGTTGTCATGCCGTAAAATTTAACTAACTGACCAGCTACCACTCCAGCTCAGGGTGGACCTGGCAGTAATGGCAATAAAGAGGTACTCCACACTCCCAAGACCTTCAGAACGGGAGCCTCACAAACAGATACAGTTTAGTGTCATACCCAGGACACCACCTTTTTTTTGGGGGGGGTCTTAACCCTCTGCAGAGGATACAGCCAACATATTTTAAGTCCTTTAGAGAGAAGAGTTAAGAAATGGGCTGTATACTGGAGCCTTCTGCAAGAAGCTAGCTTAATTGCCGCTTGATAGGGCGGCTTTTAAGCTAGTAATAAAATATTTTTGATTTTCACTTCAGGGAAAATCAATAAAAATGCAAATCGATATTGATTTCTTTTCAATTCTTTTTTTATGAAGAGTTAAAATCTAATGAAATTAGTAGAAAGACAAGACTAGATAATGGTTTATTTTTCACACATTACACAATATAAACAATGTCACAATAAAACAAAACAAAACAAAAAACAAAAAAATGTCATGTTGGTTATTGTAATGTGTGGAGGATGATCACTAATTAGGACTGAGCCTATTCTAGTAATTACAACCTTAGTTGTTTTTGTTTTGTTTAGTTTTTGATTTTTGGGGTGGAGGAGGGAGGGGTATTTTTATATAGTTTGAAAGTAGTAAAAAAAAATTGATATTTCGTAGAATTGATTTTTCATTGGTTACTATTCTATTAGCAGTGCATTTCATATTTAAATCATGTCGATCGTAGTTGTGCCTAATCAAATCGTATATAAATCTATAAGTTATCATAGAAATTACTACACGACAAAATAATCATAGTGCTAACAATATCAAACAAGTATGGAGTTGGAGTGGGAGAAAACGGCGGTCTTCGCTGACTGGAGATTGGAACTCTTCAGTAAATTACCTCCCTGGGGGTTAGCAGATATGGCGGACATTTCAAGTTTAGATCTTTCGCAAGTAAAGCGGGAGTTAATTAAGGCTAACTGGGATTGCAACATTCGTGGTTTAATACATGGGGCAACTAGGTAAGTAATAGAAGTCATCGTTTACTCGATTTAAAAGTTTTTAGCTGTCATAAACGTCTCAATGATTTCAGATTTTTAAATCATCGGCGAAATCGTTACCCGTCTCCTTACCGATTAAGTCATAGTTTTTAAATTTAAGTTTTTCATTTATACGAAACATTTGTTTAAAAATGTATTTTTTCTGCCAGTCAGATTTTAGTGAGAAATTAACTATAAAAGAATCACTAATAACTGTTTTGTTTTGTTTTTTAAAGTATCTGTTGGTCCATGAAAACAAACACAAAAAATTAGTCCCCTCTTAAAATTCTACCGGTAAAATTACAATGAGAAAATAAAACTCTTGTTTAAAACAAATATTTGTAAAACTCTTGTATATTCATCTATTTATTTTTGAAAAATCAGTTCCTAGCTACATACATTCTTTAGTTGAACAAAATGTTGATAAATTTCTGGTTTGTTCAATTTAAAATTGCATTTCTTTCTTTTTCATTTTTTTTATTTATTTTTTATTTTTAAATTCACCGTTATTCGTGACTTCAACTTGGAGAATTTAACTAACTTTTCCACAAGTTATCCAACCGCCTCGGAGATTTCTTCTAAAATATTGTCTTTGTTTATTATACAATTTCTAAAAGAACGAAAATAACTCCGAAATAAGAATTGATAAATTAAGTTTATACAGGTGTTGTAAATAAAGAATTAATTACATTACGAGTGGTTCCACCGAATTCCTTCAGTGTTAATTATTTAATTTATTTTAATAAAGTGACTGGTCATTTTTTTTTTTTTTTGTAAGTTAGAATTAAATAGGATCTAGAACATTAAGGAATATACATAGTTTTATTATATTTGATCTGTCTATAAACAAGATGATTGCGAAAATCTCATATATTTTCTTGGGAGTCCGTCAGAATCACCTGTAGAACTGTCACTCTTCAATGAATGACAATTATTAACTTTTGACATCTGCTGCAAATAAAGAATTAAATTTCTAATGATTCCGCCAAATTATTCGGTGTAATACACAGAATAATTTAGTGGAACCATGTATCATTTATTTTATAAAATTCTTTATAATTTCATAAAATTTATAAAACAATTTATTATCTATAAATTTTATAATCTATCACTTCTGGAGGCACGTGGTGTAATGGTTAGAGTCATAGGAAATGGACTCCTCAACCAGAGTTCAAATCTTGGACGAGCCCAGTTACATTTGACATAGCGCTAATACCCTTGGGAAAGGTATGAATCCAACTATTCTCCCTCCAGCTATAGGTAAATAGTAGGGCAGACTGGTCTCTTTATCTTTGGCTAAGTAACCAGTCTTGGAGAAGGAAAAGTCAGAATTAAAAAACTCTGTTAAAGAAATTGACCTTGTGTCGCATCCTACTCGTGCAGAGGGGTTGGTAAATATATATATATGCATGGATCATCAGGAGAGAATGTGCACATCCCATGCATTTGTAAACATCATTGTTTTTTTCAATATATCAAATTCACACTGTCGGATTAATTTCCTTTTATTTCACACACAATATATATATATATATTTTTTTTTTTTTTTGGGAGAATATGTGTCGTACCTAATTTTGAAGATTAATTAATTAATAATGAATTAGGCGGGAATGCCATCAATCTCTGTATGTACATTTCGGCCTATTAGGCCTCATCTATAGATCCTGTGCGTGATTTGAAACCGATTCCAAGCCTAATATGTACATACAGAGATTGATTTTTCTCGATTTAGCCATACATTTAAATAGGCATTCCCGCCTAATTCATTATTAATTAATTAATTTTCAAAATTAGGTACAAAATTAAGCACATATTCTCCAAAAATTGTCGCAAAAAGCCATTCCTTGTTTACAACTTATCAATAATTCACGCATCTTTCACACATCACGCACACTATCTATAGCTCTGCTGATTAATAGCCGAAATGTACATAATAGCCATATTTAAATATTCCGCCTATCATTATTAATAATTAATCCTATATACAAAAAATATTATATTACAACTTATCATATATATATATATATATATTAAATTTCTAATGGTTCCACCGTATTTTTCAGTGTAATACATAATAAGAATTTGGTGGAATCATGTATCAACATTTATTTTATTTATTACCCAGTTGGCGAGGTTTAGAATACATTGACTGTATCCTCTGCAGAAGGGTAAGACCCCCTTCATACACACACAAACACATAAAGGGATTTCCTGTGTTTGACACTAAACTGCATCTGATGGTGAGGCTCATGTTCTGAAAATTTGGGTAGTGGAGAGTAGTTTTCATTGCTATTTATTCCCAAGTCCACTCTGACCTGGACTGGTCATACCTGTTATGGGTCAAATAGATCTGTTTAAAAATTACTTGTATTCAATGTGTGTGTGCAAAAAAATAAACAATAATGTTATTATATTTGACACAACAATAAACTAAGAATTTTACAATCTTATGTCAATTGTAAAATTATCACCTCAAAGTTTGACTTAGTGACAATTATTTGTGAGAGATATTTATTTTCATGGCTTCACTAAACAGCATCAGATGGTGAGGCTCCAGTTTTGGAGACTCTGGGGAATGTGGAGTACCCTTTCATTGTCATTTCAAGTAAAAAATTTAAAAATAAAAAATCTATTTCAGCCAATATATCTTATGGGCTAAGAAAACTTTACTGATCTAAGTTGGCCTTTCTAACCCAGAGTGATAGTACCTGTTAGGGTCCGATATATGGGTCAAATAGATCTGTTTGTAAATTATTTGTATCAGTGAGGAATACTTTATCATATAACCATGTGCAAATCTCTTAAACTACAAAAAAAATCTACAATGTATGCAATTACCCAACTTTTTAGCATAAAATAACCTCAGACTGATTGACATCAATCAATTGTTTGGAAAGGTAACTGTAATAAATCTGACCAAAGACTCCAGTCAGATGGGAGGGGTAGTACCTGTCATTGTCCCATCTAAGGCTCAAATAAATCTGTTTGCAAGTTAATTTAAATTATTTCTACCAGTTTATTGATACACATGAATTTATATACACAAAATCAAATGAGTATCCTCATTTCGGTTATTACTATCATCTTCTTATCATAATAGAGATTATGTAATTGTCTGTCTGTAACCGAAACTATCATCAGTGACGTCACGATTTCCTTAGTTATTTAAGTTATATTCTCAATGATTATGAAATAGTCATTATTTAATCTTAATTAGTATTTTATTTATAAACGATTAAAGTCTAGCTGAGTTAGATTTGCCACAAAACTGCCTATAGTGCAGTGTATTAAATATCATGAAATATGTATTATATATCTCTAAGAAATAAATATTTACATAGTATATGGTGGGAATAATTTGCATAATGATTTTAACAAAACTGGATTTAATAAATAATTTGCAGTTACTGATTTCAAATACTATCATGTTATTCTCAAATATTAAAAGCAATCCTATATATGATTTTATATAGAAATTGATTAAAATAACATTAGAATAAGTGTAATATTTTTTATTTATTCTTATTTAGTTTCGTTAGTCTTTATAATTTGATATATTTCGGTACCATTATAGTACATGGCCTACCTTTTGAATGTTGCCTACGAAATCATGTCTCTCTTATAGTATGTGGCCTACCATAAAAAGCATATTATAAAGTTATAATAACTGCTAACCCTATTTCAGAATTCTAGAATGTTTTAGAATTAAATAGATCTCTGATTCATGTAAATTATGGATAAATTATTTTTTAATTATTCTTAATTACTATATACAGTTTATGACTGAATTACATTTCTTGAAATTGAATATATGTGAAAAATAATTAGTTTCAATAAATTGCCTACTACTTATATCTATAAATATACACTTACTGAGATAGGATACATTCAAAACTGGTAGGCCACACTATATCCTATAACAGAATCCAAAAGGTAGGCCACATACTATAACAGAATCCAAAAGGTAGGCCACTATAACAGAATCCAAAAGGTAGGCCACATACTATAACAGAATCCAAAAGGTAGGCCACATACTATAACGGAATCCAAAAGGTAGGCCACATACTATAACGGAATCCAAAAGGTAGGAATCCAAAATAGGCCACATACAGGTAGGCCACATACTATAACAGAATCCAAAGGTAGGCCACATACTATAACGGAATCCAAAAGGTAGGTAAAAGGTAGGCCACATACTATAACGGAATCCAAAAGGTAGGCCACATACTATAACAGCACCAATATTTCATTACATTAAAACTTAAATACTACTGCCCCATGTAGAGCATACTTTTGCTGGTAACTGTGACAATTTCTTGGTAATTTTGTTAGAGAGGCTTAGAAATACGCTGGCTGATTCTTCTACAGAAGGGTAACCCCTCCCCAAAAAAGGGAGTATCCTGGGTATGACACTAAACTCCATCTGATCATAAGACTCCATTTCTGGGGATCTGAAGTGTATAGAGTATACCTTCATTGCCATTACTCCCAGGTCCACTCTTACCAAGAGTGGTAATACTTGTTAGGGTCCCATCTAAACAGTTTGAAACATTCTATAATGCAGAATTTAAAAACTTTTTTAGCTAAATAGATCTGTTTGAAAATTATTTGTATCAGATAGGATTACTTTATCATATAAACATGTGCACAAAATATCTTAAACTACAAAAAAAAAAAAAAAAAAAAATAGAGCATTAGAATGCATCGACTGCACCTCTGCAGAGGGGTAAGACTCCCCCAATGGGGTCACTTGTTGGCCATGGGTGGCGACCCATGATGCTTAAGGATAGAACCCAGGTGGTTGAGCAGTCCATGATTTTTTTTTTTTTTTTTTTTTTTTTTTTTTTTTTTTTTTTTTTTTTTTAGAAGCTCCGTAAAATCATACAGGAAATCCCCATGATATATATATATCAGTTTTTTCAACCGGTGTGCCGCAGAGCTTCCGTGAGTGTGTCATGAGTGTTGAGGACTGTTGATCATCCTCTTATATTTTTATTCTATTCAAGGAAGTGCGTGGTGTAATGGTTAAAGTCATGGGAAATGAACTTGTCGACCCGAGTTCAAATCCTGGAAGCGGCAATTATTTCACTTAGCGCTAATACCCTTGGGAAAGGTATGAATCCTACTCTCCCTCCAGCTATGGGTAAATAGTAGGGCAGACTAGGCTCTTTAACCTTGGTTAGGCAACCGGTCTAGGAGAAGGAAAACTCTGAATTCAAACCTGTTGAACTCCGCTTAAGAAATTGACTTTGTGTCGCATCCTGCTCGTGCGGAGGGGTTGGTAAATATATATATTTTTATTCTATTACTTTAATATATTTTGTTTTAATTCAATTTTTTTTTCTTTTACACTTGTAACACATTTTCACTATTCCTTTTTCTTTTAAAATTTAAATAAAATAATTATGTTTATATACTGATGGTGTACCTCGTCAATTTATTGCCCAGCTCGCTATGCTGTCAGATGAAAAGGTTGAAAAACTCTGGTATAATAGATATAATTTTGTATAATATTTTAATGATGTGTATCTGAAATATTATGTAACATTTGAGAAAAATACTTTTATCAATTCTTTTTTTATCTATTTTTAGAGCTGCTGAACTTGCTTACTGTTTAAAGACCCCTACAGATACCGATGGGGACCTTCCAAAGATATCCCGAGTGGTAAGAAAAATATCATAATTAATTAATTAATTATCAAATATTAATATTTGACAATTATAAGAATAATATTTTTTCTATTTTATTATTTCTAATTTTTCCAAATGTGGACTTTCCAAAGATATCCCCAGTGGTAAGAAAAAATATTATAATTGATTGAATTAATTTATTATATTACTTAATTTTAAAAGTTAAAAAAAAGATATGTGTGAACTCGGTTATTATTATACAAAGTCAGTTATTTTACAAATGGTTGCTGTCTAGAGCAGTAGTTCTCAACCGAAGTCCATATGGACCCCCAAGGACCATATAACTTTCTTTTTTTTTTTTTTTTTTTTTTTTTTTTTTTGTTAGTCTAGGCAAGCAAAACCTACTTAATTGTAAAAATACAATAGGATTATAAACAACGAATGTCTATGAGAGACTCACCAGAGTGAAATATATAGTCTAGAAAGGAACAAGTCATTATGTCCCGATTATGCATTGGTCATACAAAACTAACACACTCTTATATACTCAAACAAGAACAACAACCACAATGTGAAACATGTCAAACACCCCTGACAATCAAACACTTAATGATGGAATGCAGATTTTTTGCTCACATCAGAAAACATTATTTTAAAGCAAACAATATGAAGGACCTATTTGAAAATGTTAACATAGAGGATATTTTCTCCTTTTTGAGGGAAATAAAATTATACCATAGAATATAGACATGAAACAAATCAATGGCATACAGTATGATTCCCAATAATGCTAACACATTGTTAAAACCAATTACTAAATGTATATATATGAATATACAATATGTATAACAACCCAACCGCTAGGCATGATATAACCCTGGACGGGTTGATATGCCGTTAAAATTAATAAACCAACCAGAGTGAAATAAGAATCAAAGGGGTTCGTAGATTACCCCCCCCCACACACACACACACACACACACACACAAAATTTTGAAAACCACTGGTTTAGACAAAATATTTTACAATTGTAAGAATAATATTTTTACTATTTTATTATTTCTAATTTTTCCAAATTTCCTTTTCAGGATTTCAAACAAGACTATGATGTGTATATGCTTGCAAAAAGCTACTTTGACTTGAAAGAATATATGAGAGCTGTTCACTTCTTAAAGCAGAGTGAATTTACCAGCAGTGTTACATATTTCTTGTATATGTATGCAAGATATCTTGCCGATGAGAAAAGGAGGTCATATAATATGACGGATTCTTTTAGTAAGTAAATATTTGTTCTTTTCTTGTACATTATATTGTAAAACCTGCTCAATAGCCTGTTGTTCGTATTGGCTAAACAGGGAGTCTTTGTCTTTTTCAATAGTGCTAGACCAGGGAGATTGCTTTTACTAAGGTGAAGCACCACACAAAATTAAATCTAGAATTAAACAGTAACAGTATTTTTATAAATGTCTTATAACTGAATAATTTTTAGAAGTTTTTAGCATTTAAAAAAATTAACAGTTTTAAGCTTTTTAAAAAAAAAAAAATTAAGTTTTTATCTTTTTTTTTTTTAATATTTAAGTTTTAAGCTTTTTTAAAAAAAAATTAACAGTTTTTATCTTTTTTTTTTTTTTTATCTTTTTTTTTTTTTTTTTTTTTTTAACATTTAACAGTTTTAAGCTTTTTTTTAAAAAAAAAAAACATTAATGGTTTTAAGTTTTTTTTTTTTTTTTTTTAAACATTAAAGGTTTTAAGTTTGTTTGTTTGTTGTTTTTTTTTGTTTTTTGTTTTTCTTTCTTTCTTTCATGAACAGTAACACTTTTTAACAATTTTATTTAAAATCTTAACAATTTTAACCTATGTTTTTTTCAGACCTTAAGTTTTAATCATTTTTTTTTAAACAGCAACAGTTTGAAACATTTCATAATGCAGAATTTAAAACTTTTAAGCTTTAGTCATAATAGTTGTCTTATTTGCAAGTTGTCTTTATTTATTTTTATTTTTATTTATTTTTTTTTTTTTTTTTAATTGCATTTGAATTCTCTGCATTGATCTTGTTTATTTAAGATTATACAGGGAGTGGCAGAAATGCCACTCACATTTTAAACTGTCATCTGAGTGGTGTAAGTGAACAAGTGGTTATGGTAGCTCCATCTAGCTAATGTTTTACCTTTTTTTTTTTTTTTTTTTTTTTTTTTTTAAGACTAATGGTGAAATTCCAATTCTGGGGAATGTGGAGTACCCTTTCATCACCATTACTCCCAGGTTCACAGACCCAGGGTTAAATAGAAGAAATTGAGTTAAAAAAAAATGTTCAATACCCATCAAGAATGCATAAAACAAAACATCTTTGGCATGAAATAACCCAAGAAGGGTTGACATGCTGTAAAATCCAAGAAAAAGAAAAGAAAAAAAATCTTATTTCTTGTATGAATGTGGTGGATTATTGAAAGCTTTTTTTAAAAAGTGTACCATTATAGTATGTGGCCTACCCTTTGAATGTGGCTTACAAAATCATGTCTCTCTTATAGTATGTGGCCTACCATAAAAACCATATTATAGGGTTAAAATAATAACTGCTAACCCTATTTCAGAATTTTAGAATTAAATAGATCTCTGATTCATGTAAATTATGGATGAATTCTTTTTTTAATTATTCTTAATTACTATATACAGCTTATGACTGAATTGCATTTCTTGAAATTGAATATATGTGAAAAATAATTAGTTTCAATAAATTGCCTACTGCTTATATCTATAAATATACTCTTACTGAGGTAGGCTACATACTATAATGGCACCAAAAAAAGATAAACACGCATTATCCTATTTCTCTGAATTTTTTAGATGAGGCTTGATAATTAGTAAGAACTGAATGAACGGTTGGGTTCAAAGTTTTGTGATGGCTCCCAATTATGACAAGAAATACCTGAAGAAGGCCGGAGGGCACATTGGCCGAAAATGTTGTACAGATAACAATAAAGATGAGGACAATAGTCCGAATAATCCAAAAATATGCATTACCTTGATGGAATATTAAATCCTTTCTCATAACAGATCATCATCATCAGGTCGCGCTATATCCATGAAAATCTCTCTCCATCCGTCCCTATCACTCATCGTTCTCGGGAGGTCCTCTACGCAGCATCCAATATCCGCACAGAGCTGGTCAATGTACATTTTTGCTGGTCGGCCCACACTGCAGCAGTGTCTTGTGCGTCTTACTCGGATGGTTTGGGTGATATGGGGCAGGTGATGGGGTGTTGTTTCCATGTTTTCATTAGAATCACATGCAACATTCTTGTGCAGGCTGTTTTTTCGTGGGGTGTTGTTTCCATGTTTTCATTAGAATCACATGCAACATTCTTGTGCAGCTCCAATCTAGTTTATTCTCTAGTCGCTTTGTTAGAGTCCAGGTGGTGCAGCCGTACAGCAACACTGACACAACAACGTCTTGGAAAAATTATCTCTTTAACTTGTCTGTATTTTCATAACAGATACTTTTCATCAATTCCTGTCTTCAGTTGGACTAATTGGGAGCAGTACTTGTTCAGATAAATTGTAAGTTTCTCTAGAATGTGAGTTCATAGTAGAAAACTTTTGGTAATTTTAATCTCTTTGTTGTTCCAGTCTCCTGCCCTAATTTACGTTGTGCTTTTAGACAAATATAACCACCCCCATGTGATGCTCAGAATACTGGTGAAGCTGGGCTCTCTCTCTCTCCTAATAAATTTCCAACACCTTCCCCCCCAAACGAAGTTGAGGTTTCAATGGCGAGATAATTTTAGCGGGTTTCAGATTAAAATATTGACTCGCTGTTATTTTTTTTCCTGCAAGTTTTTTTTCTTTCTTTTCTACAGTAATTTTTTTTTTTTCCGAGGTTCCTCTGTTTCCTTGAAGTTAGAAAATTGTCAGGTTGAGATGGTTTGAAACTTTAAATTTGTCTTCTTTGAGTTTAACTTGTTTCGAATCCATATCAGACCAATTTCCGGCCCAACTTAGATATTTTCCGAGTCATGTTTTTGTCACTTTTTTGTTGGCAAATTAATGTAGATATTTTACGTGCACCCTCCACTCCCCCATTTTTATCAGCAAATTAATGTAGATATTTTTACATTCCCCCCCCACACACACACACACACATACACACATTTTAAAAATGTCTTTTCAATTGACTTTGTACAAATTTCAATTGAATTTTTTCAAAACTCAAATTTCAAAACAATTTTTATGCTATACGCTGTTTTGATTTTTACAATCCCCCCCCCCAATACAAATAAGAACATTCTTTTAAAGGAGGGTTGTAAAATATCTACATTGATTTAACAATTAATATCAGGTGGGGAGAGCTTGTAAACTATCTACATTAATTTTCAGACAAAAAAAAAAGTGACAAAAACACAACTTGGAAAATATCTAAGTTGGGCCAAAAAATCCACTTGACACCAGCTCGCTAAAACATAGCATGAATTAGGGCAGGAGGCCGGGATGACAAAAGATCAAAATATCCAAACTTTCTTCGAATCTTACTATATTCACAACATTATGTTTGGATGAAGCCACGCCTTTGCTATAGTCAGTGGCAATTCATTTTGCTTGACTCCATAATCCCATCACATTCCACTATCCACTCCTCATTGCCCATCACAGTTTGTTTCAAAAACATTGTTTGAATAGCATGGAATTATGGTCCACTAGATTCTGTTTTTCACTCCATGTAAGTGGAAGCCACACACTAAAGCAACTAACATAATCAAGCTGATGCAAATAATTTGAAGTGATTGTTTAGAATATTTAATAATCTACTGAACTCTGAATTCAAGCCTCTTAAAAATAGACCTTGTGTCACATCCTGCTCATGCAGAGGGGCTGGTAAATACGTACTGGATCACGATTGGTGAATTTAATTCTCACCGGATGCTCCGCAATTCTAGCCTTGTGCCAAACTAGGCTGAGTTTAGTAACTGACTACAGGGTCATTCTTCTGTTGTAAACTATCCACTCCTCATTGCCCATCACAGTTTTTCAAAAACATTGTTTAAATAGCATGGAATTATGGTCTACTAGTTTCTGTTTTTTTCACTTAATGTATGTGGAAGCTGCACACTAAAGCGACTAACATAACCAAGCTAGTGCAAACAATTTTCAGTGTTTGATTTTGATATTTTAATCATGCTGGCTATCTTGTGTATTGTATAACATTGGTTATTCTCAAATAATGCTTTGGTCTGATAACTTTCACCGTCAATTTGTCTCACTGGCCACAAAACATTGTTTGATGAGACATCTCCAGCATGAAACATCACAAATCACTTTTTGCAATTTGTCTGAATCTTGAGGATTTTTCTTATTTGGATTTTTCAGACTATTGTCCTCATCTTTATTGTTACATACACCGCATTTCAGCCAATGTGCTTTCCGGTGTTTTTTTTTGTCAAACTCAGGAACCTTCTTGTCATAATCGAGAGCCTTCTTGGAACTTTGAACCTAACCTTTTATTCAATCCACCGGAGTAGATTGTTCTCATTCCTTTTAACTGTGAACGGCTATAAGTATTAAGTTATATTAAGTATTCTGTTATTATCACCCTTGGCTAGGATTGAACCTGCAACCCACAGATGATTGTCACTTAGAATTGTGTTAACTCAACCCTTATATCCGTTGTGCCATGTGTCCAACTGGATATAATTAACAGAATGAGAACAGTCTACTCCTGTGGATTGAATAAAGGGTTTGGTTTAAAGTTCCATGAAGGCTACCGAGTTTGACAAGAAACACTTGAAGAATGTTAGAGGTCACATCGTCCGAAACATTGTGTATATAACAATAAAGATGAGGACAGTAGTCGAAAATTTCAAAATCTTGTTTGTTAAATTTGACTGACAATATTTCTTGAATAAAAATGTGTCCTCCAGTGATGCTGATAGCTTTTTAATTTAGTGCATCCTTGGACACACAGATTTGATTTGAATGAGTCCGTGGGAAATTTGATGGTTCCCAACTAAAGTTTCTTAATAAATTGCAGTTTTTATCTATGAACAACTAAAGCAGTCTAACCTCTACCTTGTACCCCATACAGTGTAATTCGTTTCCAAGAAAATATTGAAATGTATTTACAGTTAGCTGGAAATGGTGGGGGAAGAAAAAGACCCGCTGGGAAGCATGGATACGATTTTTTTGCATCCGTGACACAGGACACATACCTATCTGCATCTCTGGTCATATGACAAGTAAAGTCATCGGGCCAATCTAATGTCAGTATCAGCCAGACAGCTAGGGAGTCTATCCCCTTTTTACTAACGCTAGACCAAGGAGATTATTTCAGCATCTGAGGTGGAGCGCCACACCTACCATCAGCTCCTCACTTTACCACACAGATCCCTGTGCTACTCATACACTGAGTTGACGCGGGCCGGTATCGAGCCAGGAACCTTGTGATTCCTAGATGAACGCTCTACCGACTGAGCTAAGCCGGCCCTAAAACCGTTGCTTATTTTCTTGTTTTTAATCTTTGAAGGAATAAGCAATAATAAAAACCAATTATAACAGAATCTGTTTTTCGAAAGTATTTGTTAATCTGTCAGCTGTTATAATAGAACCAACCAACAGTACAATTACTGGACCTCTGATAGAAGCAGACATGTAGTGGAGGCACTTGTTGTGTAATGGTTATCATCATAGGAAATGGTTTGGTTTGTTTTACAGCATATCAACCTCTGTGGGTCATTTAATGCCGACTAGGTTTTGAAATAAATTCATTCTTAATAGATTCTCCCTGGTCTAGCACTAGCGAAAAGAGGATAGACTCCCTCGCTGTCCAGCTGATACCAACAATAGGCCACTCTGCCTGCTACTACTTTATAGAGATTTTATAAGCATTTTTCAGATGGAACCCATTGAAAATGTCTGTTTTAAGGTGCCTATGAGCATTGCTAAAGAAACTACACAAAAGATATAAATTTACAATGTAAGCCATAGGCATAAAATAACCCCAGACAGGGTTATTTTATTAAAATCAATCTAAAAGACAGTTTGCTGTGGGTCACATGACCAAACGTACAAAGCTATGGAACTATCAAAACAGCAGCCCTCTTGGCTGGGGCTTTAGAATACACTGATGCACCCCTGCAGAGGGGTAAGAACCCCCCAATGGGGCCACCTGTTGGCTGTGAGTGACAACCCATGATTCTTAAAAACGAAATCCTGGTGGATGAGCAGTCTATGACAGTCCAACACTCCACTTTGGTCCTTACTTAGGCTAGACAGGCAGTCGGAGAAGTCCCCTCTGATCAAGAGGCTGGTCATGTCAATCCCTAGCACCTATATGATTGTCTCTTCCCTATTGCCCTTATGGCAAGCCCCAATCCTTTTTATCATATGGGTGCTAGAAGGTGTGGCCGAGGGTCTACATGTCCTGGGAATGACGTTAAACTCTATCTGATGGTGAGGTTCCATTTCTGGAGGTTTGGGGAATATGGAGCACCCCTTCAACACCATTGCTCCCTGGTCCACTCTGACCCGGAGTGGTATTACCTGTTAGGGTCCCATCTATAGGTTAAATAGAAAAATGTGTTTATAAACAAAATTGAGGATCCATTAAGAATGACTTTATTTCAAAACTTTATCAGCATTAAATGACCCACTGAGGTTGATATGCCATAAAACAAACCAAACAGCACAATTACTGGATCTCTGATAGAAGCAGACATGTACTGGAGGTAATGGAGTTAAACCAAGATTATTATACTTTTTATATATTGAAGTATTTGTAATAGCTCTTAAGTAAACATGGTAAGGTTTTGATATGTATTTTAAAAATGTTTATTATGATAATTTTCAAAAGGATGTAGATTTTTAATGATTTGTTAATGTTGAAACTTTTTTAAAATCCAATGTATTTTCTTTTTTCTCTTCCAGCCAGCATGGGAGCATCGGTTATTAATGACGATTTAGCAAGAATTAAAGTTCTCAAAACCGAACTGTCAACAAAACACAGGAAAAAAGAATTAGACGGATTCTGTTTATATTTGTATGTAGAAAATTTTATTTGTTTTCAATTAAATATGAGTTAAATATACTTAACTATATATGTATTTACGATATATATAATATAGTGTTTTATAATTTGCTAGAAGCATTTTGTTTATATTGGTTTGGGGGGGGGGGTTTTGAACGCTATCACAATAGAAAGAGTAAAGAAAAATAAGGTAACTATGGCGTTGTTTGTTAACCTATAATTTATTCTTAATATTTCAAGATAAAATCTCTTCGACAGAAGATTTCTGAAATTGAAGCTGTTGCTAGTGAACATCCATTTTGTTTTGTCTCGTATCTTCCAAATTCTCTGCATGTGTGTGTTTATGTGTTTGTGTCTGTTCAAAAATGTCTGATTATCATTCCAGGTTTGGCTTACCATTTTTGTTTTATTATTAAGTAGCATTCCCAGTTGAGTTTTTTTATTTGAGGTTATTGTTATTTAATCATGTTAGTTATATAGAGCTTTGTAAATGGAGTTCAGAACTGTTTGAATTATGCAAATATCCCCAGTGATTACCGATTTTTAATTTCAGATATGGAGTTGTATTGAAAAAATTAGACCTCCTAAAAGAAGCCACAAATGTTTTATTAGAAGCTGTGCACAAAGAGCCACTTCACTGGGGAGCTTGGCAAGAATTGAATACTCTTATCCCCGACAAAGAAACGGTGAGTTTGGCTCATTTAAAATAATTTTTTTTCCATTTTTTTATGAATTCTTTTTTAACATATTCAATGCAATACAACCTACAGGTGGATTGTCCTGTTTTACTGCCACTGGTTTTTGTAAAAAGGGGTAATCTGAACATTAGTTACATAAATAAGAGTAACCTCCCCTTGTATGTTTCACTTTGAGGAAGCCGTTTGTTTTGGTCAACCATTTTCATTTCACTGTAAATCTACACTGAAAATACGAATTTGTTCGAATCAATACAACTGCATGATTTAACACGAAAATATCATAAAATGTGTTCTTAATTGTGCTTGTGCATTTATTTGAAATGAACTTAATTGTTATTAAGAATGCATGACGCTTCTGGATTGATGTCATTAAGTTTATTTACTAAACAACGTGAAACTGTACAAAGAAAAACAAATAACCTTCAATAAAAGGATAACAGCAAATACATTTCTAAGAAATAGAAAACCTGACAGAAATGGGAGAACTTACCGTGTCGCCTATCCTGACCAGTGGCGTAAACTTAAAGGATTCGTATGTGAGTTCCCCTTACCATTTTCCGGTTAGGGATTCATAGACTGCAGAAACTAATGGTCGGCACAAAATGGGATTAATAAAACCCACTAAACTACTCTAAATTGGATACTGTGGTTGTAGTTAATTTTATAAACAAAAAATAACTATATAAAAATAAGATATAATTAACTGATCGGTTTAGTGACAGTTACATCCTATGTTTTTTGTAGTCGGAAACAACCCACCAGTGGGTTGTATATAATAAAAATAAAAAAATATAGCCCAATCCACCAGTGGATTGTGTTGCATTGAATGTGTTTATTAATAATAAAAATAAACAACTTAAAAACAAGAATATATAAATGGATAAAAAAAATAATAAAACAAATGTATAGAAAAATAATTTTTATTAGCCTATATATAAATATAGATAGATTTATTTTTAACTTTTTAAATCCCAGCTAATGCTGGGTAGCTCTGCTAGTAGTATGTATAATAATATAATGGTGTTATTGATTAATTTTTAGATGTGTACATGAAGTAAAGTTTAAAGTAAAGATCTTTTAGAAAATAAAAAAAATTGAAGATACTTTTGATTCACCCTAATATATGATAACAATTATAATTATAATGAAGATTATGCGTCTGTCTGTAACCGAAACTACATCATCACCAACGTCACAATTTCCTTAGTTATTTACATTATATTCTCAATGGTTGATAAATAATCATCATTTAATCTTAAATAGTATCTTATTTATTAACAATGTCTCTATAAAGGTCTGAGATAGATTTGCCTCAAAACAACCCATATTATCAATGTGTTTAAAATCCTGTGATGTGTTTTCTATATCATTAAGAAATTAATGTTTACATAGTATCATCATCATTGGCAATTCAGTCTCGAAAGACTATGATAAAAGTTTTTGTGTGCCCCTGAAGTTGCAGCCCCTCCTTGTGACTATGAAGTCCTATGTTTGAGAAACATTCTCGACCACAGATTTTGCATTTGTAGGTTGTCCCTATAGATGATGATGTTCCAATGCTTTGTTGCCATTGCTTTCTTATGGACCTCTTAGCTTCATGATGTTGTATCGGGGTGAATTCTGACATGTACAGTCCTCTATGGAGATTCTGCCGCCACCGAGGGCAGTCTTGAGCCAAATTTTCCCAGCTGGAAGGGACAATGCCAAAGCACCTGAGATCATTTTTACAGACATCCTTGAATCGCAGTAGGGGGCAACCAATCTGTCTTTTACCAGATGTTAGCTCTCCATATAGGATGTCTTTCGGGATTCGTCCATCATCCATTCGACGTACATGATCCAACCATCGGAGATGACGTTGTCTCAGTAGAGAGTACAACGTCGTTTACATAGTATATAGTGTGAATAATTTGCGTACCAGTTTTAATTAGACAGTGTTCAATAAATGATTACGTGACGTTATTGATTTTTATTATTGTTCTGTTCTCAATTGTATTTAAAGCAATGCTATGTATAAATTTATATTGAAATCAATTAGGATAAAGTAAAAATAAGTGTAATCTCGTTTTGTGTTCATAATTTCATTAGTCTTTCTAATTCAATATCTTTTTATTATAATGGAGATTGTGTGTTTGTCTGTCTGTAACCAAAACTATTTCACTGCTCAATTCACAATTACCTCTGTTATTGACTTCACATTCTCAATGATTTTATTTTTATTTAAACATCAATTATTAATAAAATTGTTTTACATTATTAATACTGTTGGCCTTATCTACATACTAATAACATACAATTGTATTTATATATACAACAAAATAGCAGTTTACAGAGTGAAAGGGAAGGCTAATTTGCATATTGATATTAAAAATTTGCTTTTAATAAATATGTGCTTAGTATTATTGATTTCTAATTATTTAGTTTTATCTTAATGAATAAGAACAAAAATCTTGGGGATAAATCTTAAAAGAAATTCATTAACAAGAAGAAATAACTGTAATTTTATTCTTTACTTCCTATTTTAACTAAATAGTTAAATTATGAAAATTTAACAATGAAAGACAAGAGTGATAGAAGAGTAAGTTTCAGTTGTTCTATTTTTCGATTATACCCTCACTCCATCTTTTTCAAATTTCTTTATCTGCATCCTTATTAAGTTTCATTAGCCTTTCTAATTTAATATATTTTATTACATAAAAAATGAAATACTTGCCCGGGGGGGGGGGCATATATTTGCTAGTAATATTTCATTATATTAAAACTTAAATACTTCTGCCCAAAGGGTACTTTTTTTTTCTTGCTAGTATTAATAATATGGTGAATTCATGGTCTTTAGTTGTGTACATGAAATAAAGTTTGAACTAAAGATACTTTTAAATAAATACTTTTAATAAATTCTGATATATTTGAAAAGTTGATGAATTTTATTTGATATTTAACTAGACTTTTTTATATAATTATTATTCTTATTATTTTTTTCAGCTTTTGTCTTTGTCTTTACCAAACCATTGGATCAAGCATTTATTTTTGGCCCACATGTATTCTGAATTGCAACACACTGATGATGCTCTTAAGATTTATCAATCATTTGTTGACAATGGATTTGCTGATTGTACCTACATTCAGGCTCAAATAGCCATTGCTCATGATAATAGTCGCAGTACGTATAAAACTTATTTCATAGCAAAATTCATTTCCATTTCATTTTTATAGCAAAATTCATTTCCATTTCATTTTTATAGCAAAATTCATTTCCATTTCATTTTTATAGCAAAATTCATTTCCAATGCATTTTTATAGCAAAATACATTTCCAATGCATTTTTATAGCAAAATTCATTTCCAATGCATTTTTATAGCAAAATTCATTTCCAATGCATTTTTATAGCAAAATTCATTTCCAATGCATTTTTATAGCAAAATTCATTTCCAATGCATTTTTATAGCAAAATTCATTTCCAATGCATTTTTATAGCAAAATTCATTCCCAATGCATTTTTATAGCAAAATTCATTCCCAATGCATTTTAATTCTAAAAATTTATTTCCAATGCATTTTTGAATTTTGTGTGTGATTGAGGTCAGGTACAGAGTATCTAAGGTTTAAAGTTTCAGAGGGTAACAAAAAGGTTGTAAAGTTGTCTGAGTGACCTATTGTCAGTATCAGACAGACAGCGAGGGAGTCTATTCTCTTTTCGCTAGCAGTCGACCAGGGAGTTTTTTTTTTTGTTTGTTTTTTTTTTTTTTGCTGAGGCGGTGCACCACACCTACCGTCAGCCCCCACACTTTACTGCACAGATCAGATTACCCAATCTGTGCTACTCATGCGCTGAGTTGGTGGGGACTGGTATCTAATCTGGAACTTTGCGATTCCTAGGTGGTGCTGTACCAACTGAGCTAGGATACAAGATCATAATTTTTCAATGTTAAATATCTCTGTTGATAGAAATATTTTAAAAGATGTTTTTTGTTTTTGCTTTGTTTTTTTGTTTTTTCCATTAAATTTTTTATTACTTTTGTAGGTTTTGATCAAGCAGTAGAAGTCTTCATGAAATTACGTGATATTGATCCTTACCGCTTAGAAAATATGGATATTTTTTCCAATATACTTTTTGTAAAAGTAAGTCATCTAAATCTTATCGGTTACCTTTTTTCTTTTTTTATATTAATTATTAAAATTTTATTAATTATTTAAAAAAAAAAAAAATAACTTATTCATGTTTGTGAATTTGCTGTTGAAACTTTTTTTTTAAGACTGGTGTATCTGTGATTGCTACACTTATATATTTTGGTTGACCATTTTCATTTCACTGTAAATCTACACTGAAAATACGAATTTGTTCGAATCAATACAATGAAAATATCATAAAATGTGTTCTTAGTTGTGCTTGTGCATTATTTGAAATAAACTTAATTGTTATTAAGAACACATTTTATGATATTTTCGTGTTAAAACATGCAGTTGTATTGATTCGAACAAATTCATATTTTCAGTGTAGATTTACAGTGAAAATGGCCAACCAAAACATATGGCTTCCTGAAAGTGAAACAAACAGGAGGAGGTTACTCTCATTTATGTAGCTAATGTTCAGATTACCTCACTTATTACCATTTTAAGCATTTTCTTTTTTTTATGTTCATAGGAAAATCGAATGGAACTGGCTTATTTGGCTCATAATGTTTGTGAAATTGATAAATATCGGGTAGAAACTTGTTGTGTTATAGGTGAGTTCAATTCTCTTTCATTATTTCTTTTTTCCTCTCATATATGTCGAAAGGCAGTTGAATGGCAGCCATGCTAATGGTGGACAATCATCATATAGGTAGCCTGTTGCCAACTAACTTTCTTCCTCTTTTGCCAAAGAGTTCCTTCAACTGAAACAGTCCAAGGGACATAACTCATAATCTACATTGCAGTTTTTTTTTTGTTTTGTTTTTTGTTAGTTGGGATGTATCAATTACCTCTAGCAATTTCAGCGTAGATGCTCCTCTTTTGGTCAGGGAATCTGCCAGTTATAGTTTCCCATCTACCCAAAATACCTCAATCTCCCCCTCAGACACCATTTCCCTCAATCTTGCATTACTAACAATATTTGTAGTGCTAAAGCAATAGTTAGTGATACTGAGTCTGGTGGCAGTACAGCCATACCAAAAGTTTCTTGCACCAAAGAAGAAATGAAGAATCCTGCATCTGCTGACTCACTTAATGCCAAAGTTTCAGATGCTGATGGACTTTTTGTAACTCTGTCCAACTTTTAAATAAAATATTCTAAAATTCTGAAATAGGGTTTGGAGTTAAGTTATTATTATAACCTTATAATATGCTTTTTATGGTAGACCACATACTATAAGATAAATATGATTTGGTAGGCCACATTCAAAAGGTAGGCCACATACTATAATGGTACCGAAAATTTGGTATTGCCATGGGGGGAAATATGGTAGGCAATTTAATCTCAAAAGGACACATTTTCATTATACACCATGGGAAGTCATGTGTAATGTCACTGACTTAATATTTAAATATGCAAATGATATGAATTTTGTTTTTTCCATGTGTATTTTTCCAAAACATTGAAATAAATAATAATTTCTCAATTCAATTACATTGATTTTAAATAATTAAATTACATTGTATTGGGATATTCTAATGTATGCATTTTGTTTTGTGTTTGTTGTGTGTGTGTTTTTTTTTTTTTTTTGGGGGGGGGGGATTTCATATTCTGAAACAGGCCGAAATGTACGCAAATTATATTATCATGTTGATTGAATTAGGTGATTTTGTCTTGCATCATAATTTTTTTTTTTTTTGTTAAAAATATTTAAATATTTCTTTTTTTTTTTTTTTTCTTTTTCAGCTAATTACTATTCTTTACGATCTCAGCATGAAAAAGCTCTGTTGTATTTCCAAAGAGCCCTTAAATTGAATCCACATTATTTATCAGCTTGGACCCTTATTGGACATGAATATATGGAAATGAAAAATATTACCGCTGCAATTGAAGCCTATCGTCAAGCTATAGGTAAGTAACAAGTTAAACCCAAAAAACAAATTTTAAGGGGATATTTTGCATAATTCTTCAAAACATTGTAGTCACATTGATTAGCTCTGTGCCGGTACTGGATGCCATGCAGAAGACCTACACCAACAGGGATTGATGGCGAGAGAATGACCTGGGAATCTATGGTGTCAGCACAACTTGATGATGATGATTTACTAAGCTAATTGAAATTGGAAGGTGTACAAAGAAGAGTGACAAAAGTAATAAAAAGAGTAAAATATTACAGTTACAGGGAGAGATTGGAGAAATTAGGATTAACTATTTTACTAAAAGAAGAATGAGAGGTGATTTAATTGAAACCCTCTAAATAATTCAAGGAATTTCTAATTATTTTAGACTTTTAAATATTTCTCTTCAAACTGGAAATTTACTGTCAAGGCAGATTTCAATAGCTCAGTCGGTAGAGCGTTCGGCTAGAAACCACAAGGTTCTAGTTCGATACCGGTCCTCACCAACTCAGCGTATGAGTAGCACAGGGATCTGTGCGGTAAAGTAAGGAGCTGATGGTAGGAGTGGCGCTCCACCTCAGATGCTAAAAAACAATCTCCTTGGTCTAGTGCTATTGAAAAGGGGATAGACTCCCTCGCTGACTGGCTGCCCCGTCGACTTTACTTTACTTTTTAATACTATTTTAATACTCAAACAAGAACAACAACCACAGTGTGAAACATGCCAAACACCTATTCATAGATTGCAAAGTTTTTGCTCACATCAGAAATCATTATTTTAATGCAAACAATATGAAAGATCTATTTGAAAAAGTAAACAGAAGAAATTATGTACTTTTTGTAAATTTTTTTTTTTGTAATTATACCATAAATATAGACATGAACCTAATCGGTACCATACAACATGATCCCAAATGATGCTAACACATTGTAAAACCAGTTACTACAAAAGTGTAAATATAGATACACACAACTGCTAGGCATGACATAACTCCAGATGGGTTGATGTGCCATTAAAATCGATCAACCCAGCAACCAACCAATTGGATTTTTTTTTGCTAATATTTATATATTTTTGGAACAAATTTCTTATCAGATCAAGAATTACAATTGTGTAAAAAAAATAATATGGTTAAATCAAGCTTAATGGGCCTAAATTCCACAATCATGCCACCCTGCCAAAAGAAAAAAAAATACCAAAAATCAGGGAATTAACCAAATTTAATTTAATTTTCAGTAATAATACACCAGTTATTTTATTTTAGAACCTTTACATTTTTTCAGGTTAGTTAACTTTGAACCACGTATCTTTGAGGCGTAACACAGATTCTCAAAGATCTGTGGTTCAAAGTTAACTGCCCTGAAAAAATGTAAAGATTTTTAAATGAAATAACTCGTGCATTATATCTTTCATTCATTAATATATCAATACTGAAAATTTCATTAAATTCGGTTAATTGCCTGATTTTTTTTATTTTTTTTTTTTTTTTTTTCTTTTGGTGGGGTGACATATGATGGTGGAATTTAGGTCTGTTAAGTTCGATTTAACCCAAAAATATTTAAATTGAATTGGATGATTGCAGAAATAATGGTAAGAAAAAGAAAGTAAGAGGGCATTTTTGGAAACTATTGCATGAATTACTTAACCGAATTTTATCTGTATATCGATAACGTACAGTGATGCTGATAGCTTTTTAATTCAGTGCATCCTAGGACGTATTTGATTTGAATGAGTCGCAACTAAAGTTTCTTAATAAATTGTACAGTTTTTGTTTTTTTTTCTATGAATAACTAAAATCTTTAACCCCTACCTTGTACCCCATAAAGTGTAATTTATTTCCAAGAAAATGTTGAAATGTATTTACAGTTAACTGGAAATGGTGGGGGGAAAAAAGGAAAACACTGGGATGCATTGATGCGATTTTTATGCATCAAAGAAGCAGGATGCATACCTATCAGCATCTCTGGTAAACATTATGAGAAGATAGTATAAAGAGGAGATGCCCAAGGAAGCATAACAAATAAATAATAATTGCAAGTTACAAACTGCAACTACGATCGGTAATCTGAACATTAGCTACATAAACGAGAGTAATCTCCCCTTGCTTGATTAACTTTGAGGAAGCCATATGTTTGGGTCAGCTGTTTTCATTTCTCCATAAATCTACACCGAAAATACGAATTTGTTTGAATCAATGCAACTGCATATTTTAATACAAAAATATCATAAAATGTGTTCTTAATAACAAGTTCATTTCAAATAATGCGCAAGCACAATTCAGAACACATTTTATGATATTTTTGTGTTAAAACATGCAGTTGTATTGATTTGAACAAATTCATATTTTTGGTGTAGATTTATGGTGAAATAAAAATATGGCCTCCTCAAAGTGAAACAAACAAGGGGAGGTTACTCTCATTTCTGTAGCTAATTACCCTAAGATGTTCCTGTTGCAATTAATGGGTTAATATTCTTTTGCTTTAATCTAAATTCCAGAAGTGAACAGCCGAGATTTCCGCGCTTGGTACGGATTGGGACAGACTTATGAAATAATGAAGATGCATTATTACAGTTTATATTATTATTGGAAAGCACAGCAGTTACGGTAAGTTTTGACACAAATGTAAGACAAAATTATTTTAGTACCATTTGGATTATTCGGACAATTGTCCTCATCTTCATTGTTATCTGTACAACATTTCAGTCGCTGTACCCTCCAGCTTTCTTCAGGTATTTCTTGTCAGACTCGGGAACTTTCTCTAATTAAAAAGGCTAGATTAGATTTTAAAAAAGAATATGAGTCAAGGTAAATAAAATCATACATAAGTGCATAGGCAGATATTCTAAGCAAAACAAGATTATTATTCTGTTGCCCTTGACCAGGATTGAACCTGCAGCCTAAAGATAACCGTCACTTAGAACTGTCTTAAACCAACGTCTTTATCCACTATGCTATATGTCATATTGATTTTTTTCTTTTTCTTATTTTTCAGCCCTAATGATTCTCGAATGTTGGTTGCTCTTGGTGATGGCTATGAAAAACTTGATCGATTACAAGAAGCCAAAAAATGTTTCTGGAAAGCTCACAGTGTTGGAGATGTGGAAGGAATTGCATTAATGAGGCTTGCTAGGTAAGAAAAAAAATAAAAATTATGGTAATCTGAACATTAGCTACATAAATGAGAGTAAACTTCCCTTGTTTATTTCACTTATGCATTAATGAGGCTTGCTAAGTAAGAAAAATAAGAAAAATATTAATAATTCTAGATGTTGGTTTCAAGCGACAACCGCAATAATCAGTTTCTTCAACTGCAAAAAGTATTCTGCCGGCAACAACACTCCCAGTAGTTCTTACACAATTCGTCAAAAGTTCACTTCACTTTAAGATCGAAACATGACCCCCCCCTCCCGTGAGAACTCACCTCGGCATTTATTTCTCTCAGTGGCCAAACCAATTCAGCTAACGGGTGACAGCAATACCACCACTCATAATCAGGAGGTTGTGATTTCAATCTCGAGTCACTCGCTATACTCTACCCTCACACAGGCCAGACGTATACAGATGCGCTTAGTCCTTGGGGTAGGGAATTCTTACTTCCACAGTCCCCATTTCCGCCTACTGTTCTCTGTCACAATAATAATGATAAAAATGAATATTAAGAATTAATTTTTTTCAATATTAAAAATGTAGAATAATCAAGCTAAGTTCCAATTACCGTCGAATTGGTAAGACACAGCAACAAGTAGTCATAACTGAATATGAACCTATCTTGCTGCAACCCTACTGCAGAATGACAGAGTATTTATGAAACTCCACAATATCATAGAAACCAAGCAGCTAATCAGAACTCAAGGAATGGAATCACCCAAATACATGAATGGACTATTCTTGATTTCCATAAATACCAACTGTCTTGGACACTGCTTCAGTAGTGCTTAGCCAGTTGTTGTTATTCTAACCAACAGTAGACTGACTTCAATATGGTGCTGCGAACAGTAATGAAACCTGAAGATTGGGAAAGCTACTTCAATAAAAAATAAATTAAAATAATTAAATAAAATATTAATTGATAATAATATAAAATAAAAATAGGGGTTCAAACGTTCGTTCTCAACAGATATTTAAAAAAAAAAAAAGAAATTACAGTTATTCGCCCATTTCATTCATAACATAAAGAAGGAAAGGAGGAGAAAAAAAAAAAAAAAGAAGGAAAAAAAAGAACAAAGAAAAATATAACCACACAAAAAAAAACTTAAACACGTACATTTCTGATATTCACCTCTGAAGATGAAGTTTCTACTTTGAAATCGATAAGACAAAAATAACACCTTTTTGTTTTTATTTTTTTATACGCATTGTAATTGCCTTCAAATCATTAATATATTATAACATACTTAACAATGCTTCAAGCAAATTACCAATTACTTTTAAAATAAAAATTATTTAATCTGTTGGCCATGAGAGGCAAAGGGTTTAAAAAATTTTTTTAAAAAGTGACAATTGAAAGGTAAGAATGTAACAAAGGAAAATGACAAAGGAACAACAAAATGGACTTCCAAGGGGGTGAGTCTCCATGGCGCAGTGCCTAACAGTGTGGACTGTGACATCATAGTCAGCAAGTTTGAACACCAGTCACACTATTACCTTGTCTATCCGAACATGGCAAGGATTCAACTTGGGGTAAATCTAATATACTCGTAGCTGGAGAGGGAATAGTTGGATTCATACCTTTCCCAAGAGTATTAGTATTATGTGAAATGCAAACAGCCTTGTCTTTGTATATGCATGTTAATGCGAATTTTTCTATTTCTTTGTATCGGTTATATGAATGGCTAACTGGTTTGAATTTAAACTTTTCTTTCTCCTAGACCAAGGTTAAAGAGCCCAGTCTTCTCTACTATTTACTCATAACTGGAGAAGGAATAGTTGCATTCATACCTTTCCCAAGAGTATTAGCATTCATACCTTTCCCAAGAGTATTAGCATTATGTGAAATGTAAAAGGCTTTTTCTTTGTATATGTATGTTAATGTGTGAATTTTACTTTTCTTTTTCTAGGTTATATGAACGGCTAAATGAGGAAGAACAAGCAGCAGCTGCATATAGCCAGTACATCAATCAAGTACATCGGCAAAATACGTTGCGTAGAATTGGAGACCAAGGGGTAGGCTTCATTATTGCTTGTATTTCTCTTGAGTGATTGCTTGAGCCTCCTTCAGAGTGCTGCGGCCTCAGGACCGGCTAAGTAAAATTAACAGCATTGATCCCAGGGGGCCAT
>CM042157.1:65870035-65962535 GCA_023376005.1 Doryteuthis pealeii
GAGCTTTTGAAGGATGCAGTGTCTCTGCAGCTAAAAACTTATGCAGGTAGTTTGTTCCCTGATTTAGTAACTCTGATCATGGAAAAATGTTTCCGAAAGTCATGGGAGCTGTGCTGTTTTCTGACTTTGTAGGCATGCTATGCTCCTGCAGTGATAGCTTTTTGATTTAGTGCGTCCTGGGCCGCACATATTTGCTATGAATGAGTCCCTGGAAAATTTGATGGTCCCAACAAGTTTCTTAATAGATTGTAGGGTTTTTATTTATGATCTGGGGAAACAACTAAATCTGTCTAACCTTGTAACCTATCCTGTATAATTCATTTCTAAGAAACTATTGAAATGTATTTACAGTTAGCTTGAAATGGTGAGGGAAGAAAAAGAAAAACACTGGGATGCATGGATATGATTTTACTGCATCCCTTTTAGATTTTTGTGCGTTAGGAATGCAGAATGTGTACCTATCAGCATCTTTGCATAAGCAGGTTGATTTCTAACAGCAAGCTGATTTGTTTTATAATTACTCTATGTCTGCTTTGTCTGAAAAATGTTTAAAAATATACAAAAATAAAAGTTGGCTGTTTTTTTTTTTTTTTTCTTCAGAAATGTAATAATAAAAGATTATAAACAAACAAAAAAATAGTTCTTAAAAAAATATGCAGTAATACAAAACAAATACTAGTAAAAAAAAAAAAATTTTTAAAAACCCACAAAACTCCACTTACCAACAATTTCTCTTTGATTTCAGTTTATATCACAAAAAAAAATTAGACATTTTCAATGTGAAATGTATTCCCTGGTCATGATAGTGATGATACTACAGAGAAGCAGTTTTTGTTTTTTATTACTGCATATTTTTTAATAACTATTTTTGTTTTTATTTACAATCTTGTATCAGATTCCTGAAGAAAAAAAACAACCAGTTTGTGTATTTTTGTAGTTTTAACATTTTTCAGACAAAACAGACATCAATTTGACTATCAGACTGTTAAAGACCTACCTGCTTATTGCCCATCCATGCGAAAGTTGTGTTAGTATACTGAATACTAATACCAAAAATTAGATCTTTTACTTGCACCATTGTTTGAGGAAATAGCATCAAAGATCATCTACTAAAATGCACTAAAAATGCCCGTTTTCTAAAGGCTAAATTTTGCGAAAACTCCTCAATGTGTGTGCATCAGTGTGCGTCCATGTGTGTGTGTGTGTGCATATGTCTGCATTACACATAGACTTGCAAGTGTGACCGTGTTTGTGCAGCAGCGTGTGTCTATAACTGTGCGTAATATGCGTATCCCGGTTTGTCTACAGCTCTGCGGAGTTACGAGTCTTTCCTATGCGTCTGTCCTGCCTATATGTGCTTGAGTGTGTTGGACTGTGCATGCCACTGTCCGTGGATGTGTACCGGTGTGACTACAGATGCGTGGGTCTGCTAGTATATGTGTATGCACGCCGGTGTGTGCCTTTGCCTGCATGTGTACACACATTTAGTTGTGTGTGTGTGTGTGTGTTCCTATTCAGATGGAAAGAGAATTGTACTAGAATTTTCATATTCTTTTCTTTCTTTCTTTTATTTATTTTTAGTGGATTTTAATAGACAATCTTTGATGCTATTTCCTCCATCAATGGTGGTAATAAAAGATCTAAATTTTGGTTATTTCCTATAACTCCAACATTTTTCAGACAAAACAGACGTCAATTTGACTATCAGACTGTTAAAGACCTACCTGCTTATTGTCCATCCATGCGAAAGTTGTGTTAGTATACTGAATACTCATACCAAAAACTAGATCTTTTACTTGCACCATTGTTTGAGGAAATAGCATCAAAGATTATCTACTAAAATGCACTAAAAATGCCCGTTTTCTAAAGGCTAAATTTTGCGAAAACTAGTATTTTTAGTGCATTATAATAGATCATAAATGATGATAATAAAAGATCTAACTTTTGGTTATTTCCTATAACTCCAACATAAAAAGGGGATCCACTCTGATTAACTGATAAATTATTTATTTTCCTCTTAAACTAACCCTAACCCTAACCCAGTCTTCATTTTTCCTAGATCAATAAATAATTTATCAGTCAGAGTGGTTTCCTTTTTTTTATGTTGGAGTTATAGGAAATAACCAAATTTTTGGTCGGGTTAGCTCAGTCGGTAGAGCGTTCGGCTAGAAACCACAAGGTTCCTAGTTCGATACCGGTCCTCGCCAACTCAGCGTTATGAGTAGCACATGGATCTGTGCGGTAAAGCAAGGAGCTGATGGTAGGTGTGGCGCTCCACCTCAGATGCAAAAAAACAATCTCCTTGGTCTAGCGCTAGTGAAAAGGGGATAGACTCCCTCGCTGATTGGCTGATACTGACATTAGGCCGCCCTGACGACTTTACTTTACTTATTCAGTATACTAACATACAACTTTCGCATAGATGGACAATTTGATATTTTTAAAAAGTGAAAAATTGACCTACCCTAATGTGGAGCTGTATTTACAAGTTGGCCGTGCTGCATCTTGATATTGTTTTGCAGACCGTTTTTTTAATCCAACAGACTTAACCCTTTCACAAGCAGATAATAGTACCCCCTACTGTTTACAAGTGGAAGACATAGATTTACTCCACCCTTAAAAAAGTTTTTCAGAACATTTTTTAAAAAAACAAAAAAAAAATTCTTTCAACTCCTGGCTTAATGGTTAAAAAATGCTGGCAAGTTGCTAATATGCTTGAACTCCAGTCACACTATTACATTCACTTTCAGATTAATACCCTTGGGAAAGGTATGAACTCTTTCTCCTGGCTAGGGGTTAAATTGTACCACTACTGCTTTTCTACTATGATGGCTTTGGCTTTGGGATTGGATGCGTGGTTCTTATAACACGTTAGAAGGCTCAGAGTGCCCCTTCCAACATAGTTGAATATATATACATAAATAAATCTGAACAAAGTACAACATAACAACAATACAGACTTTATTGTCTGAGCACGTGGAACCTGACCTGCATAACATTATACAAATAGATAGGATGAAAGTCCTTTGGAGTTCATGAAGAATATGAGATTTTATCATGATCAGATTGCTGGTGTAGAAGCCAACTGGTTATACACAGACACAAATTGCTATTTATGTAGTCGATTTGAAAGTATAAGAATTGAATGTGTGGTTCTTATAATACATTAGAAGGCTCAGAGTAACCTTCCAGCATAGTTGAATATATATACATAAATGAATACGAACAAACAAGTACAACATAACAACAATACAGGCTTTATTGTCTGAGCACGTGGAAATGACATACATGACATTATACAAACAGATAGGATGAAAGTCATTTGGAAGTACGAAAAAGTTCATAAAGAATATTAAATAACCCATGAAAGTTGATATGCCATTAAACAAAGAAACCAAACCAAGCTTGATAATTTTTGAATCCCTGTAAAGTGAGCAAATTATTTTCAGAAACTTTGCAAAATAGAGGGGATGCTAAAACACATCCATTAATCATATGAAATAAAAAAAACGCTAAAAAACGGAAGCACGTTAAAGTCATAGGAAATGGACTTGTTGCCCCAAGTTCAAATCCTGGACGTGGTAATTGCATTTCACTTAGCGCTAATACCCTTGGGAAAGGCATGAATCCTACTTTCCCTCCATCTATGGATAAATAGTAGGGCAGGCTGGGCTCTTTAACCTTGGTTAGGCAACCGGTCTAGAAGGAAAACTCTGAATTCAAACCTGTTGAATTCCGCTTGTGTCGCATCCTGCTCGTGTGGGGGGGTATATATATATAATATTATTATTAATTAAAAAAAAACTGGCATGGAATGGTAATACCTGTTAGTCCCATTTATGTGTTGACATGCATAAAATCTAACAAACAAAACATAATTTGATTAGTTTGGTGGTTAGTTTTGAAGGTTATGACAAAGCAAGTATAAAGAAAAATAAGGTAACTATGTTGTTTCTTAACCTGTGATTTATTCTTAATATTTCGAGATAAAAAATCTCTCCTACAAAAGATCTCCAGAACTAAAGTTGTTGCTAGTGGCTGTCCATTTGGTTCTGTCTCATGCCTTCAAACTCTGTGTGTGTGTGTGTGTGTGTGTTGTGTGTGTGTGTGTTGTCTTTGTGTGTGTGTGTGCCTGTTCAACAGTTTCTGATTACCATTCTAGATCTGACTCATCCTCTAAGTATAAACATTTTTGTTTAACAGGACCATCTGATTTTTTTTGGTATTATGAAAGGAGTCTCTTTTCGTTCCGCTGGAGCCTGCCATAGCAGTCGTCTGTCACTAGTAGCGGGCTGTTGTGTTCGGCGGGGTGGTTCGCTGTCTCCGTTGGGCGTGGCTTGTTGTCGTTGCATATGCGGCAGTGTGCGCAAACAGGCCAACCGACTTGACAGGCGGGATTTTGCCGTCACCGTCTTGTTTCTAACCCCCTGTGGAGCGTGCGACGAGGGATCGCTCGTAGACCACTTGACTTCAGGCTCGGGGTGTCGTATGATTATCATTCCAGAATTTGGTCTACCCCCCCCCCTTTTTTTCTTGGTGGTCTGTTTGATTGGTGCTAATTTGATTAGCAATTGTGTGTCATAGTACAATAACATGAAAACAATAAAACACTCACTTTTAATTATATTTTGCAAAACAACCTTTAGACAATTCTACACCACAGTGAAGCCTCCTAGTGATGTTTCCATGCAATATCATTCAATTGATCAATGAGCAACCAGCCAAGAAATGCCTTACATTGAGCTACATAAAAAATTTTTTAAAAGACAAAAATTTCACCGGAGCACCCCTTCATCACCATTGCTCCCTGGTCCACTCTGACCCGGAGTGGTAGTACCTGTTAGGGTCCCATCTATGGGTTAAATAGAAAAATGTATTTATAAAAAAATTGTATTATCCATTAAGAATTGATTTATTTCAAAACTTTATCTGCATTAAATGACCCACTGAGGTTGATATGCCACAAAACAAACCAAACCAAAAATTTCACCCTGCCTGCAAAAGAGTTGTGAAAAAAAATCTTACAAATTTACAGTATTTGATGGCATATAGGATGCACTTTTTTTCCAAAATTTTGGCTCAAAAAATTGTCCTGCGTCTTATACATCATAAGTGAAGTTTGAGACTTATTATTATTAATTTTATTATTATTATTATTTCCTGCTATTGATATGTCTTGTGTATGCTTATTACTTGCCTGTACTGCCAAATTGCTTTTATACAGCTATGTTTCTGCTTGTGTAATGCACTGCTAGACTGTTTTCAACAATATATGCTTAAATACACTAAAAACCTTTTTTTTTCCTGAATCTGACCTGCTGAAATGGGGGTGCATCTTATATGCCGTCAAATACGGTAATCTACCACTGCCATCCGCAATACCGTGGTGAAATGGTCGACAAACTAGTGTCATATCGCTGATCCTTTACTACTGAATAGAAATGTATTCATTTAATTCATTTCTCTTGTTTAACTCTAAACCATTTTCTAAGAGCTGACGATCTTGGGCGTTTTCAGAGTGTTTCTCTGAATGTTTGAGATGAGGCTTGAAGATTAGCATTATCTGCGTTATTCGGACTATTGTCCCCATCTTCATTGTTATTTGTACAATGTTTCAGCCGATATACTCTCCGGCCTTCTTCAGGTATTTCTTGTTGGACTCGGGAACCTTCTTTTCGAACTCAGAACTTTCTTGTCGTAATCGGGAGCCATCACAGAACTTTGAACCTAACCCTTTATTTAGTCCACGGGGGTATCCTGTTCTAACACAACTCCTACCCCAGTTATGGTTAGCGGAATGAGAACAGGATACCCCCGTGGACTAAATAAAGGGTTAGATTCAAAGTTCCGTGATGGCTCCCGATTACGACAAGAAAGTTCCCGAGTTCGAAAAGGTTCCCGAGTCCGAGAAGATTCCTGATTCCGACAAGAAATATCTGAAGAAGGCCGGAGGGCATATCGGCCAAAACGTTGTACAAATAACAATGAAGATGGGGACAATAGTCCGAATAATGCAGATAATACTAGTTTTAAGAGTGGTCCGGCATTTTGATTGTCAGGCAGTTTGGGGCGCTCTGGTAGTTAAAGGGTTGAAATATAAATACACCGAATTGTGCAAAAAAAATGCTAATTAACATTTTTTTTTAATGCTTGGGATGCTCCCTGTGACATTTATCAGAATGATAGGCGTGCAAAAACAATGATGTCATTATTTGAATAGAAACTTAAAAAGTTCTACGATGCCTCGGTTGAGTCATTGCTTTGCTAAGTTATACAGAAAACACCTGAGGAAGGCAGGAGGATACAGTGGCCGAAACATTGACATACTACAATAAAGATGAGGACAACAGTCTGAAAACTCAAAATAATAATCATTTGTTTGCACAAAGTTATATAATTATAACAACTAGCAAATATATGCACCCTCCGTAGGGTGCAAGTATTTAAGTTTTAATGTAATAAAATATTATACTAAATTAGAAAGGCTAATGAAACTAAATAAGAATGCAGATAAAAAAAAAAATTTAAACAGGGGGGTGGGGTTATAATCGAAAAATAGAACAACTGAAACTTACTCTTCCATCACTCCCGTCTTTTATTACTAAATTTTCCTAATTTAACTATTGAGTTAAAATAGGAAGTAAATAATAAAATTACAGTTATTTCTTCTTGTTAATGTATTTCTTTTAAGATTTATCCCCGAGATTTTTGCTCATATTCAATAAGATAAAACCAAACAATTAGAAATCAATACTACTAAGCGCATATTTATTAAAATCAAATTTTTAATATTAATATGCAAATTAGCCTTCCCAATAAGATAATAACTATATAAGTAACAAACAATAATAATCCTTAGTAAACAATTAGTTTCAAGTAATTATTCTTAATCTTATTATAATGGAGATTGTGGGTTTGTATGTCTGTAACCGAAACTATATTACTATTCAAGTCACAATTCCCTTTGTTATTTACATCACATTCTCCATGATTTCATTTTTATTTAAACATCAATTATTAATAAAATTGTTTTACATCATTAATACTGTTGACCATATATACATACTAATAACATGCAATTGTATTTATATATACAACAAAATAGCGGTTTACAGTGTGAATTGGAAGGCTAATTTGCATATTGATATTAAAAATTTGATTTTAATAAATATATGCTTAGTATTATTGATTTCTAATTGTTTGGTTTTATATTAATGAATATGAGCAAAAATCTCAGGGATAAATCTTAAAAGAAATCCATTAACAAGAAGTAATATTTTTCTTTACTTCCTATTTTAACTAAATAGTTAAATTAGGAAAATTTATCAATGAAAGACGGGAGTAAGGGAAAATGATGGAAGAGTTAGTTTTAAAGTTGTTCTATTTTTCAATCATACCCCCTCTGTTTCAAATATTTTTATCTGAATTCTTATTCAGTTTCATTTAATTTCTAATTTAACATGATATTTTATTATATTAAAACTTAAATACTTGCACCCGGAGGGTGCATATATTTGCTAGTACAAATAATTTACATTGCCTTTTGAACTGCAATTACAACAGTATCTAGATTATCCCACAATTACAGAACATGGCTAATAATATGAAACTGATATTTTAGTAAGACTAGTTGAATTATTAAGGGCTGGTTTAGCTCAGTCAGCAGAGTGATTGGCTGGGAACCTCAAAGTTCTCAGTTTGATACTGGCCCTCGCCAATTCAGTGTATGAGTAGCACAGGGATCTGTGTGGTAAAGGGAGGACCTGAGTGTATGTGAGGCGCTCCAAATCAGATGCTAAAAAACAATCTCCTCAGTCTAGTGCTAGTGAAAAGGGGATAGACTCCCTTGTTGTCAGGCTGATACCGACTTTAGGCCACATCAATGACTTTAACTTTACTTAGTTGAATTATGAAAAAAAAAAAAGAAAAAAATAACTGATTCAGGTAATCAGTTTCCCAACTGCAAAAGTCCGACTAGATCGGTCATTTCCTATAACTCCAACCTAAAAAAAGGGGAACCACTCTAAATGAATTTTATCTGTTAATTAATCTACCCATTATTTTCCCATTAAATTAACCCGAAACCCTAACTTCTTTTTTCCTAATAAATAAGTGAATAATTTATAAAATTCATTCAGAGTGGTTCCCCTTTTTTTTAGGTTGGCGTTATAGGAAATGACCACTAACTCTTTCTTCCTGCAACAATATTCTATGTCATAAGCGTCTCACTTGCAAAGAATCGGAATCGTCTCTCTTAGCCTTCGCTGCATACTGCATTAATAAAGCAGGCGGACACACTGAATCCAGGTGCTTCAATTCAGTTTCCAACATCCTGACTCGAGGCAAAGCTGATGCTTCAAATCGGATGACTATTGTTATACTAGTACAAGGTTTATACACAGTAAGTGCGTATTTACCCAACTCCTCAAAACTGCCCAAAATCTAACTTGGGAAATGAACAGATATTCCATTTGAGAGTTAGGTTGTATTGGGTTACCAATACCATATTTCATAGTTGGATCACTGGCAACCAGCAACCCCCCACAGATTTTATCTGGTGAGTAGGGTGACTAGACACCCTGCAGAAAAAAAAAAAAAAAAAAAAGTCCAACCCCTCATAATGGCAGGGCCATGTAAATTTGGTAGTGTCAAAGTCATGCCGTCGGGAACTTAGATTCCTGGTAGGCTCACCCAAAGTAGACAGGACTGGCATCCAGTGGTATTAGGGCCACAACCTGACCAAAGGGGCTCTGACAAAAATCCAAAGGGTGCCTCTATTATTATCAGGAATCAACGGTTTTTGGCGTACTTGTCAGTTCATCTTAGGAAAATCTACAACAAACAAGGAAATTTCCTTCTAGTGACCGGGATATGCATGTGGGGTTTGGGGATCGCTTATGAATTTTATGTTCCCTTGTTACTGTTACAATTTTATAGGCCATCCTTTAGGCTTTAAGCAAGAGTGCTTGTCCAGTGGAAATCCTTGATAAAGAATCTTTGGTTCTCCTTGGTATTGTAAGTTCCTTGTCAATGGTTACAAATGAACTATGGAAAGTATCAGTGTTTAAGTAGTCAATCAGCCGAACATTATGGCTGTTGATTAGTGGAGGAATAAACCATGTGTCCCAGCCTAGTCTATAAATTCAGGTGGTGTATTGCAGGACACCTTATATATATCAGAATAGTGAGCACCTCATGTGGTGTAATGGTTAGCAAGCTAGATTCACAAGCCATTGTTAGTGAGTTCGATTCTCACTGGGCGCTCCATAATCTGGCCTTGTGCCATATCTAAGCTGAGCTTAGTAAATAACTATATATATCAAAATAGTGAGCACCTCATGTGGTGTAATGGTTAGCAAGCTCGCTTCGCAGACCATTGTTAGTGAGTTCGATTCTCATTGGGAGCCCCATACTTCTGGCCTTGTGCCATATCTGAGCTAAGCTTAGTAAATAACTATATATCAAAATAGTGAGCACCTCGTGGTGTAATGGTTAGCAAGCTAGATTCACAAGCCATTGTTAGTGAGTTCGATTCTCACTGGGCGCCCCATAATTCTGGCCTTGTGCTACATCTAAGCTAAGCTTAGTAAATAACTATATATCAAAATAGTGAGCACCCCATGTGGTGTAATGGTTAGCAAGCTAGATTAGCAGACCATTGTTAGTGAGTTCGATTCTCACTGGGCGCTCCATAATCTGGCCTTGTGCTACATCTAAGCTAAGCTTAGTAAATAACTATATATATCAAATTAGTGAGCACCTCATGTGGTGTAATGGTTAGCAAGCTGGCTTCGCAGACCATTGTTAGTGAGTTCGATTCTCACTGGGCGCCCCATAATTCTGGCCTTGTGCCGCAGCTAAGCTAAGCTTAGTAAATAACTATATATCAAAATAGTCCAACAGTCCCACCTTCCATGAATTCACCACAGGTGAATTTGTTGGATGGAGCCAGCTCAACCAACCCAGAATGAATGCTGTTAGAGAAACTGAAAAAAAACGTTGTGATGGTTAATTGAAAACAAATACAAGAATTTTAGGTTGAGACCAAATTTAGAATTTTATTACAAAATAAACAAAAAATTTTTTTTTTTTCTTATTACTTGTGAGTCGTAGTATTTACTGTCAATGAAATTAACATATCAAAAAATGTGTGAGTGTGAAGGGGGTTTGGGGGGGGGTTAGTAATATGGGACCCAGTTGCTTCCATCCTCAGGTTTTAGAGATCCAGTTACAAGAAGGATGACATCTACAATCCACCAAATTCCAACTCCTCCAAGAGTTAATAATTTTCCAACTGCTGTGCCTGAAAGGAATAAAATGGAGAATGGTAATAATGGCACAATTGGAAAAAAAAAAATGGCACAACAAAAAAAATATATTCACTGGGCTTGATGAGTTTATACAAAAGAAAAATTGTGATGCAATGTGCTATCTATCTATCTATCAGTAATCTGAACATTAGCTACAGAAATGAGAGTAACCTCCCCTTGTTTGTTTCACTTTGAGGAAGCCGTGTGTTTTGGTCAACCATTTTCATTTCACCGTAAATCTACACTGAAAATACGAATTTGTTCAAATCAATACAACTGCTTGTTTTAATACAAAAATATCATAAAATCTGTTCTTAATAACAATAAAGTTCCATTTTTCAAATAATGTGCAAGCACAATTAAGAACACATTTTATGATATTTTCGTGTTAAAACATGCAGTTTTAAACCTTATCTTTTATTGCTTTAAGTACCAATTTTTTTTTTTAATTAAAAACCAACAGTTGATTTTGTATGAACATAAGACATATACGGGTTAATAAAAAAAATAAAAAATACCTGTGTGTCCTAAACAAAATCGATCCATTCCAAGGAATCCAAGAAGAACAGAATAAATCAAAGTTGTCAAGAAGTAATGACCATTATATCTGGAAAAATGAAAAGAAAATTCAAAGTTTATTAGAAATACTAGCAAATATATGCTTTAGAATAAAATAACCCATAAAGGTTTATATGCCATTAAACAAAGAAACCAAGCCAACCTTTATATTTTCTAATCAACCTTAAGAAAAAAAGTTCCCTTTTTCATTGAAAATGTGTTAGTTATGGTAGTGAGTTTTTAATTGTTTTTAGCATTTATATATACTAGCAAATATATTCATTCTCAGTGTGCAAGTATTTAAGTTTTAATGTAATAAAATATCATTAAATTAGAAAGGCTAATGAAACTAAATAAGAATGCAGATAAAAAGATTTGAAATGGGGAAGGGGGTATAATTGAAAAATAGAACAACTGAAACTTATTCATTCCTCACTTCAGTCTTTCATTGCTAAATTTTCCTAATTTAACTATTTAGTTAAAATAGGAAGTAAAGAATAAAATTACAGTTATTTCTTCTTGTTAATGGATTTCTTTTAAAATTTATCTCAGAGATTTTTGCTCATATTCATTAAGATAAAACCAAACAATTAGAAATAAATAATACTAAGCATATATTTATTAAAATCAAATTTTTAATATTAATATGCAAATTAGCCTTTCTGTTCACACTATAAACCACTATTTTGTTGTATATATAAGTACAATTGCATGTTATTAATATGTAGCCCCGCCCAACGGGTGGGGAGTGCTATAATTAACGGCGTCGATCCCAGGGGGCCATCCCCCCAGGCAACACCTGCCCCCTTGATTTAAAGGGGCAGGGCTGGGTTTATTGCCCAGTGCCTGAGGCGCCCCCCTTGAGGGGGAATGCCGACGGGATCGACGCAATTTTTCACCTGCCACTCCATGAGCTTCGGTTTGTGGGTGGTCCCACGTTAATAGGGACTTTGTGCCTGACCCGTACAAGTGGGGTACGCGGTAAATACCATGTAGACCCAGCCCAGCTGGGGGTCCAATGGCTTCAGACCTGGACCTTACAAGCTAATAGCGTTGATCCCAGGGTGCTATCCCACCAGGCAACACCTGCCCCCTTGATTTAAAGGGGCAGGGATGGGTTTATTGCCCAGTGCCTGAGGCGCCTCTCTTGAGGGGGAATGCCGACGGGATCAATGCATTTTTTGTACCCGCCACCCATGAGTCACAGCTTGTGGGTGGTCCCACATTAATAGGGCCTTGTGCCTAACCTATACACGTGGGGTACGAGGTAAATATCTAGTATGTAGATAAGGCCAATACTATTAATAATGTAAAACGATTTTATTAACAATTTAAATAATAAAATCATGGAGAATGTGACGTAAATAACTAAGGGAATTGTTACTTGAATAGTAATATAGTTTTGGTTACAGACAAACACACAAACTTCGGTTTTGACCAAGGGTTCCAGTGGCTTCGGCCCTGGACCGCATAAGTTAACATTGTTGATCCCAGGGGGCCGTCCCCCCAAGCAACACCTGCCTCCTCAATTTAAAGCGGCAGGGCTGGGTTTATTGCCCAGTGTCGGAGGTGCCCCCCTTGAGGGGAATGCCAACAAGATCAATGCATTTTTTTTTTGTACCCACCTCCCATGAGCCTCGATTCGTGGGTGGTCCCTTGTGCCTCACCCGTACACATGGGGTACGTGATAAATATCGACAAACCCACAATCTTCATTATAAGATATTTCTGTATTTTTGTGAGCATAAAAGAAAATAATGTATCATATAATGGAATACATTGAGTAAAAATATTTGTAATAACATTATGTATGTAGTGTCCTCTTTTTTAACCAGAGTTTAAAAAAATTTTTAATCTAAAAAAGAATATGAAGAAATAAAATCTCATTGCTTACTTGATACAAGGAAAACCATCTTTAAGAAATTTTCTATTTCCAAAACATTCTACACCTTCTAACGCCGTACACCAAACAGCAGTTTTCTGCACATCTTGATAGCGACGGCCACCCCACTGAAAGAAAAAAAAAAGAAAGAAAAATCATAAATATGAATTACTAGAAAACACATGACAGTTGGGTCACCCATTGAGCTCTGGGTAGATAATTGGGTGCCGTTCTAGTATGTGGCCTATCTTTTCGATTCTGTTATAGTATGTGGCCTACCCAGTTTGAATGTGTCCTACCTCAGTAAGAGTATATTTATAGATATAAGTAGTAGGCAATTTATTGAAACTAATTATTTTTCACATATATTCAATTTCAAGAAATGCAATCCAGTCATAAATTGTATATAGTAATTAAGAATAATTAAAAAATAATTTATCCATAATTTACATGAATCAAAGATCTATTTAAGTCTAAAGCAGTTATTATTATAACCTTATAATATGCTTTTTTATGGTAGGCCACATACTATAAGAGAGCCATGATTTCATAGGCCACATACTATAAGAGAGCCATGATTTCATAGACCACATACTATAAGAGAGCCATGATTTCATAGGCCACATACTATAAGAGAGACATGATTTCATAGGGGATACTATAAGAGAGCCATGATTTCATAGGCCACATACTATAGAGACATGATTTCATAGGCATACTATAAGAGAGATATGATACTATAAGAGAGACATGATCTCATAGGGGACATACTATAAGAGAGACATGATTTCATAGGCCACATACTATTGATTTCATAGGCACATACTATAAGAGAGCCATGATTTCATAGGCCACATACTATAAGAGAGCCATGATTTCATAGGGGACATACTAAGAGAGCCATGATTTCATAGGCCACATACTATAAGAGAGACATGATCTCATAGGGGACATACTATAAGAGAGACATGATTTCATAGGCCACATACTATAAGAGAGACATGATTCATAGGCCACATACTATAGAGAGACATGATCTCATAGACATACTATAAGAGACATGATTTCATAGGCCACATACTATAAGAGAGACATGATCTCATAGGGGACTATAAGAGAGACATGATTTCATAGGCCACATACTATAAGAGAGACATGATTTCATAGGCCACATACTATAATGGTACCAATAATTGTGATCAGGAAAAAAGTGAGTTGGTAAAGTGAATTAAATTAAAAAAGATAAACACAGCTGGTGAATTACAAAAAACATTAAAATCATTTTGTAAGATTTCTAAAAAATGGGAACATTTGACCTGATTTAAATTTAAATGGACCTGATTCTTGCAATTCTATTAAGAACCAAGGTGTTGAGAAGCTAAGGGATGGCTGCTATTGATATTTAATATACAAATAAAATGAGAAGTTCAATCTTCTTCTTATACACTCCAATCTCTCTCTTTACATTCACAGAGAAACTAACATATATAAGGAGTACTTAAGGATATATTAGGACCGGATTAGCTCAGTCAGTAGAGCGTTCGGCTAGAAACCACGAGGTTCCTAGTTCGATACCAGTCCTCGCCAACTCAGCGTATGAGTAGCACAGGGATCTGTGCGGTAAAGTAAGGAGCTGATGGTAGGTGTGGCATTCCACCTCAGATGTTAAAACAATCTCCTTGGTCTAGCGCTATTGAAAAGGGGAAAAACTCCCTCGCTGACTGGCTGATACCGACTTTAGGCCGCCCCGACGACTTTACTTACTTTACTTTAAAGATATATATATAGAGAGGGGAAAGTGGCAGGTAGAATGTGAGGTAAGAAACAGTTTTTTTTTACTTAATTGCAAATTACAACTAATTAGAACCAATCAAAATGGATGTTTTTTTGTTTTACAAACGTAACTCAATCCCAGAACTAAGGAATATTTTAGTATGTATTTTGTGCCATTAAACTAAATAGGAAAAATGCCTTCAAGAAACAATCATTGATTCACTCAGCTTTAGTATAATCAGAGATACTGATAGGTACGCATCCTGCGTTCCTGACACACAAAAATCTAAAAGGACAAAGTAAAATTATATCCATGCGTTCCAGTGTTTTTCTTTTTTCTTCCCTCACCATTTCAAGCTATATAGATGTTATCTCTTGTAAAAATATCAAATGATGTGAAAACATAGTAACCTCCCCTTGTTTGTTTCACTTTGAGGAAGCCTTATGTTTTGGTCGTCCATTTTCATTTCCCCGTAAATCTACACTGAAAATACAAATTTGTTCGAATCAATACAATTGCATGTTTTAACACGAAAATATCATAAAATGTGTTATTAATAACAATTAAATTCATTTCAAATAATGCGCAAGTACAATTAAGAATACATTTTATGATATTTTTATGTTAAAACATGCAGTTGTATTGATTCGAAAAAATTTGTATTTTCAGTGTAGATTTACGGTGAAATGAAAATGGCTGACCAAAACATAAAGCTTCCTCAAAGTGAAACAAACTAGAGGGAGTTACTCTCATTTATGTAGCTAATGTTCAGATTACCAAAGAGTGAGCCTTACCTTTGTACATCCATATCCAAGAATGGCTCGAGCCGTTTCATTTTCCAAATCTAGCGGCTGACTGCAGTTTAAAAATTCCATCGGTCTGCAATGAACAAAATTATAAGAAAAAATCAGTTTATATGAAATATTTAAACAAAATTTTTTACAAAATAAAAATAATGATAATATATTTTCAACTAGTATATTAGGTCTGAGATCTGTCAAATGTTCTTTATATCTAAATGTTGCCGCAAAATCCATATTTTACAAAATAATTTTAATGTAAATCAATTGAAATTTAACGTAGCCAAAAACAAGTTATGACTAGAGGCTTTTTTTTAATTCTATGAAAAATCAATTAATGGTTCAAGTTTCACGAAAGTTTCCAGAATTGCTTACCTTTTGATGAAAATATGTCGGAAATAGTTTTTTTCTAAAATATATTAGGGGAAATATTTTTTACGAGGTCTACCCACCCACTATTTTATTTTATGAAATATGAAAAAATGAACCGACAAAAACGATTTTTACTTTTTTTTTCTATAACGATAAGAGTCTGAATAATTATATCAGACGATTTCTATAAGAGCTTTTTAGTAAAAGAACCATGAATACAGAATTCTGCTAAAAAAATAGCAATAAAGAAACACCGTGTTGTAAATAAACGGACTGTTTTACTTATTTATCACGATAACGATGATAATTTTTCCCCAATCGGGAATGTTTGTTATTTCTTTTTTGCAAGATTTTTTTTTTAAGTTTTAAAAATATTTACGTTTCTTCCTTCAATATAACATAAACTAATCACGTGACGTATTTTGGTGGTACCTATGTTTCACGTACACAGTTTTGATTAAAATCTTATACGACTTTTTCATTATTTTAATTTTTGAAAATAACATGCGCGTAATGGAAGAAGAAAAAAGGGCAAGTAAAAAATGAACAATTAGATAAAAAGAAAGAAAGAAAACGACTAAATTGCAATATTTACTTATTCTTTTGTTACCTAGGTGAATAAATACATTGAATTTAAGTCGGGAATACAGTCAATCAAATAAATAACTAAAATAAAAACAGGACCCACGAAATTTAAAATGTTTTCTACTCGTTCGCTATAAAAAGGTAAGTTTTGTTTTTCTACACGCTGGTCCGAAAGTCTTTTCATCCCTACATATTGTTTTAACTTTCATTATTTTTTGTTTTAATATAATATATAAGTTATGTTATTATCTCATCTAAAAAGAAACTTTAAAAATTAAATTATTTTTGAGAATTTCGGGTTGTATTATGCAATTAATTTACCATTGAAAAAATATGTAGGGGTGACAAGACTTTTGGACCAGCCTGTACTTTAAGATTCAAATGTTTACTTTTTGTATGATTATTTAAACCGAACGATATCGTAAAAATAATAAAAAGCTCATGGAAATCGGGTCTAGTGATATCTCTTTGTTTACTCTTTGGTTTATTTAATTCATTTTCAATGCAAAGCCAATATTTCATTTTTCAAAAAATAAACAGATCGGATAAAATAAAAATGTGTTTTGGATTATTCGGACTATTGTCCTCATGAGGGCAATAGTTCAAATAATACAAATTTGTAAACCTCATCTCAAAGATTCAGAGAAATAGTAAAAAGATGTGTTTTTTTTATTATTTTTTCATATTTTGTAAAGTGTTATTCAGGAAATTTTAAGAATTACAAGGTTACTTCTTTTGCTGTCAATTTGCAAAATATTAAGGAACGAATAAGAAAAAAGTTACTCACAAATAACTACAAAGTATCAAAGCGCTGTGAGGTTGGTATGTAGCACCACATGATTCATTCATACAATTTTGAGCAATACAAACATTAAATAAAAAGCTGAAAACAATGAGGTATCTTATTATTCCTAATTCGTCCAGCAACATGATTATTGTTATGATAGATTTTCTAAAATATCTCTAGAGTTACCGAACTTAGCAACATGAGCGCTCTCTAGTGGCAGGAAAATTAATTATACAATAATAAAATAAAAAAATAAAAATGTTTAAAAAAAAATGAGTCTATAGTCTGCAACTACGGAAGATTTCAAATATACAAGATGATACAAAAGTATTAAGAAAGTTAACAGTCGTTTCGAAAATACTGATTATCCTACTATTTTTGTTTCACTGAGCGGAAGTATTCAGTACGGTCAAAAGGAAAATAACCTCTCTTGATAATTTGTACCATAATTGTAGCTTTCTTTTTAAGAAAAAAAATTCTTTAATTATAATTTTAAAGAGGACAAAATAATTCTCAAGAATGATTAATTATATTACTATATCTATCATAATAAGTTATTAAATTAGTACCAAGGTATTTAGTTATGTTTTTAGTACCATGGTTGAGTTGTTTTAAAATTATGCAATCATGTATCTATATATGGCTATCACTCCTGAAATTTCTTAAAAGTAAAACTAGAATTTTCCCAAACTAAAGGATGATGATGGTTATTAATACTACAACAGTTTAATTGTCGGATTTTGATATTTTCTTCTTTCTTTTTAAACACATTTTGGTACAAATGCAGAATAGCATGCAAGAGATAATATTATTAGAATCACATTTTACGTATGAATAGCATTAGAAGTAGTCTTAAACCTAAACCTAACCCTAACCCTAGCATCTCAAAGTTTTAGGTATTTCCGAGAAATGCTTTTTATACTTAATCTAATGATATTATCTCTTGTGCGCTATTCTGCATTAGTACCCACATTTTAATGAATCTAAATTAGAAAACTGCTATGGTAGAAGTAGTCTTACCCTAACCCTAACCCTAGCGTCTCAAATTTTTGTGTATTTCCGAGAAATGCTTTTTATACTTAATCTAATGATATTATCTCTTGTGCGCTATTCTGCATTAGTACCCACATTTTAATGAATCTAAATTAGAAAACTGCTATGGTAGAAGTAGTCTTACCCTAACCCTAACCCTAGCGTCTCAAATTTTTGTGTATTTCCGAGAAATGCTTTTTATACTTAATCTAATGATATTATCTCTTGTGCGCTATTCTGCATTAGTACCCACATTTTAATGAATCTAAATTAGAAAACTTCTATGGTAGTTTGGGGTACTAATAAAAAATTCATAATATAAACATTGATAATTTGAATTATTTCTTATTCTAATTTAAGGATATTTCCAAGATAGGCACTACTGAATTTTTCAGCTTTATTTTTAAGGAACGTTCTCTTCAAATTAGCAGCAGGGCCAGCCTCGTATGCTCTTTTGATCTGCTTTTTCCAGGGAAATAAACTTTTTGCTTTTCATGCCTGCGTCTGTTGTGGGCTGCCAAAACACTGCATCTTTCAAAGCCTCCATGCTTCCTGTGATCCGCCAACACTATACCTGATACCCCCATCCACACACATATGCACGCATGTGCACACATACATGTATATTATTACTGTACGCTATTCATGTTCCTGACACTAATATATTATTCTGTGTACTACACATAATACTTTGATGAGTTGTGGTGCAGCTGAGCACTGTACACAATAAATTTCATTATTATTATTATTTGAATTCTTAAATAATTTGGTATAAACCTCTAAAGGTTTAAAATTTAATGTAGAATGTTTTTGTTTTTTTAAATCTTTGACAAGATTCAATGTTTTCTTGTTCTACTTTATTCATGTTTTTTTCTATTCTAAAAAATCTCCAATATTTTTTCTATGAAAAGAATTGGAAGAAAATAAAAACCTTAAGTTTTCATAGTTTAAAAGAGTTTTCATATCTTATTGAAAAACAAGAAATTAATTCATTGTTTATAAAATGTTCTTTGAGACATATTTATTGAATTCAAAAATGCTCAACATAATTTATTGTAAAAGAAAATTATTTAAGCATTCAGCTGAAAAACAAGTTTATTTTCCCAAAGAAAAAAAAAAGCAGATCAAAAGAAAGAGGGTATCAGTGCTACTGTATGGCTGCACCACTCGGACTCGAACAAAATGCTTAGAGAAAAAGCTAGATGGGAACTAGACAAGGATGCTGCATACTGTCTTAGAAGAAAGATACAAGAAAGCAGCTACGTAACCACTTGGCCCTATGACACTATGGTGTTTGTTAATGAGTGTATATATATATATACATTGGTAATTACAACAAATACATAATACAGTCACATATATTAAGACAGAAAAACAAATAACTCATAAATTCAACAAGTAATATGTGTATTAAAACAAACAGATTACAGTAGTCAAAAATACTGATCAAAGTCCTGTAGAATATGCTTTTTTGAAAGTTCATGTAATTAGAAGAAGAAAGTGTGAAGTTAACTCCAAGTGAGAAAGATAAGGTAATGCTCAATACATATCAGCAGTGAAGTAACTTTTAGAGAGAGAAAGATATAGCTTGTAATACCTTCAGCGGTAGGCAAATATTTTGGAGTCAGGTGATATGGACTGATTAGGCATAAGTTTGTCTTCTCTACTGTTCTTTGAAAACCATTGCTTTTATATATCACTCCCTAGGATCGAGATCATTCTTTTTTTTTTTTAACTTCTATTTTTTTTAGGCACGAACGCTTTTGATCGGTTGAAAATTATTTTTAATATTTCTATTTTTTTTTCTTTCTACCTGCGCTGATCCTATGTGCAGACTTATTTTCATCATTTTATTTCTGCTTAAAAGCGTTAACTTCCAGTTCACCACAACACAAACCATCCAAGTAAGAGAAACAAAATATGCTGGACACAGCTGAAGAAGCAATGTCAAACCTATAGGTGACATTCTCCTGTTGACACTTAAACAGGGACATACCAGTGTAGCCCAACCAGAAAAAACCTACCTCAATCAGCTCTTTACGGATTCTAGATGCTATGCAAAGGACCTATCAGGGGCGATGGCTGAGAGGGGCTGTTGGTGAAAGAGAGAGAGAGTATAGGGTTTTATGATTTTATGTGGTGTAATGACTAACGATAACACCGATAGACTTTGGAAAGCTTTATTCTACTTAGAATCATTGGCACACTTATTGAGAGTTTATATAGTCTTAGTATTCACTAGAGAGTTCTCCAAAGGGGAGGTAATCATAAAATAGGAGAGGTAACTCTCAATTACTTATTACATGTGGTATCAGGCTTTTAGGGTTTTTTTGGTGTGTGTTCGTAGGTTGTTTCTTTTAAACCCCATTATATGTGGTTCTTCCTTCTTGTGGGTTGTCAGGCTGAAAAAGAATTAAAAGAAGTTACAAAGATAAAAGATATTTTTAGGATTTAGACTTTATTCCTAGGTTCATAGTTATTTCTTGGAGAAGAGATTTTCTCTTGAGCCAGTTAATAGCGTCTGTTCCCAGTCAAGGTATACGTTCGAATGGTTGAGTGTTCTTTTTGGCGCCAGGAAGGGGCTTTTTTTTCTGCGCATATCCAGCATGTGCTTCCTGTCTGAGAGCACCTGGGAAATTGTTTTTTTTGGGGTTTTTTTCATTAATTTTATTTCAATTTTATTTTAATCCCCACAACAGTTATGAGTATCCGTGCTGTCAACACAACAAGATGATGATGTTTTTATGACAGTCGCATTGCTGCTTTAAAGTATTTTCCTAGTCATGTATTACTCACAGAATAAATAATAATAATAAGAAGAAGAAGAAGAAGAAATAATAATGAAGTATAATAATAATAAAGAATAAATAATAATAATAATAATAATAACAACAAAGTATAATAATAATAATAATAATAATAATAATAATGACCATGCACAAGGCTCTCCACCCTAGAGATGATAGAGATAGATTATATGTGTTAAGAAAGGAAGGGGGAAGAAGTCTTGCCAACATAGAGGAATGCGTAGAAACCACAATCCAACAACTTGAAGATTACACAAGAAAGAGCAAAGACAAACTACTTATGGCAGCCAACAATAGTAGAAGTGACAGATGGACAAACAGAAAAACAACAAAGACTAGAAAACAAAAATGGGAAGAAAAACAATTATATGGACACCTCAAATGACAAATAGAAGAGGTTGCACATGAAAAGACTTGGACATGTTTAAGAAAGGGAAACCTCAAAAGAGAAACTGAATCACTAATAATTGCTGCACAAAATAATGCCATAAGGACAAACTATATCAAAGCGAAAATTGATAAGACCCAATAAAATAGTAAATGTAGACTTTGCGGTAATAGAGATGAGACTGTAAACCATATACTCTGCGAATGTAGCAAACTAGCACAACGAGAATACAAAACTAGACACGACTGGGTTGGGAAGGTGATCCACTGGGAATTATGCAAAAAATTAAATTTTGACCATACAACAAAATGATATATGCATAAACCAGAATCTGTTCTTGAGAACGAAATGCATAAAATTCTCTGGGACTTTGAAATAAAAACGGATCACCTTATCCCAGCAAGAAGACTAGACCTAGTGTTGATTAACAAAAAAGAAAGAACTTGTCAACTGGTGGATTTTGCAGTGCCAGCAGATCACAGGGTGAAGCTAAAGGAAAATGAAAAAATGGACAAATATCTGGACCTTGCCAGAGAACTGAAAAAGTTATGGAATATGAAAGTGAAAGTGATACCAATTGTAGTTGGTGCACTTGGAACAGTCCCAAAAGGATTAGAAAAAGGGTTTGGAAAGTTTGGAAATCAGAGGAAGGATTGAAACCATTCAGAACACTGCACTGCTGCAATCTGCCAGAATACTCAGAAAAGCTCTGAAAACCTGAGGAGACTTGCTGTCACTCAGATTCCAGTGAAAGACCATCAGCTAATGCTGATGTGAAAACTCAAAAGGAGCAAATAATAATAATGATAATAATGATAATGATAATAATAAAGTATAATAATAATAAATAATGATAAAATAATAATAATAAAGTATAATAATAAATAATAATAATAATAATAATAAAGTATAATAATAAATAATAATAATAAATAATAATATAATAATAATAAAATAAAAATAATAATATAATATAATAATAATAATAATAATAATAATAATAAAATTAATAAATAATGTATTACTCACAGGATGGCTTTAGTATTCTTGTGGGGAGGGGGGGAGTACTCTTATAAGAGGTTCACAGAGTATGAACTCTGGTTCTTATAAAGCATTAGGTTACTTAAAGGATAAGTACCCCAACACGGAATACTTCAGTAGGACAACTACAAACGCGTTAGTTACATTTATACAACATTTATTTAAACAAAATAAAATAGAAATTAGAAGGCTATTGACAATGCAATGGAAAAACAATAGGTGATGAAATTGATGTTTATTTACCTGTTTCCTAAATTTTCGGGATAAAATCCCATCTTCAGAGGTTTCGGAGTTACGTGTTTTTTTTTTTAATGCATTTCTCCAGGCTATACAATGTCACAAGTGTCCAAACATATTGTAGAAGGTAAGAGAGACAGAATAGTTGGAAACCACTTACTGTATGTGAGGTCTGTACCATATGGTATGCACCATGTGCGTGCTGGGGAGAGGTGACCAGCACGTCCGTACTTGTCCAGTAGCTTCGGCCAAAGAGGGTGATCTTCATGGGTTCCTGTGTCACGTGACCCAAAAAAGGAACTCCTGATGCAGGAGATTACTCAAACCCTGTGACAAGGGAGACTACTCCATATAGTCCCTTACACTCTAAAGCAAATTTTAATGTGTATTCTTGTGATATGTCCACAAACAAGGGACAGCTGGCAAGTGAGAACAGAAGACAAAATATAAAATGCAATGCTAAATCCAATAACATTCCTGAAGAGAAAAATGTAACAGGATTGTGCAAGCCCACTTCTTAGAAGAGAGCATGTTTATTATTGTACAGACCCGAAAGTCTAGAAACAGAAAGTTGGAGTTTGTGGAAACAAACACTGATGTTCCCTACTGGCACAAAGAAGGTGAGGAAATTTAGAGGAGAGAAAAAAACAATGCAATGGGAGAAATGTTTTTTCAGCTTGTCTCATGATAAATTTATATATATATATGTTGAAATGAAAAATAAAGGAAAGAAAATGCTGAATGAATAAAATAGATTTTATTTTATTTCATTTTATTTTACTGACACATGTTTCGGCTAGGAGTTTATCCATGTACATATGTACTCAATCTATTATTATTTTAAATACCAAATAAAATAACAATAATAGAAAACCACAAAAGATTTTTAGTATTAAAAAAAATAACAGCGTTCGTCAGAGTAAATTCTTTGGTGTTTATTATATATATATATATTATATATACTAGCAAATATATGCACCCTCCGGGTGCAAGTATTTAAGTTTAATGTAATAAAATATTATATTAAATTAGAAAGGCTAATGAAACTAAATAAGAATGCAGATAAAAAGATTTGAAACAGAGGGAGTATAATAAAAAATAGAACAACTGAAACTTACTCTTCCATCACTCTCATCTTTCATTGTTATTTTTTCTAATTTAAGTATTTAGTTAAAAGAGGAAGTAAAGAATAAAATGACAGTTATTTTTCTTGTTAATGGATTTCATTTAAGATTCATTGAAGAGATTTTTGATTATATTCATTAAAATAAAATCAAACAGTTAGAAATCAATAATACTAAGCACATATCTAATAAAATCACATTTTTAATATTAATATTCAAATTAGCCTTTCCGTTCACACTGTAAACCACTATTTAGTTTTATATATAAATATAATTGCATGTTGTCAGTATGTAGACATGGTTAACAGTAATAATAATGTAAAACAATTTTATTAATAATTGAGGTTTAAATAAAAATACAATCATGGAAAATGTGATGTCAATAACTAAGGGAATAGTGATATGAGTAGTAATATAGTTTCGGTTACAGACAGAAAAGCACACAATCTCCATTATAATAAGATTTGGTAAAGAAAAAGGCTTAAAAATTGGCCATTTTGCAGTTATAACAGGTTGCGGTTATATGCTACTCAATGCTGAGTTGGCGAGGGCAAGTATCAAACCAGGAACTTTGTGCTTCCTAGTCGGAATCTCTATCGACTGAGCTAAACCAGCCTGGTCAGTCAAGTGTAAAAAAAACAAAATGCACAGAGATACATCAATATAAAACAGAAAGAGTAAAAATAGCTCAACCCTGAAAATTTGTGCTTTTTCTTTTGGGTACTAATGCAGAATAGGGCACAAGAGATATTATCATTAAATTACATACACATATATAAAGGGCCGGGTTAGCTCAGTCGGTAGAGCATTCGGCTAGAAACCACAAGGTTCCTAGTTCGATACCGACCCTCACCAACTCAGCGTATAAGTAGCACAGGGATCTGTGCGGTAAAGTAAGGAGCTGATGGTAGGTGTTGCGATCCACTTCAGACACTAAAAAAAAATCTCCTTGGTCTAGCACTAGTGAAAAGGGGATAGACTCCCTCACTGATTGGCTGATACCAATTTTAGGCGACCTCGATGACTTACATATATATTACATTTCATGTAGATACCCAAAACCTTTGAGAAATTAGTGTTAGGGTTATGATTAGGGTTAGGCTACTTTGGGAATTTCCATAATCTAATGCTATTTATACATAAAATACGATTCTAATCATATTATCTCTTGCGCGCTATTCTGCTTTATACCTTCTTTTGTTTAGGTATGGCCACAATTTCACATGTTTTTTAACTTCCCCAAGAATTAAAATTCAACAAAACTCAGAAAAAAATGAATCACACATAACGTAATTTTTGTTGTATTATGAAGACGAAAGATTATTTTTTTAAATCAAATGTAAAAATCATTTTTAAACAGGAGAAATTTATAAATTCAAATCTGTATCTGTCAGAATGGCGCATTTTGTACGTTTTTTCTCTCTTGAAGATGTGCTCCAATGAAATATATCACATTAATGTGCTCCAATGAAATTATGGTGGTTTTATATGTATATATTCAATATATAGTTATAAGATTGAACATGTAAGAAAAGATGACAAATATTCAATGAAATAATAAATAAACCTTGTGTTCAAAACAATAAAAGTTACAAGAGTAATATTAATTCAAAGTTCATGTATATACATCAATAGAAGATGAAGTAGTAAGAATGTTCAGATGTAGAGAAAGAAAGGGTTACTTATAGTCCTTTTCCGCCCTGTCGGCTGGGGCGTTAGAATGCACCAACTGCACCTCTGCAGAGGGGTAAGACTCCCCCAATGGGGCCACCTGTTGGCCGTGGGTGGCAACCCATGATGCTTAAGGATAGAGCCCAGGTGGATGAGCAATTCATGACATGCAATACTCCACTTTGGCCCTATCTTGGACTAGACGGGCGGTCGGAGAGGCCCCCTCCGATCAATCGGCTGGTCACGTCAAGCCCTAGCACCTATATGATTTTCCCAACCCTATTGCCCTTATGGCAAGCCCCAACCCCTTATCATATGGGTGCTAGAAGGCGGTGGCTGTGGGTCTACATGTCCTGGGAATGACGTTAAACTCTATCTGATGGTGAGGTTACAGTTTTGGAGGTTTGGGGAATGTGGAGCACCCCATTCATCTCCATTGCTCCCTGGTCCACTCTGACCCGGAGTGGTAGTACCTGTTAGGGTCCCATCTATGGGTTAAATAGAAAAATGTATTTATAAAAAATTGTATTATCCATTAAGAATTGATTTATTTCAAAACTTTATCGGCATTAAATGACCCACTGGGGTTGATATGCCGTAAAACAAAACAAACCAATTATAGTCCTTTTAAAGGTAAAAAGTGTAGTCCTCAACGTCAGCAGTGAAATGGATTTTATATAGACAGAAAGGATACATCTTCATTTAAGGATGGTCTGTTTGTTAGCAGCAGGCAAATATCTTCAAAGCAACTGACGTGGAGTAGTAAGGCAGATGTTTTGATCTGCTTTTTTAATCAAAAGCAACTCTATTTATATAATCCAGATAGGCTCCAAATTTGGCCTTTTTTAAAACTTCTTATTTAGGTGCGAAGGCCTCTGATAGGTCAAAAATATTATTTTTACTTTATACTTGCACTGATCCCATGTGCAAATGCCTATTTTCATCATTGTTATTTTTGCCTTTGGTGAGTAAACTTCTGGTTTCAATTATTATTCATATCACTGCAAAATATATCACATTAATATGTGATATATTTCATTGTTATAACTAAAAAGATTTATGGAAAAAAATCGTATATGTGAGTTTAGATTTTGTTTTAGGAAAAAATTTGAATAAGGGACAATTTACAATTGAAATCTTTTTATAAAAGTTTAAAGAAAATGTGGGGAGGGGGGGGTAATGTCATACCAAAATTTTGGACATACCTACTTTTGTTCAATGTGCAAATAATGAACTCATGATTAGATAAAATTAGGGAGTGCCAAAAATGATGTAAAATCCATGTTTTACAAAATAAATTTAACCCTGATTGAAAAAAAATTGACAAAAAATCAGTGAATTATCCAATTTTAATGAAATTTTCAGTACTGATTTATCAATGAATGAATTTTATAACGCATTGGTTATTTTATTTCAAAACTTTTAGATTTTTTCAGGTCACTTAATCCCCCCCCTATTTTTTTGGCGCAAAATATCGGTATAAATATCGGTATGAATTTAAACAAAATATCGGTATAAATTTTAAACTAATTACAGTGTAAATAAAAAGACAAAAGGTGTGAACTCGATGAAAAAAAATTTTTAAGGGAGCTATTCTGGCAGAAAATAAGTACCAAAAATCAGAAAATTAAATGTAAAAAAAAAATTTCTTTAAATTTTTTTGAGATTTTTTTTTTACTCTGTTGTTTTTATATATGATTAACTTCTAGAATATCAGTGACAAAAAATTATACATCGATATTTGTTCTATCTGAAAGGGTGGGGGCCTAACTTTTCAATTAAGTTTTCTCCAAAGATTATTAGATAACAATACTAAAGTAGACTCTTTATTAAATAAAGATTTGTTTTTAGAATCTAAAAAAAGGAACTTTGAAACTTAAAATTAGGCAATTCATATTTTAAATGAATTTCATCTATTAATTAGTTTTATAAATGTTTCTGTTATGGTAGGCATAAATGGTAATATCTATTTTCAAGAATTTTGATTTATTTCCATTGAATCAATTTGATTGAAACAATTCAGTAATTAAGAAAAAAAAAGAATTCATTGATTAATAAGTAAACACAGAAAATTTTATTAAAATCAGATAATTCCCTGATTTTTGATAATTGTTTTTCATCAAATATGACCTCCCATACAGGGGGAGGTCACATGATATTTTCTCTTGGTCATTTTTTTTTTTTGTAAACAAATGCGCAATAATTTTTTTAGAGCGTCTTTTTTTTTCTGCGTGTTTAGATAAAAAAGAAAAAGATATTTCATTTAAAAGTTATTAATTAATTCTTCTGTAATTAAGTGTATTTATTGTTTCTGTTATTGATTTCTAAGAAGAAACTATTATAAACCTTAAAATACTAAATAATAATATCCAGAAATACAATAAAAAAATGTTTTCAATATATTTGAGCAAATTTGACTGAAAATAATAGTTTAAAATGTATTAAAAATAAATTACATGTGTAATATTATTATTTTTTTTTTTTTACTGATGCTCATTATGTTACTGCTTTTCGACTTAGACAAAAATTGGCATTAGATAATCGATTTAATTAATTTTAATTCGTTTTTAAAATGAAAATGAAACAACATTTTGGCAATATCTAGATAAAATGGGATTATAGTGGGATGGTATTCAAAGCACAGAGGGTAGTCACCAATTTATAATGAGAGAGAGGCGGTTATTAATAAGTATTTCGATAAAGTACTCATCACACTATAATAATATATTAGTAAATAGCAGAAAAGACAAAGAACTCATACATATAACAAACAAATACGTATTAACACAAAAGTTTACCAAGGTAGTATAGAATACTGGGTAAAGTTCTGTAAAAGTCCTTTTTTGAATGTTCAAATTGAAATTTTATGTTATTATCTTCATACAACACCAGCACCTGTGCCCCTAGGGGACAGTGGTCGAGTGTCACCGACACACAGCAGCAGCAGTGTACCCTAACATTTGTAGTCACGTGGTGATCTTTATAAAAGCCCATGACATTGATGATTCTTCCTCTTTTTAGTTGTGACCCTTCTGAGGGTGACTGCTGGCTTCGGCCCACCATACATTTACAAGGTAAGGGCTTTGCTCTCTCTCTTCCTACGAAAACTAGGCATACGGACAGAAAACCCACAACAGACTTCATCCATTCCCTCCTTCTCAAGTGAGATTGCTATCTTTTGACACATGAAGGCTGATAGCAATTACCTTTAATCACCAGGATAACAACTAAGGGAGCCGACGAGATAAATGCAACCTCGGACAAGCTTCACCCTTTGATACCAATGCAGTCGAAAGGCTGTTAGCAGGAATAAACTTTTTGCAACCCAAACAAACCTATAACCAATTAATTACGGCTTACCTCGAACGGTGCTGTAACCAATTACCCAAACTAAACTAAACTAATGACTTGGCTAAGACCTTATGGAGCTGAGAACTAAACTAATATTAGCAATACCTCATGAACAGGTGCTGTTAACTCTAAAAGAACTCTTACTAAACCTTGGGTTGCTTGTCCGAACTAAACTATGAATTTTCTACTCTTTGTTGTATCATTTTAATGTGCATATTTGCATTTCATATCGTTGTTAACTTGTTCCTTGACGTCATAATTCCGCCCTTTCTCTGCTTCCGTTAAACCCCTTCATTCGTTAACTTCTTTAATTTTTATAATATGTAGAGAAGGAAAGAGTAGTGTGTTTAAAGTCAAATCATCAGTCAGGGTATTTAGAGAGAGAGAAAGATAAGTTAATTCGTACCTTCAGCATGTTATTCAATTATTAGTAGGGGTTGGTTGGTTGGTTGGTTGTTTTTTTACAGTACATCAACCTTTTTGGGGTCATTTACTGCTGATTCAAGTCATTTTGATGAACAAAGGACTCACATTGCTTATAGTAGTTGCTTAAGTGGTCACCCAATTAAATATTGAACAGGCTTATTGCTGCTTAACTTTGGTGATCTATCAGGAACCAGTGCTTTCAGCCTGACTTGACCATAATGATATTAGTATAGGATAGGAATGCTTGTTAACTGTAACTGCCACTAATCTGACCAGTTAATTATATCTTATTTTTATATAGTTATTTTTGGTTTATAAAATTAACTAGAACCACTGTATCTAATTTAGAGTAGTTTAGTGGGTTTTATTTATTTATTTATTCTGACTTGTTATCCGAAAACCTCCATATTTATAAGATTCTGGTAGGCTCCAAAAAGGGTCTATTTGATAAACTTCTTTTTTTTTTTGGTGCGAACGTCTCTGATTGGTCGAAAATTTAATATTTCGATTTTTCTTTTGACAGGCTGTGCAATCCGCCTGCGCAGAACATTATATTTCGTCATTTAACTTTTATCCTTCGTAGTGATAATTTTCAGTCCACTACAGGATCAACGATGTTAACTTATGAAGCCCAGGGCCGAAGGCATCAAACCCTCCAGTTGAAATTAGTTGTATGTATTTACCTAACCCATACAGGATGTGACACAAGGTAAATTTTTAAGCAGAGGTTTGAATTCAGAGTTTTCCTTCTCTAGATTGGTTACCATATGAAGGTTAAAGAGCCCAGACTGCCCTACTATTTATGCTACTATTTATATTTAACCTTGTCCAGACAACCAGACTAGGAGAAGGAAAACTCTAAATTCAAACCAGCTTTACTCCGTGTCACAATTTGCTTGGGAAGATAACTGTTTATATTTACCAACCCCTCTGCACCAATTGATGTGACACGAAGTCAATTTTTAAGTGGAGTTTAATGGGTTTGAATTAAGGATTTTCCTTCTCCTAGATTGGTTGCACTACCAATATTAAAGAACCCAGTCTGTCCTACTACTTAGTACTTTACCTATAGCTGGAAGGAGAACAGCTGGATCCATACCTTTACCGAATGTGAAATGCAAACAGCCTCGTCTAGGGTTTGAACTTGAGTCGCCGTGTCCATTTCCTACGACGATAACCATTACACATCGGGCGGGTTGTATTCTTAATAATTGACCCCGTGTCGCATCTTGCTGATGGCAGAGGGGTTGAGTAAATACAAGCTTTTGCTGTTCATTCAGAGTTGGACAAACGTGTTCTCTTGTCCTTCTTAATTGTGGATTCCACTATCATTAGAAATAATTCACCAACCCACTGAATTCACCCGGAATTCTAACTGGGTACACCTGCACCGACAGTAAACAAACTTTTGGGGAAATTTTTGTTGCTGTTTTTATTATTATTATTACTTCTTCTTTTTTTAAGAAAGCAATTTTCAGTTAATTTTTTGAGGCTCTGTTGTACGCTACGTAAAATCCAGGGGAAATAAATATTTCCTTCTCCCCCTTCTCGCCGGTGTCATATCTTAACACCACCGTAAATTTGTTACCATGGCTCAAAAGAAAGATTGGTGGAAAGATGTAAAAGGTATTTTACTTGATATTACTGGTGTTTTGTACGAACCAGGAGGACATGATGGCAAAGTTATTGAGGGCTCTGTCGATGCAGTTCAACGGTAGGAAACACTTACAAACTTTTTTTTAAAGAAATCACAAAAACAAAAAAACTACCTAAAAAAACTGTTTTTACCCCTATTATATTTTTGCTACTAATATTTAAAATCGCATTTTACGTATAAAAACATTACGGAAACTCCCGAAGTAGGCTAAAAGTTTCAAGGGTTCCGGGTATTTCCGTGAAATCTAATAATAATAAAAATAAAAAAATTAAATGCTTTTTAGACGTAATCTAATGATATCTTTTGCACGCTATTCTGCGTTAATACCATCTTTTTATTTTATTCTGTTGACTGTGATAATTTTTTTTTAAAGCCACATAATGTTTAGTAGTTAAACATATAAGACCAATTAATTGTAAAGAAAGACATTTTTAAACAAAAAATAAACGTTTATTTCAGTTATTTAAACCAAAACAGGTGAAAGCTAACATTAACAAAGGGCCCTACAATTATTCATTTTATTTGACTCCCAAAACGTGACACAAAAATAAAATACTCTACAATAAATAAATAGATAAATAAATAACGAATTTAAAAAAAAAGGAACAAATACTTTTTAGTGAATGTACCCATCTCCTCAAAAAAAAAAAAATATATATAAAGGAAATTTCCAATCTCAACTACATTTCGACTATTGCGTGTCACAAACAAAGCAATAAAAACATAATATATCGGCGATTTTTCAAACTATGTTAGTAAATTAAGGGAGGCTACTCTAACTTGCTTACTTTTCTCTAGTTACCACCAATTTTCCCTGTGAATGTTACTAAATATGGGGGGGGGCATATTTAATACAATGAAACTTACATAAATGTTAATATTATCTTGAAAATCTTTTGTCCATTCGAAAGAAGAAGCATTAAAAAAACTCCTGATGATTTTTAGAAAAAATTTTCAGCTTACGGATATAATGAAAATTATAAACGAAAAGCAATGTTTACATTTTTGCACAGTTAAATCAATTGAAATTTAACGTAGCCAAAAACAAGTTATGATTAGAGGCTTTTTAAAAATTCTATGAAAAATCAATTAATGATCCGATTTTGACGAAAGTTTCCATAATTACTTACCTTTTGATGAAAATATGTCGGAAATAGTTTGTTTTTTTTCTAAAATACATTAGGGGAAATATTTTTAACGAGGTCTACCCTATTTTATTTTATGAAATATGAAAAAATGAACCGACAAAAAACGATTTTTACTTTTTTTCTATAAAGATAAGAGTCTAAATAATTATATCAGAAGATTTTTATAAGTCTTAATTTTTAGTTAAAAAAAAACAAAACATGAATACAGAATTCTGCTAAAAAATATCAATAAAGAAACTGACCGTGTTGTAAATAAACGAACTGTTTTACTTATTTTTCACGATAACGATGTATTTTTTCTCTAATCGGATAATCTGATCTTTGTATTAACAGTATTTCTTTGTAACAACTCTTTATGTTCGTTACTTCTTTTTGCGAGATTTTTTTAAAGTTTATAAATATTTACGTTTCTTCCTTCAATATGGCCTAAACTGATCACGTGACGTATTTTGGTGGTACCTACTTTTCCCTCATATTGTTTTCAGCGAATAATAATCATAATGAAATTTATTTAAAAAATTGTCCTTGGATGAAAAAAAAAAAAAAAAAAAAAAAGAAACTCTGGTAAATGTACCATACACAAGTGATCCTTCTCGAGATTTTTTTTTTTTTTTTTTAAATATTTAGTGTGTGGAAAAGTTTCCAGCGAAAAGGCGAGTTAGTTATCATCTTCAAAAGATTCCAGTTAAGCTGTCTAATTTTCAAATTTAGAAAACTGGGGGACATTGGCGCACACCATTTTTTTAATTCACCATGTTAGAGTAGCCTCCCATTTTATTAACATCTGAAAATTAATCCTGCTATTTTAATTGCAAAATTTTCTTTACTTTTAACCATAAAAAAAAAATAGGATCAATTTTTTAGGGTTTTTTTTGTTTTGTTTTTTTGTTTTGTTTTTTTTTTTTTTTTTTTTTTTGTTGATTTTCTTTCTTAATTCCACCTTTTCATTTTATTGACTAAAGTTTATAAAAAAAAAAAAAAAAAGCAGTTGAAAATTTTTTAGTATACCTTAAAATAAAAATATATATATTTACCAACCCCTCCGCATGAGCAGGATGCGACACAAGGTCAATTTCTTAAGCGGAGTTTAGCAGGTTTGAATTCAGAGTTTTCCTTCTCCTATACCAGTTGCCTAACCAAGGTTAAAGAGCCCAGTCTGTCCTACTATTTACCCATAGCTGGAGGGAAGAATTGGATTCATACCTTTCCCAAGGGTATTAGCGCTATGTGAAATGCCAACAGCTTCGTCCAGGAATTGAACTCGCGTTGACGAGTCCATTTCTTACAACTCTAACCATTAGACCACGCGTCTCCATTTAAAATAAAAATATACTCTGTCGGCAGAGTTTAGAATATACTGACTGTATCAGTAAGTCTCCCCCCCCGCCAAACCCAACCACAAAAGAAATATCCTGTAAATGTACCCTGAGCCCTTTCAAGCAAAAACATTTTTTAAATATATTAGGGTTAAGGTACCATCTATAGGTTAAATAAATCTTTTTAAAAATGATTTATATTCAATAGGAATACTTGATACGATATAACTATGTATAAATTATTTGTACTAGCAAAAAAGAATTGTTTAAAAAAAAACCCTCTGGTCTGTGTAAAAATTACTTTTGCCATGCTTTTTCATAAAGAAATGTAAACGAATCTTTGAAATCTTATATTTTTTAAATAATAGACATAAAAAATAGTTTTGCTATCAAAATTAAAATAAATGTTTTCTTTCTAATAAAACCAAGTTGCTATCAAAATTGAAATAAATGTTTTCTTTCTAATAAAACCAAGTTTCTAACAGTTAAATTCGGATATCTAAGGTTTTTCTTTTGGAGGGTGTCAAACCATTCTGTTTTGATTATTGTCTGTCGTAAAACAAAATTTTAATAATCAAAACTATAGAATAAAAATTTAATGTGGAAGATTATGTGACTATTTCTTGTTTGTAAATAACTTTCTTGTAAAACTCTGTATATGAGATAACTTTAAATATAAATTAAAATAAAACAAACTATATATAAATCAACAATACCGGGCCTGTATTTATTAAAACTCATTTCAACAAACAATGTGGAACGTTTAATGTTGCATACTTAATTTCTGCATATATATAATACAGGGTTGTTCTTTATTCTATGCATTAATGATTTTGACTATAAATTAAATACTCATTGATAAACTTATGCAATCCCTGAAGGTATTGTGACATAAGCAGTGACATAGTTTCAGTTACAGACAAACACCAAATCTCCATTATATATAGAAGATTAAGTATAGTTACTCGAAGGTATAAATATTTACTATGCCTTATTATTAGTTACTTGAAACCATATAACTGTGTGCAAACAAATTACTATTATTAAATAGAAGTCACATGAAACTATATAATTATTGGTTAAATCGAACTTAATGCACCTAAATTCCACCATCGTATGTCACCCCACCAAAAGAAAAAAATACCAAAAATCAGGGAATTATCCAAATTTAATGAAATTTTCAGTGTTGATATATTAATGGGACCATATGACCTTTAGGCACCCCTTCCGCGATCTCAACTCACAAGGACACTTTTCTCATTTACACCGTCAAAATCCGGTTGTTTGTTAGGGTTTAGGGTTAGGGATTAGTTTTATAATTTAAAAAACTCTAAAAATCATCTGTTAACTATTAACCAGATTTTTACGGTGTAAATAGAAAAAATGTCCCCAAGAATCGAGATCACAAAAGGGGTACCTAAAGGTCATATGGTTCTATTAATGAATAAAAGATATAATGCACCAGTTATTCTATTTAAAAAAAACTTTTACATTTTTTCAGGTCAGTTAACTTTGAACAATATCTCTTTAAGAATCTGTGTTACACCTCTAAGATACGTGGTTCAAAGTTAAGCTATCTGTCCGATCTTTGCAGACAAGAGAAGGCAGAATAGTCAATTTCTCATCAGATCAACTGACATTTACCAAGTGTTACATAATTAAGGGCTTGGATAATTAAGGGTTGCAAAAGAATCAGTTTTAGTAAAAGTATGTTATGGGTGAAAAAGAAAGAAAGAAATATTTGGGAAAAATATTTTGAAAGGAAGAATCTAGCTGGAATGCAGTTTGTTTAAATTGTTCGTTTGAATTCAAATCAGAGAAAATGACGAAATATTTTGGGGAGAATTATAAATAAAACATGTTATCCTGTTTATGCAAAAGGGTTGGTAAATATGAATTAATTTTTTTTTTTGGTGGTTGGTTTTGAAGGCTATCACAATGCAAGTGTAAAGAAAAATAAGGTAACTCTGGTGTTGTTTGTTAACCTGTAATTTTTTATTTTTATAATGATTCTTAATATTTCAAGATAAAAATCTCATCTACAGAACATCTCCAAAACTGAAACTGAAATTGTTGTTAGTGGACAGCCACTAACAACAACTTTGTTTTTCAGTTTTGGAAACCAACCAATATAAACACAATGTTTCAAGCAAATTATAAAACCCTTTAAAAATTTTTTGTTTTTATTTTCTGTTAATTTTTTCTTTCTTTTCTTTTTTTTTTTTTTTTCTTTCTTTTGTAGATTAAACAAAGCTGGAATCCCAGTGAGGTTTTGCACCAATGAAACAACCTGCACGAAAAAACATTTTGTCAGTAAATTAAAAGGTTATGGATTCGACATTGAAATGTCAAATATATTTTCGCCAATCCCGGCCGTCTGCGCAATTTTGAAAGAAAGAAACTTGAAACCACTTCTTCTCGTTTCTCCACGTAAGGAAAAAATTATTTGTGAAATTTAAAAAAAGACAACTTGATAAATTAGGATTTCAGGTTAAATTGCTCATAAATAAATGGCCTTTTGCCAGACTAAGCTTTTAAATACAATATTGGTTAAAAGATATCTTTCAGGTCTTGTACAGTATCACCCATAAATAAATACACCCCTAACAATCTTTAATAAAGAGGTAATTCCATGTTAAATCATCCAGGCCATATCACCTATACCCCTCAATTTTTCTGAAATTTTGTCCAGGTGTAGACTATGTTAAAGTAAGCCTGCAAAATTCTGACAATATACAAAGTTCAATATCAGCAATATGATTGATACAAAGGAAATGTATTGTTTCTATTTTATTTCAAATATATATCCAACCACCAACATAATCCTGATCATTTCTATTACACTCTGACAGTTATTTTGCTCCGTGTAGACTTTATTCAATAGGCTGAACGGAAACACTTAAAGCATAAAGTGCAAAATCTTAACTGATGTTATAGCTTTGGTTCTAAGCAAAAACCAAACTATCTTTTTGCACAAATAATGTTCAATATATGTAAAAATCAAAACAATTTTTTTTTTCGATATATGTAAAAATCAAAAAAAATAAATTTTGTGATTTTCCTACCTTAAATCATCAATAACTTAAAATTGGTTAATTTTGAGACTTTTTTGAACCAATTTTTAGGAGTAGGGAAGCTCTAGAACTCATTTTACAAACAAAAATAGATTACAAAAGGTTACACTTTTTTACGCACACCACCAAATTTGGAGAGCTAAAATTTGATCTAACTTGGCCAATTTTTAGAAGCTGAAATTTTGGGGGATTGTTTAACTTTAACATAGTCCACACCTGGACAAAATTTCAGAAAAATTAAAGGGTATAAGTAACAATTTTCTTTTTTCTAGATGATTTTTTATGGAATTACCCAAAAGTTAACTTTCTTTTAACCCAAAGACACCAGGGATTTATTATTTTTCATCATTATCATCAAGTCATGCTGACAGCACAGATTTCCATGACTCTCTCTTGCCACCCACCCCTATTGGTCATTGCTCCTGGTAGGTCCTCAGCATGGCATTGAGTGTCTGCACAAAGCTGATGTATGTAAGTTTTTGCTTGTTGACAAACACTGGTGTGTCCATGTGTAGGTGTCCACAAGAGAACATCACTTATGAGTTCTTCTTTACTTCTCCAGCATGTCTTGTTCCTCTATCTCAACTTAAGGGCTGTTGCTAAATAGTTCAATATGTAAAAAGTATAATAATCTTGATTTACTCTTTTTTTTTTACTTCTTTTCATTATGTTCGATTGAAACAGATTAACATTCACGCTTCCACACGCTCACTCCCTCTCTCTTTCTTTCTCCAAATTTCTTTTTTATTATATTTTTTCTTTGTAGCATGTCCTTTTCTTCCCTTTCTTTATAATGAAAACAGAATGATCCAATATTTAGCTGAGGTGACAAGACTCATAAGAAATAAAAATTCAGTGGATAAGCAACACCAGATAATCAGGATTTACATTTTTGCATTCCATCTTGGACAATTTGGATGGTCTCGTTTTTAAGCAGAGGGCGTTGCACGATGATAACGGTCATACTTTTAAGGAACACAAGTATTAATATGTTTTATCATTCAGTTTTAATTTCATTTTTTCATCTTCATTTATAAGACATTTTTTGTGGATGAATTTTATAATAAAGTCATTGTTATGTAAGCCTTAAAAGAAATAATTTTAACTTCTTAATACTGCGTTATGCTCTCCTTTCGGATGCAAAGTACAACTTACAATCAAACATATCCTTCTAAATTGTAACAGCCTCAAACACACCCGCACCAAATACTATCAAACAAGAAACCTGAGGGACCTCTTTAGGAATACAAACCTGAAGGTATTTTAAATTTTCTAAAAAAAAAAAGCAACCTTTTCAACAAGATATAACAAAACATAACCGAATACCTCCATAAAACCACTACTTTAAAGACTGAAATCCAAAATAACCTTTTCTGGCATTAAATGACCCACAGAGGTTGATATTCCTTTCCGAATGGAGAGATGACGTGTCAACGTGTGCTACATCATGGCACTCGTTTCCGAATGGAGAGATGACGTGTCAACGTGAGCTACATCATGGCACTCGTTTCCGAATGGAGAGATGACGTGCCAACGTGTGCTACATCATGGCACTCGTTTCCGAATGGAGAGATGACGTGCCAACGTGTGCTACATCATGGCACTCGTTTCCGAATGGAGAGATGACGTGCCAACGTGTGCTACATCATGGCACTCGTTTCCGAATGGAGAGATGACGTGCCAACGTGTGCTACATCATGGCACTCGTTTCCGAATGGAGAGATGACGTGCCAACGTGTGCTACATCATGGCACTCGTTTCCGAATGGAGAGATGACGTGCCAACGTGTGCTACATCATGGCACTCGTTTCCGAAAGGAGAGATGACGTGCCAACGTGTGCTACATCATGGCACTCGTTTCCGAATGGAGAGATGACGTGCCAACGTGTGCTACATCATGGCACTCGTTTCCGAATGGAGAGATAATGTACTGATATAGAAATAATTAGTTGTATACTCTGGATTGGTACTACATCGGAAAGGCTCAAATCTCCATTGCTGAGTCGATACTGGAGTTGACTGACAATTCCTGGATGTTTTGAGTCTGGAAACCAATGAGGTGCTTGTTCATCTTGCCTTGTGCCATTTAGAGATTTTAGTAATAACACAAGGCCACTTCTTTTTCTCATGAAATCTTTATTTTTCTCAAGCCAAAACAGCTGAGAGCAAAAGCTCCAGGTCTCACTCTTGGCAGATAATTCCAAACTCAATTTACACTCTGACCTCTCACTCCCCCTCTCTCCCACTTTGCCACGTCTTACGGCTTGACCAATAGTTAGTTAGTGAAATAGATAAATAATTAGGACTGAGCCCATTCTAGTAGTGACCACCCCAAGCAGAGTTTAACAGGCTTGAAATCAGAGTTTTCCTTCTTCTAGACTGGTTGCCTAACCAATGTTAAAGGTTGTTGGAAGCCGTGGTTTGAGTTGTAAAAAATGGACTCGTCGACCCAAGTTCAAATCCTGGACAAAGCTACAGTTCACACAGTGCTAATACCCTTGGGAAAGGTATAAATCCAACTACTCTCCCTCCAGCTATGGGTGAATAATAGGTTAGACTGGGCTCTTTAACCTTGGTTAGGCAACCAGTTTCGGAGAGAAAAACTGTGAATTGAAACCTGTTAAACTCCAGTTGGGTGGTCACTACTAGAATAGGCTCAGTCCTAATTAGTGATCTATTTCACTAATTTAAAAAAAATAGAAACAAAGCTATGTGGCATTAATGATTCATCCTTAAAATTTTCCATTCGCATTTAACACGTAATCCTTGCTAAAAACTTTTCCGTGCTAATTTACACATCACGTTATACTCATGGCTCCACCCCACCTTCATTATGTTACACATGTTTAATTAATTTTTTTTTTTTTTCTTTTGAACATTTCAACAAACAATTCAGAAATGGCAATTGCATCTGGAAGGAGAGGAACAGACCAGTCTGCAGAGGATGCAGCGTCATCTAGCACAATTGCTTCACCCGACCAGTGCCCCATTCAACTGGCCCTTTCAACTCATAATTCACACTCTGACCTCTCACTCCTCCTCTCTCCCACTTTGCCACATCTTATCGCTCGTCCAATAGAAACATGCTATGTGGCATTGATGATTCATCCATAAAACTTTTCCATACTCATTTAACACGTAATCCTTGCTAAAAACTTTTCCGTGCTAATTTACATATCACTTTACACTCATGGCTCCACCCCACCCCATCCCACCCCCATTATGTTACATTAACATCCACCTTCTCACTTGTTCATTTAGCTGTAACTTTTTTTTTTTTCTTTTTGCAGATGCTTTGGATGACTTCAAAGGAAATTGATACAAACGATCCGAATTGTGTTGTGATCGGAGATTTCAATGATGGATTCTCTTATGATAATATGAATAAAGCATTTCAATTGCTGAAAACGTTGCCTAATCCGATTTTATTTTCACTTGGATGCGGGTGAGTAAATATTGGGTTATTTCCTATAAGTCTAACATAAACAAAGGGGACCACTCTTGACTGATAAATCATTTATTTTCCCATTAAACTAACCCTAACCCTAAACCCGTCTTCTTTTTTCCTAGTAGATCAATAAATAAATAAATAATTTATCAGTCAAGTGCGGTTCCCCTTTGTTTAATAACCACTAATGTACAAGAGTTGTGGTCAAGTTTGATTTTAATCAGCACAGGTTACCACGGATCTTAATTTAGGAGTCATTTTTACACATGAAGAAACAAGCCCATAGATAAGAATGAAGACCCACTACATTACACAAACACCGTTCACTCTCTGCCTATGGTATACTTAGATATATGCTCTATCACTGATATATATATATATATATATATATATATATATATATATATATCAGTGATAGAGCATATATCTAAGTATACCATATATATATATGTATATATAAAAAGGCGTCAGGGTGGCCTGAAGTCAGTATTAGCCAGACAGCGAGGGAGTTTATCCCCTTTACATTAGCAAAAGAGAACAAGAATGAATTTTTGTTTTTTCAGATTGTCATGTAATTATCCATGAACCCCCTTAAGGACACTTCCTTTCTTCAAGGGAGATAATTATTAATGGTCTCCCTTGAATGGAAATAAAAAAAATGGTGGCTGGTGTGTATATATTTTTTTTTCAGAGAGAATAAAATAAAAAATAATTTTTAAAAAGCTGTTGAGCCAATAATTCATTTTGTTTTTCTCTGTTATTTTCAGTAAATATTATCAAGATAATGGAAAACTCGTATTGGATGTTGGACCTTATATGAAAGCTCTGGAAGTAAGTAAATAAACTTTTTTTGCTTTTCTTAATTCATTAATAATTCAATAAATCATAGGATCTTTTTTTAAAAAACACTTATAGCAGTGAACCACCAGCTATGGCTGGTGTGAAAAGCTCTAATAGAACATAATAATAATAATAATAATAATAATAATAATAATAATGGCCCCCATTGGAGGAATTGGAAATCCGAGGAAGAATCGAGAGCATCCAACCAACAGCACTGTTAAGATCAAAAAGAATACTCAGAAGATTACTGGAGACCTGAGGAGACTTGCTGTCACTCAGCCTCTAGTGAGCCACAGTAGACAGGTGTGAAAAGAAATAAGAATTTGGCGAATAAGCAACACCAAATACTCAGGATTTACATTTTTGCATTTCACCTTGGATGATTTGGACAGTCTCATTTTTAACCATAGGATGTTGCAAGATGATAACGGATGTACAATTAATAAACATGAGTATTAACTCATAGCTTCCCATTCCACCCGAATCCACCCGAACAAAATTATTCTTGTATTCCCAAATTGCCCGTATCCACCCAGATTTATATACACTGTTAAATTCGATTAAAATTCACAAATTACGGTACTATGATCTTTTGAATGTGTGATACTATGATTGAAGACGAACATGGTCAGAATAGATAAATAAATAAATAAATGAATAAGAAAGAGAATAGGTTAAAGCCAGGCATAAGTAAAAGGGGTGGGTGGTTGACCTTTTTACGAATCCAAAGATTAGGCCATAAAGTTTAGGAGACCTGTACGACCACCATGAAGTTAGGCCACTTAGTGATAATATCTTATGCACCCAGGTATTAAAAGCAAAGAGGCTATTTTTATGAGAAAATCTCTTTTGAAAAAATTAATGGTCGACATATTGAAGAAACTACGTCTGGAAAAAGATTTAATTACTTTAATTTTAAGGGTTAATGATGACTAGAAGTAGGCGATTGGATTTAAGTACTAGCCATCTGTGTGTTCCGGAGAAGATGGGTGAGGAAGGAGAGTTTGATATAAATACAGCTAAACTCCAGCACTGAGGCAGTCAACCCCGGGCCCTAGAGGTGTTAACATCGGTAGTAGTAGTTTGCCCCGAATCCACAACGGGTGAAGTCAGTAGCCAGCCAGTTGAGATAGATTTCTAAAGTATCACAGACCCCCTTCTTCCATCCGCGTCTTGTTTACAAACACTTGTAGTTGTTGTTTGGTTTTTTTTAATCCTTGTGAACCTGTTTTCTGACTCGTGCCCTCAAACCGGCCAGCACAGAATATCACAACGTTTGGGGTTCTAGACATCATGCATTGAAGGTGCAGAGCGCAGAACAGGTCGTCTCACAAATGTACAGACCCATTTTTAGCTGTTTTTACCAAATCCTTGTGGGAACAGAGGGGTTTAGACCTAGAATTGCTTCTGGGAAGTTAAGAGTTGATATATAGATAATGAAAAAAAGGAGCCGGGTTAGCTCAGTCGGTAGAGCGTTCAGCTAGAAACCACAAGGTTCCAAGTTCGATACCAGTCCTCGCCAGCTCAGCGTATGAGTAGCACAGGTATCTGTGCGGTAAAGTAAGGAGCTGATGGTAGGTGTGGTGCTCCACCTCAGATGCTAAAAAACCATCTCCTTGGTCTAGCGCTATTAAAAAGGGGATAGACTCCCTCACTGACTGGCTGATACCGACTTTAGGACGCCCCGTCGACTTTACTTTTACTTACTTATCTATTAATAATGGAGATTCACTTCCGGTTTTTGTTTGTAACAAAAATTACGTCACTGCTTACGTCACATTACTCAAATCATCATAACATAGAATAAATACACTCAAAATTTGAACATGCAACATTAGACAGTCCTCATTGTTTTTTAAAACAAGTTTTAATAAATACATGACTGGTATTATATATCTATATATAGTTTGTTTTATTTTAATACATATTTAAAGTTTACATTTCAGATTGTTTTATTTTTTAATCCTTCAATGAATTTGATGATTTTACTTACTTAGGGTACAAACTCGCTAACATTGAATTTTTTACTCCCACCCCTCAGGCAATATGTTTCAAAAATCTATTTTTACATCGCCCGGAGGGTATTTTTTTTATTTTGTACTAGTATAGATAATAATAAAAATAAATGATTGCATTTTTTTATGTTTGGGTTATTCATATAGCCTAATTTTAAAAATGTATCTCTCTATTATTTCAGTATGTAAAATGTATATTCACAGTATTTTAGAATGTAGATATATATATATATATTGTAAATATATGAATTTATTAAATATATAATAGAAAATAATAATATACTATATAATTATTTATTCATAAATATATAAATTTATAGAAATATATATATATATATATATATATATATAATATATATAGAGAGAGAGAGAGAGATTGAGTATGTAAAATGTATCTCTCTATTATTTCAGTATGCCTGTGATATTACAGCTCAGGTTGTAGGTAAACCTTCTCCAGATTTTTTCAAAGCTGCACTCAATGACCTGGGACTTAAGCCTGAGGAGGTAAGATTTTATTTATTTATTTTTTATTGAGTTTTATTAAAAAAAAAATATTTTAAAGAAAGAAAGAAGGAAGAGAAAGAAAAAAAAAGAAAAAAGAGGAAGAGAAAGAAAGAAAGAAAGGCCCAAAGTGAAGTGCTACATGTCATGGACTGCTCAGCCACCAGGGTTCCATCCTTAAGCATCACGGGTTGCCACCCATGGCTAACAGGTGGCTCCATTGGGAGGAGGGTCTTACTCCTCTGCAGAGGTGCAGTTGGTGTATTCTACCGCCCTAAGTAAGTAAAGTCGTCAGGGTGACCTAAAGTCAGTATCAGCCAATCAGCGAGGGAGTCTATTCCCTTTTCACTAACGCTAGATGAAAGAGATTGTTTTTGCATCTGAGTTGGAGCACCACAGCTACCATCAGCTTCTTACTTTACTGCACAGATCCCTGTGCTACTCATACGCTGAGTTGGCAAGGGCCGGTATCAAACTAGGAACCTTGTGGTTTCTAGCCAAATGCTCTACTGACTGAGCTAATCCAGCTCTATCATTCTCTACCAACCTAGGGTGAGGAAAACTGATCTGATACATTTGTAGGTTTAATAAAAGCAAAAAAAAGGAATGAGCATTTTCCTGGATTTAATCCTGAAGTGGATTATGTTGGAGTATTTTGTAATGTAAGGTGTGCTGTAACCCACCACTTAAACTTATAGACTCTGCATGGCTGTGTGGCTTAAAGCCAGTCAATCAACACACTCAAATACGTGGTTAGTTAACTACTTACTGCATTTGACGGCATATAGGACACCCTTTTTTTCCAAAATTTTGGCTGAAAAAATTGCTTTGTGTTTCATACATCGTAGGTGAAGTTTTAGACCTCCCGTAGGCCTAGGCTAATCTTCTCTATGATGCTCACTAACCCAGCCTACGCTAAGTACTTTTACCTACCCAAAACTCCACGCATCCTTATTTTATTGCTGGTATTGTTATAATCAAGGTTAACAGGAGCGTATGGTGGCAAAGAAAAAACAAACACTAAAAACTTTTTTTCCTGAATCTGACCTGCTGAAATGGAGGTGCGTCTTATATGCCCGTGTGCCTGATATTGAAAGCCATTCATTTGCACATATTCAACATGGACGAGCGGATCAGCTACTGCTTAACACAAGGATTCTTCACTAAGGCACAACTAAAGGATCCTACTTAACACTAAGGAACAAGCAAAGGATTCTTTACTATGGAACAACCAAAGGATTCTACGTCACACACAGGAACAACTAAGGATTCTTTATTAAGGAACACGAGGGATCTCCACTGTAAAGTGCTCTCACTTGAAGCCTTAAAATGGTCATAAAAATCATAACAGATTATGTAATCTTTATTGAATCCTGTCTGAAATAAATAACCATCAACGTTGCATTCTGGATAAAATGAATCTTCTAATTACTATAAAAAGGTGCTTGACAAATATGCACCATTAAATTTGACTTTTTCTGCAATCTCATTAATAGAAGATAGTCACAGAATTATTTTGTTATATAATGTATGAAATTTTGATAATGCTCTAACGTCAGGCATTTTTGTGAAATTTTCTGTTTTGAAAAAAAAACAAACTTACAAGCCAGTATCAAAACATAAACAAAGCACACAGGACTGGCTTTGTTTTAAAAAAATGATGTAAAGATGTATTCTATTTTTTGCAGGTAATACAACATAGCAGGTATTTAAAAAGGTATTTTCATGTCCACATTTGTACCCCCCAATTTTGAAGCTTTAATAATTATTTGAAATGAATTTAATTGTTATTAAGAACACATTTTCAGATTACCCATACTTTTGACCTTGAGCTCAAAGACTTAGCTTGCTGCTAACCATTACGCCAAATGCTGTAAAACAAGTCATGTACATTCTATTTACTTTATTTTCTGGCGGAAGTGCAACATTGGAACCGCTAAAAAAGTTTTATAATAACATAGAAATTATTTTTTTTTTTTCAAATATGTAGGAATTAAGTATAATCGCTGTATTGGACGGCATATAAGATGCACCCCCATTTCAGTAGGTCAGATTCAGGAAAAAAAAGTTTAGTGTATTTATAATGATAATAACGATTGTATACAGTGCTCAGGTGCACCACAACTCATCAAAGTCTCATGTTAAGTACACAGAATAATGTATTAGTGTCAGGAACATGAACAGTTTACAGTAGTAATATGCATGTATGTGTGCACGTGTGTGCATATGTGTGTGGAGAGGGGCATCAGGTATAGTGTCGGCGGACTACAGGAAGCATGGAGGCTTTGAAAGATTCAGTGTTTCGGCAGCCTAGAACAGATGCAGGCAGCTTATTCCATGTCTCCGCAATTCTGAGCGTGAAGAAATCTTTCCGAAAGTCACGTGAGCAGTGCTGTTTTCTGACTTTGTAGGCATGCCCTCGTGTGTTAGAAAGATGGAGATCAAAAAGGTGCTCAAGGTTGCTGTTGTTAAGATGATTAATGACCTTATGAGTGTTTAACCTTTGAACCACTGGGGATATTTGGATAATTCAAACAGTTTTGAACTCTATTTACAGAGCTCTAAATGAGTAATGAGATTAAATAAAAATAAGCTCAAATAAAAAAAATCAACTGTGAATGCTAAATTAAGGAATAACTCAATGTATTAGTAGCACAGGGATCTGTGCAGTAAAGTGGAGAGCTGATGCAAAAACAATCTCTTTGGTCTAGCGCTAGTGAAAAGTGGATAGACTCCCTCACTGATTGGCTGATACTGACTATCGTGCCTTCTACTTCACAGAGAGTATCCTGTCCAAGGTGTATCGCCACTTTTCGTCACACGTAGCTTAACTCTCTCAAGCAAGAATAACAAAAACCGTGGGTAGAGTAGTTTCGTTTTTATTCTTCCACAAGAAAGGATAAGAAACTGTTCTCCAAGAGAAGAACGAGAGGCGAGTCACGTCTACTCGATAGGTAATTGGGAAAGGAATTAAAAGTTCCGCTTACTTGCAGGGAATGCTAGGTAGCTGGAAGATTGTCCTTCCGGTTGCGAGAGATAGCAGCGGAGGTAAACAAGGCAAGAAGGAAATAAAAGGTGGGCGAGCCAGGACACCGACTTTAGGCCACCCCAACAACTTTACTTACTTACTTTTTTATATAAATAATGTGATTAAATAACAATAAACTCAAATAAAAAAAAATCAACTGTGAATGTTAAATTAAGGAATAACACTACTTTGATAGTCCTCAGATATGCGTATTTACCATGTACCCCACGTGTACAGGTTAGGTACAAGGCCCTATTAATGTGGAACCACTGTGTTGATCCCGTTGGCATTCCCCTTCAAGGGGGTCGCCTCAGGCACTGGGCAATAAACCCAGCCCTGCCCCTTTAAATCAAGGGGGCAGGTATTGCCTGGGGGGATAGCCCCCTGGGATCAACAATGTTAGCTTGTACAATCCAGGGCCGAAGCCAGTGGACCCCACCATGAGGAGTGGGATTGTAGACATGCACACACAGACAAATGGTGAGGAAATTACTGAATTTCTTGCAAGGAACTTTTTTTCAGGATTTAATGCTTAATTGGATTATGTAATCTTTATTGATTTAATGTTACATATTAATTGGATCCCTATTACATTTGTAAGGTAGCGTAGAAATCATTATGGCGATCAGTATAGCTGATGGCCTTGAGAGTGAGTGACAGCGTTTGACCTCACTCTGATCTTGCGTTCTGGGGATGATCGTGAGAATCGGAAGGCAATAGAAGGCCCTTCCAGTTTAAGGTGTAAGCAACTCAGTTAGTCAGTTGGAGAGTTAGGACTTAGAAGCGAAGCTAGCAAGATGTGAGTCTCCGCGCGCATTGTCTGGTCTGGGGGTTTATGGAATAAAATAACATCATTGTAAATCGAAGTCTTGTTGTTATTACTAAAAGCTAACAATAGCAAAAGGCTTCTGATAACAAGAAATCCCTAGCAACAGAAACCAGACCCGGAACCCTCAATAGAAGACCAGACGAGACCTTAGAAGATATACCAGATCCGGCCAGAAGAGTAGACGACCAGAGTAAGAAGACGTAAGAAAGTATATAACATATAGATATATAGTGCCGGTAAAGAGGTATGCAACATATACCTATTTGGTACCGTCCAAGAAAAGGCACTACGTAACATTAGAACGTGATACCAATCATTTATGAATTAAAACTAGAACTAAACTGTATTACCATTTGATATCTCACATCTTTCAACAATGATATCATTGTGCAGCACCCCCACCCCTATCTTGCTCTCGGGATAAACTTGTCCAGTTTGTTGAACACTACCGACTTGTATTTAAAATGTAATCAGCCCTTTCATCAGTATTCTTTTTTGTTCATTTTTATTAAGTGTATAAGTCTTGACAGTGTAAGGTACAAGGTTATAATATATGGTATAACAGGTTGAAACAAACAGCTCCAACAAGGGTGTTGAACATAACAATATGGACTTTAATAAAAGCACATGGAGACATATATGACATGAAGTACATATACATGAAACAAGATACATAGTGGATAATATACGTACATAGATACATAAGAAGAGTGACATAGAAGATATGTTTAGTTATGGAGAGTCCATAGACTAAGGTCACTTACTGGTGTCTGTAATGAGGGCCGAAGCCCCCACACGAGAAGGTGTAGACATAAATGTCTAACCCATTGTAGTCACGTCCCGAGAAACGAGAGATAGTTTGAAACTGTCGCTTAAATACCACAGACCCCTGGTGATCAAGCCTGGAACCCAGAGGGAAGATAACTTTTCCAGATCCAAGGGAAGACAATCCAACAACAGTATTCAAGCTCACTTCTGTTACACAATTGAATAAGCCTCCTTATTCACACCATACATATGTGTGTGATCATAATCCATTAGCGCTGTCAGAAGAGATTCCCATGACAAAATCTGCAGAGATGTAGGTTTGTTCTGGTCAGTCTACACTGGTGTGACCATATGTAGATGTCCATAGGAGAATGTGACATATGGGTTCGTCCTTGCTTCTTCAAGATTTTTTGAATGACCCACGTATATATGCATGTTTAATCACGAAAACATTCCTGATCATAGAAATTGGGCAACTTTAGCATCGTAAGTAGGACCCCCATATATATATATATATATATATATATATATATATATGATTTTGATATATTGAAAAAACAAATGATGTTTACAAATGCTTGAGGTCATCTTTTTTAAACAATTTTACATCAGGCTCTTTTGAGTCTTATTATAAACTGTAATGCTTCTGATTTTTAAAAATTAAAAATAAAATTCATTTTATTTTTAATACAGATAACGCATTTTTTGAAAAATTCCAACTTTGACTAACAGCGTTCTGTTTGCGCATTCTTCTTCTAACGGTCATTTCATCCCGTATTTTCTCTTGTTGAAGACCGCTCTATTACATACGGTCGATACAGATATTCCGAGGGACCTCACAACAGTGAGGGGGGGGCGATGTGCAGTTAAAACCGTTGAGGGGAAGGCCCCGAAACGGTGCACATTCTCTCCTGATGATCCCAAGCATTTGTAAACATCATTTGTTTTTTCAATATATCAAATTCACACTGTTGGATTAATTTCCTTTTATTTCACATATATATATATATATATACCTTTTGAAAGGAAGGAAAAACTCCTTAAAATTTCAGTCTCATCAGACAGGCGGCACAGATAAAAATAAATTAAAAACCTGAAAAATTTTTTACTGGAATCCCGCAAATGTGTGTTTCAATTCATTTTTATCTGTGCCACCTTTCTGATGAGACTGAAATTTTAAGGAGTTTTAGGAATTTATTTAAATTTCTAAAAGCCTTTTAAGTTTTGGTTGAAATAAATTTATTACAGGATGACGGTTTATTGAGTTTTTCCTTCCTTTCAAAGGTAAATATTACTCTGTATTTAATCTAAAATAGATTATTATGCATTGAGCTCTCTCTAGAGATTTATAAAAATCCTTGTATTTGCACCTACTAAAACATGCAATAATTATACAGTGAGATTTTGAAGATCCCATGTAGAATCATTCCTTACTACCGGTTTTGGATACCTTACAATGTAAGGTCCTTACATATATATATATATATGTATATATATATGCGATAGGCATCAAGACAAATATAGGTTATGTGGCTGTGCGTGAACTACCATTACCATTGACTAGATGATTTGGCATTCTCCATTTGTGGCGTCGGCTGGTGGCCCAGATGTGGAGTTTCTGCACTTCACTCTGTGGTCCAGTGGTTGAATCTCTAGTGGCGGAGATTGTGGTATGCACTGCTGATGAGACCTAAGGATGCCGAAACAGCTGTCCAGTGCTCCGAATGTTGCACATGGTGTTTGCCGAGTTGTCTGGTCATGGTAATTTAATTCAATTATCAATATATATATATATATTTATGCATGTGTGTGTGTGTGAGAAGAGAGAGAGAGAGAGAGAGAGAGAGAGAGTAAAATAAGGAATCAAATCTGAGAGTATGCTGAAAATAGAAAAACATCAAGTATTCCAAAAGATGAGTTTTATTCTTGATGGTGAAGTTGACGTTATAACGTTTTGGTTTTTGCAACAATCAATCACCTGGTCATGTCAAGCCCTAGCACCTATATGATTGTCCCTACCGTATTGTTCTTATGGTAAAACTGAATCTAGTGGTGAGGTTCCAATTATGGAGCTCTGGGAAGTGTGAAGTACCCCTACATTGCCATTACTCCCAGGCCCACATTGACCTGGAGTGGTAGTATCTGTTAGGCCTACCAAGTACGACCACTTTTAAACTTAACATCATGATACTCATCTTTTAAATGAATTTTATATATTAATTAATCATAGTAGAAATACCTAATTAAATTAGAAATTGACCGAAAAAATTGTTTTAAATGTATTATAAATAAATTACATGTGTAATATTATTTTGCTTTTTTTTTTTTTACTGATGCTCATTATATTAGTACTTTTTGACTTTAAATAATTTGACCTTAAATAATTGATTTAGTTAATTTTAATTCGTTTTTAAAATGAAAAGCAGACGAAAAAATGGTTATACCTACGTTGTTGCCTAGAAAAATATGTAGTTGCTTGAAACACCAGTGTGCTCCGACCAATCTATGAATACGGATTTGTCAATTTTATTTTATTTTTCATTTTTAACCCTTTAAAAAACTCTAACAATAACAGAAGCTAAGAATTAAAATTGTGTCCATATTAGTAGTTGAAAGATTTCGCCATTTTATTCAAATGAAAATGTAACCATAAACTTGTTTTGAAACAATTTTAATTTTTCCATAATTTTTGTACATGATAACAATTCAAATCCAATTAATTGCTTGTTGAGTTGAAGTTAAAAGAAATGTATTTGTTTATTTTCCTTTTTTTTACTTCTAAAGACGTAACAATAAAAAGAATATGTGAATTGAAAATTTAAATTCTTTGTATTGCAATATCTATGTTTGCTTAAACTCAAGATAGTATTTTAAAAACACATTGTTTTAAAATGTTCTCATTAGTTCTCTAAAAAATTAAGATTTTTTTTACCATTAGTATTAATTACAAAACAACAATTTTCATAAAAGTTTTTATCTTCAAATTTCACATGAAATCTATGATATTTAAACATGGCAATTCTTAAGAACTGAAAAGTTGCACTTGTTTTTCGTATTTACATATTATCAAAAATTCTTGAAATGTTGGAATACTGGATATTGTCAGAAATACTTGAAATAAATTTGGTCTCACAACTAATTGTTGAGTACACAGACTATTTAAATCCAGTAGGTACCTTCAATTAAAGATTAAAACTTCAGGTTTGGTCCGTATTAGTCACCGTTGATTTCCTATCGCCGTTTTAGAAGATAATTAGTTAACACCCCCACACCCCACACCCATCCCCCAAAAAACCCATTGAATTGAAAATTTAAATTCTTTGTATTGCAATTGGCGATATCCCGCACAAACAATCACAGATGCGGACTATGCTGATGACCTTGCACTTCTTGCAGATACACCGGCACAGGCTGAGTCACTGCTACATAGCTTAGCGGAGGCAACAAAGAATATAGGCCTCTATGTGAACTCCGGTAAAACAGAGTTCATGAGTTTTAAAAATGAAGGAAACATCTCCACACTCAACAGCAAGCCTCTTAAGCCAGTAGAACAATTCACGTACCTAGGTGGTAATATCTCCTCCACAGAGAGCGATGTTAATACACGGATAGCAAAGGCATGGTCAGCCACAAATAGTTTATCAGTCATATGGAGGTCCGATCTCCCTGGCAAGCTGAAGCGGCAGCTCTTCCAGGCTGTGGTTGTGTCGGTGTTGCTGTATGGCTGCACCACCTGGACCTTAACAAAGCGTCTTGAGAATAAGCTAGATGGGAGCTGCACAAGAATGCTGTGTGCAGTCGTGAATAAGTCATGGAAACAGCACCCCACAAGGAAACAGCTGTACGATCACCTGCCCCCCCCATCTCACAAACTATCTGAGTGAGACGGACAAGGCGTGCAGGACACTGCTGGAGAAGCAAGGATGAACTCATAAGCGACATTCTCCTGTGGAAGCCAACACATGGACATGCAAGTGTGGGGCACCCAGCAAGGACTTACATTGACCAACTATGTGAAGATGCTGGCTGCTCTGCAGAGGATCTTCCAGGTGTAATGAATGATAGGGAAGGCTAGCCAAAGATTGTCATGGATACCCGTGCTGCATGCGCGACATGATGATGATGTATTGCAATATCTATTTTTGCTTAAACTCAAGATAGTATTTTAAAAACACATTGTTTTAAAACGTTCCCATTATTTCTCTAAAAAATTAAGATTTTTTTTACCATTAGTTTTAATTACAAAACAACAATTTTCATAAAAGTTTTTATCTTCAAATTTCGCCCATGAAATCTATGATATTTAAACATGGCAATTCTTAAGAACTGAAAAGTTGCACTTTTTTTTCGTACTTACATATTATCAAAAATTCTTGAAATGTTGGAATACTGGATATTGTTGGAAATACTTGAAATAAATTTGGTCTCACAACTAATTCTTGAGTACACAGGCTATTTAAATCCAGGAGGGTGCCTTCGATTAAAGATTAAAACTTCAAGTCACCGTTGATTTCCTATCACCGTTTAGAAGATAAAAATAAATCAACAGTTTCTAAGGATAGTATTCATCAATTTTATTGTAATTTTTAACCTATTAAAACTCTAACAATAAAGAAACTAAGAATTAAAAATCATTTTATTCGAATGAAAATGTTAGTTTAATTTATACAAATATGTGACCCTATACTGGTGAATATTTTAAAACTTTTTCATGATATTTTTATTTACATTTAAAATAATTTTTTTTTAAAAATGTAACCATAAACCATAAATTTTAATTTTCTACAATTTTTTATGCATGACAACAATTAAAGTGAATGTACAATTTAAGAATATGGACAAAGATTTGATGTTACGTTAAAATTTAGTCTGAAAAAAATTATACTTCATATTATCAGCATATCCAAAGCAAAATATTCTTTTTAACTCGCTCTAAAAAAATAATTCAATGGATAAGAATACATACAAATTACATATTTAGAAAGATTATTTTATTTTCTTTCTAACCATATAAATATTTTAAAGATTGAACCATAAATTTGCAATAAAAAAGAATTTGATTTTTCATTAAAATTTAGTCTGAAAAAAATGATATTTCGTATTATTGGCATATCCGAAGCAAAATTTTTTTTAACTTGCTCTAAAAATAATTCAATGGAAAGTTACTATTAACCATTATAAAATGTTATTGACAACAGTTCACGTTTCTCTGACTTAGACTTGGCTGAATACGACCGTGTGAAAGGGAACTGACTGAGAAGTTAGTTAGAAATTAGTCGCGAGGGTTGTCTGCTCCCAAGATGCCGTCTTCTCACCGCACGGTTAAAAACACTTTTGGGCTTCAGGTTTTTGATAAAGATATCTTGTTAAATAATCAAGTCTTGCTTCATCCTTAGAAACAAAGAAATGAGCACAGACAAACTAGCCCAGCAGCCCTCCTCCCCATTATAGACTCTATATAAAGTGGGTATATAACATATGTTCAATTGAAACAGATTAGCATTATCGCTTCCGCATGCTCACCCTCTCTCTCTATCATTCCCCTACTTATTCATTCTTATTATATTTTTTCTGTGTAGCATGTCCTTTTATTATAAATAAAGAAAAAGAACCGAATGGTCCATCATTTAACTGAGGTGATAACACTCAAGAAATAAGAATTTTGGCGGATAAGCAACACCAGATAATCGGGATTTACATTTTTGCATTTTATCTTGGACAATTTGGAAGGTCTCATTTTAAACTAGAGGGTGTTTCAAGATGATAACAGTCATACAATTAAAGAACACAAGCATTAATATAGAAAGTTGCTGATAGCTTTTTAATCTAGTGCTCACCTACTCTCTTTCTTTCTTTCTTATATTTTTTCTGTGTAGCATGTCCTTTTTCTTCCCTTTCTTTCTTTATAATAAAAAAATTTAATTTAATTATTTAGCTGAGATGAAGACACCCATAAGAAATAAGAATTCAGTGGATAAGCAATACCAGATAATCAGAATTTACCTTTTTGCATTTCATCTTAGACAATTTGGATGGTCTCATTTTTAACCAGAGGGTGTTGCAAGATGATTAACGGTCATACTTTTAAGGAACACAAGTATTAATATAAAGATTTGATAATTATTTTTTTGCTCACATTTTGCTATCTAATACAAATACTTTGCAAACAGATCTGCTTGACCAATGGTTGGGACCCCAACAGGTATTACCATTCTGGGTCAGATACGACCTGGGAATAATGGCAAGGGGTACTCTACAATTCTCAGATATCCCGAACTTGAGCCTCACCACCAGATGCAGTTGAGTGACATACCCCGGACACCCCTTTTTGGGAGTGGTCTTACTCCTCTACATCCCCCACCAACAGGGAAGACACAATGAAAGATTTAACAGGTTGGTTGGATTTTACGGCATGTCAACCCTTGTTGGGTTATTTTATGCCAAAGACATTTTGTTTTATTCATCCTTGATGGGTACTGAATTTTTTAAAAACTCAACTTTTTTTTAAAACACGTTTTTCTATTCAACCCATAGATGGGACCCTAACAGGTGCCACCACTTCAGGTCAGAGTTGACCTGGGAGTAATGTTGAGGAAGGGGTACTCCACATTCCCCAGAACTCCAGAACTGGAATTTCACCATCAGATAGAGTTTAAGGTATTTACCACACATCCCACTTATACAGGTCAGACATAAGGTCCTATTAATGTGAGACTACCCACGAACTGAAACTCATGGCATGGCATGCACAAAAAATACATGGATCCTCTCGGCATTCCTCCTCAAGGGGGTGCCTCAGGCACTGGACAATAAACCCAGCCCTACCCCTTTAAATCAAGGGGGCAGGTGTTGCTTGGAGGGATGGCCCCCTGGGAACATGCCATTAATTATATCACTGGTCCAGTAGCCGAAGCCACAGGACGTAGGGCCTGAGAGCTCTACATCAGATATAGTTTAATGTCATACCCAGGACATTAAGACCCTCAGCCACTGTCTTCTAGCACATATATGATAAAAAGGGTTGGAGTTTACTATAAGGACAATAGCATTGGACAGTCATATAGGTGCTAGGGCTTAAAGTAAGGACCAAAGTGTTGCATGTTATAGACTGATCAGCCACCATTTCATATTTTTATAAGATTCTAAAAACAAATATTTATTCAACAACTACTTTAGTTTATTATCATTATCTAATAATTTTTGTAGAAGAACTCTATTGAAAATTGACCCCCCCCCTTTTAAACAGAACAAATATTGATGTATAATTTTTCTTTTATAAGATAATAGTCAATTAAATATTTACTGATAAGAGCTGGGACACTAAAACGTACTATCACTCAGAGTAAACCTGAGAGTAATGGCAATGAAGGAGTACTCCACATTCCCCAGAGCTCTAGATTTGAAACCTCACCATCAGATAGAGTTTAATGTCATACACAGGACATTAAGACCCTAAGCCACTGTCTTCTAACACATGTATGATGAAAACAATGAAAGTTATTCTAGATTCTATTTATAGCTCGTATAAATAAGATATGTTTTCTTATCTGTGTAACCAAGTATGCGTTGTTTTTTTGGGGGTTTTGTTGTTTATTTTTATTTATTTATTAGTTGTGTTGCATGAAGGATAACTATTTTTATCGTCAAATTTCATTATCAGTGAAAAAAAAAAAAAAGAAAAAGAAAGAAAGTCGTCTGAGTTACTCAACCATGACTTTTAAAGGATTCCATGTTTTTTGTTTTTGTTATTTGTATTTTTTTTTAAAGATTTTTTTTTTTTTTTTTTTTTTATAGACTGAAACCTAAATGTGTCCCCATTCTTTTCATTCACTATTTACAAAACAAAACAAAACAAAACAAAAAAACTACTACTAACTATCAGCTTCTGTAATGTTGAGTTAATACAGATCTTATTAATACTAGCAAGAATATGCGCCCTCCAGACATAAGTATTTAAAATCTTTTTTTTAATTGTTATTATTCAACTGATGCCAACAAGAGATAACATAATTGCAATATGAATTATTGCAAAAATTGATAATCTACATCTTGTCTATCATGCAACAAAATTACATCTGTAGGGGATACATCTGTAGGGGATACATCTGTAGGGGATATGTCAGCATATTCTAAGTTCTAGCAATAGGGCAAAACTATTGTTGGGTTATTTAAAGTCAAAGCCATTTTTTTTCAAGCAATTATATGGTTTCAAGTAAGTAAGTAATAATAATAATAATGAAATATGTGAACAATTATAGTTTGAATTATATACATAATTTGTACACACTTATATGGTTTCAAATATCCTTAACTAATACTAATAATTTACAATAACATGATTTCAAGTAACAATTTCTATTTAATAATAATCATTTGTTTGCACACAGTTATATGGTTTCAAGTATTCCTATCTAATATTAATAATCATATGGTTTCAAGTAATTATTTCTATTAATAATAATCAATACAATATATGGTTTCAAGTATTCCTATCTAATATTATAATTATATGTTTCAAGTAATTATTTCTATTAATAATAATCATTTGTTTGTACACAGTTATATGGTTTCAATTATTCCTATCTAATATTAATAATCATATGGTTTCAAGTAACAATTTCTATTAATAATAATCATTTGTTTACACAGTTATATGGTTTCAAGTATTCCTATCTAATATAATAATCATATGGTTCAAGTAATTATTTCTATTTAATAATAATCATTTGTTTTCACACATTATATGGTTTCAAGTATTCCTATCTAATAATAATCATATGGTTTCAAGTAATTATTTCTATTTAATAATAATCATTTGTTTTCACACAGTTATATGGTTTCAAGTATTCCTATCTAATATTAATAATCATATGGTTTCAAGTAATTATTTCTATTAATAATAATCATTTGTTTTCACACAGTTATATGGTTTCAAGTATTCCTATCTAATATTAATAATCATATAGTTTCAAGTAATTATTTCTATTTAATAATAATCATTTGTTTATGGTTTCAAGTATGGTTTCAAGTAATTATTTCTATTAATAATAATCATTTGTTTTCACACAGTTATATGGTTTCAAGTATTCCTATCTAATATTAATAATCATATGGTTTCAAGTAATTATTTCTATTCAATAATAATCATTTGTTTTTCACACAGTTATATGGTTTCAAGTATTCCTATCTCATATTAATAATCATATAGTTTCAAGTAATTATTTCTATTTTAATAATAATCATTTGTTTGCACACAGTTATATGGTTTCAAGTATTCCTATCTAATATTAATAATCATATGGTTTCAAGTAATTATTTCTATTTAATAATAATCATTTGTTTGCACACAGTTATATGGTTTCAAGTATTCCTATCTAATATTAATAATATTTTGTACACAATTATATGGTTTTGAGTATTCCTAACTAATACTAATAATTTACAATGATATGGTTTCAAACAACTATTCCTGTCTAATAATGATAGTAAGTAAAGTCGTCATTAGCCAATCAGCAAGGGAGTCTATCCCCTTTTCACTAGCGCTAGACCAAGGAGATTTTTTTTGCGTCTGAGGTGGAGTGCCACACCTACCATCAGCTCCTTATTTTACCACACAGATCCCTGTGCTACTCATATGCTGAGTTGGCGAGGTATCGAAATAGGAACCTTGTGGTTTCTAGCTGAACGCTCTACTGACTGAGCTAACCCGGCCCTTACTTTGCTAATAATAATAGTCATTTATATTGGTAAACAAGCTAGGTTAGCAGTTTAATAATAGTGAAGTCAGTCATAGCAAGTTACTCTATACTTCCAACCTTATTTCAAATGTAATGTTATCTTAGTCTTTTTAGGCCAACTCAAGTGGTATAGTTATTAGTAAGCTAGGCTAGCAGTTAATGTGGTCGATTTTTCACAGAGTGCTCTATGTTTCTGGCCTTGTGTTAAAAGAAGCTTTTTAAATGACTACCATTTGGTTGTCTCAGATGCCTCAAGTGGTATAAAGGTTAATGAGCTCCTCCTGACCTTGTGCCAAACTAATCTAAGCTTAGTAAATAATTATAGCTGTTGTGCTGAAAATATCCACCCTGTTGGCAGGGATTAGAATAATACACTGACTGTAGAAGAATAAGACTACCAACCCACCCCACCCCACCACCAGAGTGTCTTGAGAATAATACTTAACTGCATCCAGTAGTAAAGCTCCAATTCTGGAGTCCTGGGGAATATGGAGTCAGCCTATTGTTGCCATTACTCCCAGTACTCCCAGGTCCACTTTGACCTGGGTTCCATCTAAAGGCCAAATAGATCTGTTTGAAGATATATAACAATGGGCAAGTTTTTGTATTAAGAATAATTATTTGAAGCTATAATTTTTTACAAATTATTTTTGTTATTTACTTGAAACGATAAAATTGCTTGAAATACTTGAAACCCTATAATTATGTACACACAAATGATTATTATTAGATAGAAATAGTTACTTGAAACCATATAATTATTAGTATTAGATAGGAATGCTTGAAAGCATATAACTGTAAAAAAACAAATGATTATTATTAGATAGAAATAGTTACTTGAAACCATATAATTATTAGTATTAGATAGGAATACTTAAAAGCATATAACTGTAAAAAAACAAATGATTATTATTAGATAGAAATAGTTTTGAAACCCTATAATTATTAGTATTAGATAGGAATGCTTGAAAGCATATAACTGTAAAAAAAACAAATAATTATTATTAAATAGAAATAGTTACTTGAAACCATATAATCATTAGTATTAGATAGGAATACTTGAAAACAAAAACGTAAAGTCGTCGGGGCGGCCTAATGTCGGTATCAGCCATACAGCGATGGAGTATATCCCCTTTTCACTAGCGCTAGACCAAGGAGATTATTTTTAGGGTCTGAGGTGGAGCGCCACACCTACCATCAGCTCTTCACTTTACCGCACAGATCCCTGTGCTACTCATACGCTGAGTTGGCGTGGGCTGGTATCGAACTAGGAACCTTGTGGGTTCTAGCCGAACGCTCTACCGACTGAGCTAAACTGAGCCCCTTAACTGTGTGCCAATTATTTGTATTAAGAAAAGTTACTTGATGTTATAATTGTTTACTAAGGATTATTATTATTAGTTACTTGAAACCATACCATATAACTGTGTGCCAATTATTTGTATTAAGAAAAGTTACTTGATGTTATAATTGTTTACTAAGGATTATTATTATTAGTTACTTGAAACCATATAACTGTGTGCTAATTATTTGTATTAAGAAAAGTTACTTGATGTTATAATTGTTTACTAAGGATTATTATTATTAGTTACTTGAAACCATACCATATAACTGTGTGCCAATTATTTGTATTAAGAAAAGTTACTACTAAGGATTATTATTATTAGTTACTTGACCAATTATTTGTATTAAGAAAAGTTACTTGATGTTAAACTTATTAGTTACTTGATACTAGTTACTTGTGTGTGCCAATTATTTGTATTAAGAAAAGTTACTTGATGTTATAATTGTTTACTAAGGATTATTATTATTAGTTACTTGTACCTGTTTACTAAGGATTATTATTATTAGTTACTTGAAACCATATAACTGTGTGCTAATTTTTGTATTAAGAAAGTTACTTGATGTTATAATTGTTTACTAAGGATTATTATTATTAGTTACTTGAAACCATACCATATAACTGTGTGCCAATTATTTGTATTAAGAAAAGTTACTTGATGTTATAATTGTTTATAAAATAATGGAGATATGCTTCCGTTTTTTGTCTGTAACAAAAACTATGTCACTGCTTATGTCACATTACCCAAAATCGTCACAACATAGAATAAATACACTCAAAATTTGAACATGCAACATTAGACTGTCCTCATTGTTTTTTAAAACAAGTTTTAATAAATACATGACTGGTATCATATATCTATATATAGTCTGTTTTATTTTAATACATATTTAAAGTTTAGATTTCAAATTGTTTTATTTTTTAATCCTTTAATGAATTTGATAATTTTACTTACTTAGGGTACAAACTCACTGACATTGAATTTTTAACTCCCACCCCTCAGCCAATATGTTTCAAAAATCTATTTTTACATTGCCCGGAGGGCGTTTTTTATTTTGCTAGTGTTTATAAAGTATTATTGTTAACTGCTTGAAACCCTATAATTTCTTATAAAAAAATAACAGATTGATATAATGGAATGACCCATCTCCCCGGTCAACAGTGGTGATGGTTCTAGCCACTATTTAAGAACACACATATTACTCTGTACAGAACTCACTTGAAGTACTTAGACGACGGACTCTCCTCCTAATACTTACGTGACCTTATGTAACGTTGTCGTATACGTTCACAGTACCCAAAGCTGATATATTCACCGTACTAAAAATGTATTCGGCATGTGGCGGTCATCTTGTTGATAAAAATTACAACGCGAGAAATATGTAGTCACAACTGCTAGCCTTTATTATCGTGCTCGTCTCGTGGGTTCGTATCAGAGAGGAGGAAAGGCAGGGACAAAGAGAGAGAGGACACTGTTAAATTACTGTGACCCCATACTAGGCACCAGAGGCCCGATCCGTACCCTACGACAGCAGAAAGCAAAAAGAGACCGGGACCTTTCTTCGTTGTTCCACGTCACCACGTGACTTCCGGTTCTGGTCAACACCCAAAACTTCCGGTTGACACTCAATTCTCCATTCGGGAGGTCACGCTCCGGTCAAACTGTTTTGTGTTCATTACTCTTTTTAAAACCTTTACTCTCTCACTTATTTCTTTCTTTCTCCTTTTCTAATATAGTAGTTCTCGCTCACAAAAGCCAGGACCTTCATTATCTCGTTACACTTACTATATAACACAGACTTAGGTTATTAAATAAACCCACAGGTATTGCTATGCCACAAAACCAACCAACCAACCAACCCACCAACCCCTATTAAACTCCGCCCTGTCGGCTGGGGCATTAGAATGCAACGACTGCACCTCTGCAGAGAGGTAAGACTCCCCCAATGGGGCCACCTGTTGGCCGTGGGTGGCAACCCGTGATGCTTAAGGATAGAGCCCAGGTGGATGAGCAGTTCATGACATGCAATACTCCACTTTGGCCCTATCTTGGGCTAGACGGGCGGTCCGAGAGACCCCCTCCGATCAATCGGCTGGTCATGTCAAGCCTTAGCACCTATATGATTTTCCCAACCCTATTGCCCTTATGGCAAGCCCCAACCCCTTTTTATCATATGGGTGCTAGAAGGCGGTGGCTGCGGGTCTACATGTCCTCGGAAAGACATTAAACTCTATCTGATGGTGAGGTTCCAGTTTTGGAGGTTTGGGGAATGTGGAGCACCCCTTCATCACCATTGCTCCCTGGTCCACTCTGACCCGGAGTGGTAGTACCTGTTAGGGTCCCAGCTATGGGTTAAATAGAAAAATGTATTTATAAAAAAAATTGTATTATCCATTAAGAATTGATTTATTTCAAAACTTTATCGGCATTAAATGACCCACTGAGGTTGATATGCCGTAAAACAAAACAAACCAAACCCTATTAAACTTAGCTGATTTATTTTTTTACACCACCCACCACCAGATAATTAAGTTCTAAAACAATATGTGAGGAACATTCAATAAATAAAGTGAATTTTGTCTTAGGTGTTTGCAACAAGAAACACTGTTTACAGTTGCACTTTTTTCAAGGAAATCAATATTGATGGGGGATTTCATATCCCAGAAGACTGTCTACATGACCTTTACTGGTTGCTGTGCTCAGAACTTTTTCTTTATCAGTGAGTCAGTATGCTTCCACACTATTCACTGTTTTTTCAACTTGGACTCATAGTGACAATTGCCCTGTCAGTTTGGGCAGAAGAATATACCAACTGCACCCCTGCAGAGGGGGTAACCCCCCCCCCAATGGGCCCACCTGTTGGTCATGGGTGGCAACCTGTGATGCTTAAGCATGGAACCCTGATGGCTGAGCAGTCCATGATATGCAGTACTCCACTTTACTTAGGTTAGACGGGCAGTCAGAGAGGCCTCCTTCAATCAATTGGCTGGTCACGTTAAGCCTTAGCGCCTATATGATTGTCCCAAACCTATTGCCCTTATGGCAAGCCTCAACTTTTATCATATATGTGCTAGAAGGCAGTGGCCGAGGGTCTTAATATTCTGGGTATGACATTAAACTCTATCTCTGATAGTGAAGTTCCAATTCTGGAGCCCTGGAGAATGTGGAGTACCCCTTCATTGCCATTACTCCCAGGTCCACTCTGATCCAAAGTGGTAGTACCTGTTAGGGTCTGATCTAAATAGGGAAAAAAATGAGTTTTAAGAAAAATTGAGTATGCATCAAGAATGAATAAAACAAAAATGTCTTCAGCATAAAATAACCCAACAAGGGTTGACACATAAAATTTAACCCTCTGTTCAAGCCTGGGGCACTTTCATTTACTGTCATTTTTAATAGCCTTGTTAGTTTATGTGGTATTATATTTGATTAATGACCTTCATGTGGGTAAATATAAGTACTAGCAATATTCCAACAAAGGAGCTGTGAAGTGTAACAAACAGACTTTAATACATAAGCACGTGGAGAAACATTTATACAGAAATACGTATACAAATGTAGATACATAAACAACATATATAAGAATAGAAGGTATACAAAGGCGTATAAAGAACAGATACATAAATATACTATAAAGAAGGTAGGACGTAGGCTTTCGTCCTAAAGAGGTTATAGAGTGTCTATGAAGTAATGTCACTTACTTAGGTTGTGTTGGGGGGCAAATCCCCCCCACATGAAACAAAACAATGGAAGATAGCTCTTCCAGACCAAACAGGGGCAGACAATCGCTATAGCCTCAAAACAAATATTTCTGCAAAATTAAAATAATTTTTGCTATAAACCAATTCCAAACAATACAGAGTTTACATATATGGAAAGAAATTCTGAAAAAAAGTTTTTATTTTAATTTTTCCAAAAAGTAAGAATTCTTCCAAGCTGTAGCCATGTCACTACTAATGTATGGCTGCACCACTTGGACTCAAAAAAACTTGGAGAAAAAGCTACTAACTAAACAAGGATGCTATGTGCTGTTTTGAACAAATTCTGGAAATAGCACCCCACAAAAAGGCAGCTCCTATTACATTAACCATCTGGATGTTTTACAAAGAACCTTCCAGAAGTGATGGACTAGAGGGATGGGTGGTGAGGAAGAGTCATAGGGATCCGTGCTTGTCAGCATGACCTGATGACAATATCTGTGATATACTAACCTTGTATAAACTGAAAGAAAAACAAGATAAGGACATTTAAGGGCCAGGTTAGCTCAGTCGGTAGAGCGTTCAGCTAGAAACCACAAGGTTCCTGGTTCGATACCTGTCCTCGCTAACTTAGCGTATGAGAAACCCAGGGGTCTGTGCGGTAAAGTAAGGAGCTGATGGTAGGTTTGGCTCTCCACCTCAGATGCTAAAATAATCTCCTTGGTTTAACGCTAGTGAAAAGGAGATAGACTCCCTCGCTGTCTGACTGATACCGACTATAGGCCACCCCAACGACTTTACCTTTTTACTTACACATACAGAAACATTTAATATATATATATTAATAGTCGTGTTCCTTAAAAGTATGACCGTTATCATCTTGCAACACCCTCTGGTTAAAAATGAGACTGTACAAGATGAAATGCAAAAATGTAAATCCTGATTATCTGGTGTTGCTCATCTGCCGAATTCTTATTTCTTATGAGTGTCATAATCTCAGCTAAATAATGGAACATTCATTTTATATTATGAAGAAAGGAAGGGAAGAAAAAGGACATGCTACACAGAAAAATATAATAAGAAAGAAAGAAAGAGGGAGGGAGCATGTGGAAGTGATGACATTAATCTGTTTCAATCTAACATAATGAAAAGATGAAAAGAAAAAAAATACAAAAGATACAATTATCATGATATTTTTAATGCCAAATCAAGTCATTTTGATAAATAAAGGACTCGGGCTGCTTACATTACCGCTGTTGCTTAAATGGTCACCCAATAAAGTATTGAACAGACTCATTGCTACTTAACTTTAGTGCACCAGTGCTTTCAGTTTGACTTGACTGTAATAAGAATATATAACGAATGTAAATTTTACATTCGTTATATATATATATTTGTATATAAAACAAATTTATATATATATATATATTTGTATATAAAACAAATTTATCGAAAAAATGATTTTTATTAATCTATATATAAATATAGATATAAGAGATTAATTTTATATATATATATATATTTGTATATAAAACAAATTTATCGAAAAAATGATTTTTATTAATCTATATATAAATATAGATATAAGAGATTAATTTTTAACTTTTTAAATCCCAGGCAACACTAGGTAGCTCCACTAGTACATCATATACGTACAAGTAATATTGAAAAGAATACACAAATATGTCTTAACAGCTAGAAATATGCACATATTGTTCTATGAACCAGCAGTATGTGAAGGGGGGTCAAAAATGGAAATGGCCTTAATTCAGATTAATGGAGAGTAAAATGGTCATAACAGTGTTGGCTTTTCTGTTCATGACCAGGCAGGAGACGCATCTCTACTGTTCAAAGAACAGAGGCAAAAGAGATCAAGCATGGACTTCTGGGATCGTCATCTGACACTCCACGAAGCACCCAATGGACACACCCACTCTCCAAGGTAGACAATTATTTACTGTCTCCCTACACATTGTACTAACAATAAAAAGCATAAAGAATGAGTCCAACAGTCCAAACAATTCTTGGAATTTCTTATTATTTTTAACAAACACATACAACGTGACACTTGGTTAATGAAAAGAGCTGTGTTTGAAAATTGCAACTTTCACAGAAAAAAGTATTTATTTTTGGATCCATTTTTGTCACATTTTTTCTCCTATTCTTCTCTAGTATCTAATCACCTGAAATACACTGTGGTTCGGTTTGTCTTCTGTTATGGAATAGACAGACTACCTCCACAAGATGGACTAGACTGGGGACTATTTAGTGGTCAGCTCTCTTTTTAGAAATAAACTGTTGTGGAATAGTCACACACTACCTCCACAAGATGGACTAGACTGGGGACTATTTAGTGGTCAGCTCTCTTTTTAGAAATAAACTGCTGTGGAATAGTCACACACTACCTCCACAAGATGGACTAGACTGGGGACTATTTAGCGGTCAGCTCTCTTTTTAGAAATAAACTGTTGTGGAATAGTCACCCACTACCTCCACAAGATGGACTAGACTGGGGACTATTTAGCGGTCAGCTCTCTTTTTAGAAATAAACTGTTGTGGAATAGTCACACACTACCTCCACAAGATGGACTAGACTGGGGACTATTTAGTGGTCAGCTCTCTTTTAGAAATAAACTGTTTTGGAATAGTCACACACTACCTCCACAAGATGGACTAGACTGGGGACTATTTAGTGGTCAGCTCTCTTTTAGAAATAAACTGTTGTGGAATAGTCACCCACTACCTCCACAAGATGGACTAGACTGGGGACTATTTAGCGGTCAGCTCTCTTTTTCGAAATAAACTGTTGTGGAATAGTCACCCACTACCTCCATAAAATGGAGTAGACTGGGGACTATTTAGCAGTCAGCTCTCAGAGATGGGAGAGCAACTTAAGAGCAACAAAGACTAATCGTATTTAACCATGTATGTTGACTTTTCTGGATATATATATTTACCAACCCCTCCGCAAGAGCAGGATGCAACACAAGGTCAAATTCTTAAGTGGAGTTCAACAGGTTTGAATTCAGAGTTTTCCTTCTCCTGCAATTTTCTGGATATAAGGTGTGTCCTAGATGCCTACTCTTATTTATAGACTCGGCGATAATCATGTGACCATATTCTTGGCCAATCACTGGCAGTACTCTGCTGCTGATACTGTTATTTATACCGGCTGTTCGAATCTTACCTACACTCAATTGCTTTGAACCTTCATGGACAACGGAACATAGGATTATATCACTGGACCTTTGACACTACGTAGGATTCCATAACGCAGGACTTATTCACTTACCAAAGGATTCTATAACTCAGGATTTACTTACTTACTTAATTACTTTAAGTCCTTTACAACTGGCCAAGGATGGCGGTCAGAAACTTAACAATGTACCGTATTTCTTTTTAGAAATAAACTTGTGGAATAGACACACTACCTCCACAAGATCAACTAGTCTGAGGACTATTTAGTGGTCAGCTCTCGAAGATGAGAGAGCAACTTAAGAGCAACAAAGACTAATCGTATTTAACCATGTACCGTATTTCTTTTTAGAAATAAACTGTTGTAGAATAGACAGACTACCTCGACAAGTTGAACTAGTCAGAAGACTATTTAACAACCAGTTCACGGAGATGGGAGAGCAGCTTAAGAGCAATGTATGACTAATTGTATTTAACCATGTATCATATTTCTTCTTGAAAAGAAACCTTATTGTTATTTCTACCTGCGTGTCAACCTTCACTGATTCTTTGACACATCAGTTTCTTTTATTAATTGCATATCAACCTTAGTGGGTTATTTACTGCTAACCTGTCCATGCAGAAGGACATTCATCATCATTATCATCATGTTGCACTGATAGCACAGGTTCCCATAACTCTCTCGCCACCTGGAATAGGGCCAGTAACCTTGAAAGCATAGGCAACCCGAAACATTTTCTGATATTTATATGTAGAGGTCATTTGAAGGTCTCTCAAAGACATTTACTGATGTTTCCACCAGGGTTATGGACTAAGGGGTGGAATAGGACCAGTAATCTTGAACGCATGGACAACCTGGAACATTTATTGATATTTATATGTAGAGGTCATTTGAAGGTCTCTCAAAGATATTTACTGATGTTTCCACCAGGGTTATGGATTAAGGGGTGGAATAGGGCCAGTAATATTGAGAGCATGGGCAACCCGAAACATTTTCTGATATTTATATGTAGAGGTCATTTGAAGGTCTCTCAAAGACATTTACTGATGTTTCCACCAGGGTTATGGACTAAGGGGTGGAATAGGACCAGTAATCTTGAACGCATGGGCAACCTGGAACATTTATTGATATTCATATGTAGAGGTTATTTGAAGGTCTCTCAAAGACATTTACTGATGTTTCCACCAGGGTTATGAATTAAGGGGTGGAATAGGACCAGTAATCTTGAACGCATGGGCAACCTGGAACATTTTCTGATATTTATATGTAGAGGTCATTTGAAGATCTCTCAAAGACATTTACTGATGTTTCCACCAGGGTTATGGATTAAGGGGTGGAATAGGACCAGTAATCTTGAACGCATGGGCAACCTGGAACATTTATTGATATTCATATGTAGAGGTTATTTGAAGGTCTCTCAGATATTTACCAGTGTTATGTAAGATTTCACTGCATTCTTTTTTTACATTTTTGTGCGATCTTCATTTTGGCTATTTCAATATATGCGCATTCTTAATGCTTTCTTTTGTGCAAACATTCTTCTTAGTTCAGCATCTTCCATTTGGTGCCTGTGGTTGATGTTAGCACTTCTATTGTGCTGGTAGCCATTGTTTTTATTCCATTTCAAGCTAGGACCTTGCTTGAGCTGCTGTGATTGTCCAACCCAGCTAATTGATCTTGTATATTTACAAGGCCAGTGTGGAGGTTCATGGTGTAATGGTTAGAGTCATAGGAAATGGACTCGTCGACCAGAGTTCAAATCCTGGACGTGGCTGTTTGCATTTCACATACTTTGAGAAAGGTATGAATCCATATATTTTCCCTCCAGCTATGAGTAAGTAGTAGGGCAGATTGGGCTCTTTAACCTTGGATAGATAACCAGTCTAGGAGAAGGAAAACTCTGAATTCTGTTAAACTCTGCTTAAGAAATTGATCTTGTGTCGCATCCTGCTCGTGTGGAGGGGTTGGTGTGTGTGTGTATATATATATATATATATATATATATATATATATATATGTATATATATATATACAAGGACAGTTTTATGCAATTAGACATGTGGAAGAAGCTTTTCAAAACAAACTGCCGCCCTATCGGCTGGGGCGTTAGAATGCACCGACTGCACTTCTGCAGAGGGGTAAGACTCCCCCAATGGGGCCACCTGTTGGCCGTGGGTGGCGACCCATGATGCTTAAGGATAGAGCCCAGGTGGATGAGCAGTTCATGACTTGCAATACTCCACTTTGACCCTATCTTAGGCTAGACGGGCGGTCGGAAAGGCCCCCTCCGATCAATCGGCGGGTCACGTCAAGCCCTAGCACCTATATGATTTTCCCAACCCTATTGCCCTTATGGCAAACCCCAACCCCTTTTTATCATATACATGCTAGAAGGCGGTGACTGAGGGTCTACATATCCTGGGAATGACGTTAAACTCTATCTGATGGTGAGGTTCCAGTTTTGGAGGTTTGGGGAATGTGGAGCACACCTTCATCACCATTGCTCCCTGGTCCACTCTGAGCCGGAGTGGTAATACCTGTTAGGGTCCCATCTATGAGTTAAATAGAAAAATGTATTTATAAAAAAATTGTATTATCCATTAAGAATTGATTTATTTCAAACTTTCGGCATTAAATATATTCAAAACTTCATCGGCATTAAATGACCCCGTGAGGTTGATATGCCGTGTTTTACAGCCATTTAATGCCGTAAAACAAAACCAAACCAAACCAAACCAATACTCCTGTTGTGCTGGCAGTTGATGTTTTTATTACATTTCAATATGGATGCTAGGACCCTGCTTGTGCTGCTGTGATGGCCCAATCCAAGCCAATTGATCTTGTATGTTTTTGCTTGGGTGGAGCGACTGCTTGTGAGTCTTGAAATGTCTTATCTGACCTGGACTTTTTTTTCTAGTATGTTTTTTTGGACTTACATCAGATAAGTGCAGATCAAGTGTAAACATGTCACTACAAGATTATGGTCTGAGTTGAGATCTACTCTACCATAAGATCTGGAGTCTAAGGGGCCGGGTTAGCTCAGTCGATAGAGCGTTCCGCTAGAAACCACAAGGTTCCTAGTTCGATAACGGCCCTTGCCAACTCAGCATATGAGTAGCACAGAGATCTGTGCGGTAAAGGTGCTGATGATAGGTGTGGCACTCCACCTCAGACAAAAAAATAATCTCCTTGGTCTAGGGCTAGTAGAAAAGGGAATATACTCTCTCCCTAATTGGCTGATACTGACTCAAGGCCACCCCGACGACTTTACTTTACTTTTTTATTTATATATCTATCTATTATTATACTAAAGCTGAGATTTTCAGCTTAAAATGTCTTAAGGCTTTTTTGTTGGTGACCTTGATCACACAAAATTTGTCTTTAATTATTCCTTAGTTTTAGGGCTACTAAATGTTTGGAAAAAAATCCACTTTAATTGGTTTAAATAGTCGTAATTTTAAATTAAGTCAAATCTTGACTCTTCCCTGTCTTTACATTATACCTCCCCCCTTTTTTTACTCTCTATAGGGCATCTCACTCCCCTTTCCTTGCAGCGAAGGGGAGTGTAAAGCATGTAAAAAGCATGTAAAATCAGCAGCCAGTCATATTCCCCTTCAACACCCACTTCGCTTGTATATATATATATATATATATATGGAGTCTCATATATATATATATGTTGGCATCTTTCCATCTACTAAAAATGATGGCATAGTGTCCATTTTTTTTTCATCTGCAACTGTGTGAGTGACAGAACGGACCAATTTTTGAATGGCAATTTAAACATTAATAATTCTAATATGACTCATCTAATAAACAATGAGATTAAATTTTAACTGCCATCTATACATTACAGTTGGTATGTATTTATGTATGTCGAGATGTGACACCTGTCATATTGGTGAGAACACATATTTTCAGTATAGATTTACCGTGAAATTAAAATGACCGACCAAAACATCACAGTTTCCTCACAGTGAAACAAACAAGGGGAGATTACTCTCATTTATGTAGTTAATGTTCAGATTACCATATTTTTTTACAAAAGAGCGTGGAAAAAAAATCCTTTTATGTAATTTTGGAGATCGATAAAATTGGGATAAAAATTCTAAAGTATTTAAAAGCAATTGGTAATTTGCTTGAAGCATTGTTAAGTATGTTATGATATATTCATATTTTGAAGGCCAATACAAATCTTTTTTTTTTTTTTAATGTTTGTTAATGACAGACAATATTAGATACATTTGTTCTCAACAAACATTAAAAAAAAAAAGAGAGAAATAAGAAATTACAGTTATTCGCCCATTTCATTCATTAAGGAGGAGAAGAAGAAAGAGAAAAAAAAAGGAGAGGAAAAGGAAATAAGAAGAAAAATTATAACCACACAAAGAAAAACATAAGCACGTCCATTTCTGATACGAAACTCTGATGATGAAGTTCATGCTTCGAAATCGATAAGACAAAAATAACATCTTTTTGTTTTTATTTTTCATAAGCATTGTATTGGCCTTCAAAATATTAATATATTATTCTAAAGTATTTATTTTTTTATTGTGTATATTTTAAGGTTGTGATGATTGGAGATGATATTGTAAACGACGTTGGAGGTGCCCAAGCATTGGGAATGAGAGGTGTTCAAGTGTGTACGGGAAAACACAGGTAAGTTTTAAAGGAACAAAAAGATATTGTCTATGAATATTGATTTTTCTTCTTCTTCTCTCTCTTCTTCTATCTTTCTTCTCTTTCTCACTCTCTCTCTCCCCCCCCTCTCTCTCTCTCTTCTTCTCTCTCTCTCTCTCTTTCTCTCCTTCTTTCTCTCTTTCTTCTCTCTCTCTCCTTCTTTCTCTCTTTCTTCTCTCTCTCTCCCTCTCTCTTTTTCTTCTTTCTTTTCTCTCTCTCTCTCTTTCTTCTTTCTTTTTTCTTTCTTCTGTTTCTTTTCTCTTCTCTCTTTCTTTTCTCTCTCTCTTCTTCTCTCTCTTTCTTCTCTCTTCTCTCATTATTTTCTCTTCTTTGTTCTTTCTTCTCTCTCTTTCTTTTCTTTCTCTTCTTCTCTCTCTCTTTCTTCTCTGTTTTTTTCTCTTACTTCTCTCTCTCTCTTTTCTCTTTTTTCTTAAACCGGAATAAAATTGATATTTGTTAATGTAGTCAAAAAATTACTTACTAATGTGCTGGAACTGAGCATGTAGTCAAGGAGTGCTTGCTGGCATGCTGTAACAAATGAAGAAGCCAGAAAGGAGAGTGCAATGCATTGTAGGTAAGTGGGAGGGATAAAAGACACCCACTTACCTAAATAGGTGAAACTAGTCATTCAGTGAACAGGCGTCAGTGAATGAAGATGGAAGCAAAGAGAAAAGACGGAAAGAATGGGAAAAGAGAAAGGGAAGCAGTAGGAGAAGAAATGAAGGAAATACAGTACTTTATGCCAACAAGGAACTCTTTTTATAATATCTATTAATAATGGAGATTCGCTTCCGGTTTTTGTCTGTAACAAAAACTACGTCACTGCTTATGTCACATTACCCAAAATCGTCACAACATAGAATAAATACACTCAATATTTGAACATGCAATATTAGACAGTCCTCATTGTTTTTTAAAACAAGTTTTTATAAATACATGACTGGTATTATATATCTATATATAGTTTGCTTTATTTTAATATATATTTGTGCTATAACAGTAATCTTATATGTTGCTGTATTTTCAATTGGTCCAGGTTTGTATCAAGCTACTTATATTGCTAATGATAAACATTGCGCACGCACACACACACACACACACACACACACACATATCATCAACAAGGTGTATGCATATCTACATCTATTTGCTTAAATATCATCTATTAATAATGGAGATTCGCTTCCGGTTTTTGTCTGTAACAAAAACTACGTCACTGCTTATGTCACATTACCCAAAATCATAATAACATAGAATAAATACACTCAAAATTTGAACATGCAGCATTAGACAGTCCTCATTGTTTTTTAAAACAAGTTTTTATAAATACATGACTGGTATTATATATCTATATATAGTTTGCTTTATTTTAATATATATTTAAAGTTTACATTTCAAATTGTTTTATTTTTTAATCCTTTAATGAATTTGATGATTTTACTTACTTAAGGTACAAACTCGCTGACATTGAATTTTTAACTCCCACCCCTCAGGCAATATGTTTCAAAAATCTATTTTTACATCGCCCAGAGGCCGTTTTTTCTTTTGCTAGTAATATATAATATCTGATATATTTTCTTATCTGTTTTGTATTATGTTTTGTTGTTCCCAATATTTTGAGTTAGAACAGATCTAAATAATACAAATTATCAAGCCTCATCTCAAAAATAGCAAGAAACACCTGAAGAAGACCGGAGGACATATCAGCCGAAACATAGTGCATATAACAATAAAGATAACAATAGTCCGAAAACTCCAAATGATACTGTTGTACCGGCCGTTCCTACAGTGGAGAATATACACCGGTTCTCACTATAAATAGTGAGACACCAAGTGAAAAGGTTGTACTGTTACCGTTTAACGGCAAGCTAGCCGTTCCTGTACCATTATTGTAAATACACTTGTCTTATTTTACCCTACTTCGACTTGACTTCTTTTTTACTGTTGGATTAACATCACAACAGATACAAATGTAAAATAGTGTTTTCAATTTGACTAAATTTTTTCCATTTTCTTTTCATTGATTCTATTTTTACAGGCCACAAGACAAAACTCACCAAACTGTAAAGGCTGATGGATTTCCTAGAAATTTGGCTGAAGCTGTTGATTTAATTTTATCAAATAATTGATTCTTAAAAAAAAAAAAGACAACAAGATTTAATTCATAAACCTTTTTGTGAATGAAAAACCTAGTATTTTCCCATTTCTCTTTGTACTTTGGATCGTAAGGCAATCATAATAAAGGAATGTTCTTCATTCTTAAATTTTTAATGGATTTAAAAAAATATGCCCTAATAATAAAATATATAAACACATATTTTGTAGAATTTTCTTTGTTTACTCTGATAAATGTTCTTCATTCTTAAATTTTTAATGGATTTAAAAAATATGCCCTAATAATAAAATATATAAACACATATTTTGTGGAATTTTCTTTGTTTACTCTGATAAATGTTCTTCATTCTTAAATTTTTAATGGATTTAAAAAATATGCCCTAATAATAAAATATATAAACACATATTTTGTGGAATTTTCTTTGTTTACTCTGATAAATGTTCTTCATTCTTAAATTTTTAATGGATTTAAAAAATATGCCCTAATAATAAAATATATAAACACATATTTTGTGCAATTTTCTTTGTTTACTCTGATAAATGTAACAACTATTAAAAGAGGTTGTAGTTTATTTACTAAATTTATTTCATGAAATAGAATATGAATTATCGTATTATAAAAGGGATGGTTTAGCTCAGTCGGTAGAGTGTCTGCCAGGGAACCACAAGGTTCCTGGTTCAATACCAGCCCTCGCCCACTCAGCATATGAGTAGCACAGGGATCTGTGCAGTATAGTGATGAGCTGATGGTAGGTGTGGCACTCCATCTCAGATGCTAAAAAACAATCTCCAGTGGAAGCACAAGGTTCCTGGTTCGATACCAACCGTCGCCAACTCAGTGATTGAGTAACACAGGGATCTGTGCAGTATAGTGAGGAGCTGATGGTAGGTGTGGCACTCCATCTCAGATGCTAAAAAACAATCTCCAGTGGAACCACAAGGTTCCTGGTTCGATACCAACTGTCGCCAACTCAGCGATTGAGTAACACAGGGATCTGTGCAGTATAGGGAGAAAGCTGATGGTTACAATCACATATAAATTTCATATATTAAATGTAACAACTATTTTGGGACAGTGTTAGTAAAATTCATTTTTATTACCACCACTGTCCCATAAGAGGTGTTACATTTGCCTATGAATTTCATGCACTAAAAGTACCAACTATTATGGGACAGAAGTAGTAAAACATACAACCTCTGTCCCATAATAGTTGTTACATTTGCCTATGAATTTCATACACTAAATGTATCAACTATTATGGGACAGAAGTAATAAAACATACAACCTCTGTCCCATAATAGTTGGTACATTTGCCTATGAATTTCATACACTAAATGTACCAACTATTATGGGACGGAAGTAATAAAACATACAACCTCTGTCCTATAATAGTTGTTACATTTGCCTATGAATTTCATACACTAAATGTACCAACTATTATGGGACAGAAGTAGTAAAACATACAACCTCTGTCCCATAATAGTTGGTACATTTGCCTATGAATTTCATACACTAAATGTATCAACTATTATGGGACAGAAGTAATAAAACATACAACCTCTGTCCCTTAATAGTTGGTACATTTGCCTATGAATTTCATACACTAAATGTACCAACTATTATGGGACAGAAGTAATAAAACATACAACCTCTGTCCTATAATAGTTGTTACATTTGCCTATGAATTTCATACACTAAATGTACCAACTATTATGGGACAGAAGTAGTAAAACATACAACCTCTGTCCCATAATAGGTGTTACATTTACATATAAATTTCTTATACTAAATGTAACAAGTATTATGGGACAGGTTTCGTTTGTTTTTTTTTGTATATATTTCTATGGGAGAAATGTGAGAAGGTTAATCCGACAGTCTGTGAAGAAAGGTAGACAAACACGGGATGTTATGGAAACTGGATGTTTATTGTCGACGATGCAACATTTCGGTCTGTTAGACCTTCTTCAGGACTTGGATATAGTTCTTGCTTCAAGAATTGAGAATGTCCATCATTGAAGCAAAAATTATATCCAAATCCTGAAGAAGGTCTAACAGACCGAAATGTTGCATCGTTGACAATAAACATCCAGTTTCCATAACATCCCGTGTTTGTCTACATTTCTCCATATATTTCTATGAATTTTTGACTTGGTTTCTTTGTTTAATGGCATATCAACCCTTGTGAGTCATTTAATGCCAAAGCTCTCCTTGCAGAAGAACAGCAGTGGTACTATTTAACCCATAGTTGGAGGTTGTATACCTTTCCCCTAAGGTATTAGTTTGAAAGGGAAAATAATAGCGTGACTAGAGTTTGAACTTGCTTACTACGATGTTGTCCAGCATGTTAGCCACTGTGGAGACTCTCCCATTATGAGACAGAATTGGTATTATAAAATTATATGTGCTTGATAAAGTTATTTAGAGAAGAAGCCTTTAAATGTGACCTGTCATAACCTTCATAAAGGTCATTTGCACATTGTCATCTGAATATAAAGAAAGCAATATAATAGATAATTATTTTATAAAATTAGAGTACGCAAAGGTGGACTGATCATTTGTGACAATGGAGGGGAAGCACTGAAAGACCTGAGTGGCTTTAAACTACTATTTATCTCTCTACCTACATTGACCTGCTCTGCGCAGATATTGGATGCTGTGCAAAGGACCTCCTGAGGACAATGAATGATAGGGACAGTTGGCGAGAGATTGTCATGGATATCCGTGCTACTAGCCGACATGATGATGATGATGACATGTGTTAGATAAAATTATTTAGAGAAGAAGCCTCTAGATGTGACCTGACATGACCTTCATAAAGGTCAGTTGCACATTGTCATCTGAATATAAAAAAAGCAATATAATAGATAATTGTTTTATAAAATTAGAGTAAGGCGGACTGATCATTTGGACAATGGGGTAAAGCGCCAAGAGACCCAAGTGTCCTTAAATGAATTAATCTTATATAATATCTATCTGTCTGTCCATCTATCTATTTATCTCAGTTTGTTCTTATCTATATCAGTTAGTTCAGATCTATCTATCTGTTCATATTTCTATATATCTCAATATCTCCATATCTATATATCTGTCAGTGTGTTCATATCTATCTGTCTATCTGTCTATCTAGTTATATTTCTATATATCTCAATATCTTCACATCTATATATCTGTTTATATGTATTTACCTATCTATGTATCTATCTAAATATTTTCACGTCTATCTATCTATCTATCTATCTATCAGTGAGTTTCTATCTATCTATCTAGTTGTATTTCTATATATCTCAATATCTTCACATCTATATATCTGTTCATATGTATTCATCTATCTATGTATCTATCTAAATATTTTCACATCTATCTATTTATCATTGAGTTTCTATCTATCTGTATCTATCTGTCTGTCTGTCTGTCTAGCTAGCTAGCTATCAAAGATAAAACCACAAAGACAGTCTGACAGTGCCTCTTTCAGTCCCAGGTCGTTGTCTTATATTTTTGAACACATTAAAGTCATTAAAAACATTATTTACTACAGAAAAATGCCAGATTTCCTGTCAAACTCATATTAAAATGCGTACTAAAACACTGTAAGTCCCTATTTTAAAAATCTTATAATTTATTTCTGAATCATTATTTTTACCAAAAATGAATATGAGAAGAACATACATAACATGGAGTTTTATTTAAAATTCTATATCAGCACCAGCATTCACTTCCAGCCTCTTAAGCCCTTCAGGAATCGCATCAACTGATCTTCCCAGGAACTCTTGTGGAATTAAATTCTCATATTTGTCCTTCAAGTTCTTCCAAAGTCTTTGGCTTTGTAGAATAGACTTGATCCTTCAACCAGCCATAAAGAAAAAAATTGCAGGGTGTTAAATCAAGGCTGCTAGCCAACCACTCATGCAGACCATGTCTACCCATTTATTTACCTCAATAAATGGATTTCTTTGTTTTTCTTATCTAAAGTTAAAACTTTTAATTACTAGCTTAGTGTAGATTTAATATATAAGGTGATTGTAAAGTAACTACCTTTCCTATTTTAAAAATCTCATTTATTTCTGAATTATTATTTTTACAAAAAATGAATATGAGATGAACACACATAGCATGGAGTTTTATTTAAAATTCTAAACATTGTGTACATAACAATAAAGATGAGGATAACAGTCCGAAAAATCTAAATAATACACATTATCAAGCCTTATCTCAAAAGTTCAGACAAAAAAAAAAACCTGAAGAAGCCTAGAGGGCACATCGGCCGAAACGTTGTGTATATAACAATAAAGATCAGGATAACAGTCCATAAAATCTAGATAATATAAATTATCAAGCCTTATCTCAAAAGTTCAGACAAAAAACACCTGAAGAAGCCTAGAGGGCACATCGGCCGAAACGTTGTGTATATAACAATAAAGATCAGGATAACAGTCCATAAAATCTAGATAATATAAATTATCAAGCCTTATCTCAAAAGTTCAGACAAAAAACACCTGAAGAAGCCTGGAGGGCACATCGGCTGAAACATTGTGTATATAACAATAAAGATCAGGATAACAGTCCATAAAATCTAGATAATATAAATTATCAAGCCTTATCTCAAAAGTTCAGACAAGAAACACCTGAAGAAGCCTGGAGGGCACATCGTCCGAAACGTTGTGTATATAACAATAAAGATGAGGAAAACAGTCCGTTAAATTTAATAAATACACATTATCAAGCATCATCACAAAAATTCATACAAAGAATATAAAGATGAGGACAACAGTCTGATTCATATTTTATTTCATATATTTTTTTATCATAACCTTTATTTTTTATCTTATGATATTATGCTGGAGAATACCTATTATGGGTGATTATAAAGTAACTCCCTATTTTAAAAATCTTATACTTTATTTCTAATCATAATCTTTATTTTTTATCTTATAATATTATGCTGGAGAATACCTATTATGATAGATACAGGATGATTATAAAGTAACTCACTATTTTAAAAATCTTATACTGTATTTCTGAATCATCATCTTTACAAAAAAAGGAATACAAGAAGAACACACATAACTTGGGGTTTTATTTAAAATTCTGAACCATATGACCTTTAGGCACCCCTTTTGCAATCTCGATTCATAGGGACATGTTTTTCATTTACACCGTCAAAATCCGGTTGTTTATCTCTAATAGTGATTTTTAGATTTTAAAAAAAATTATAAAACTAACCCCTAACCCTACCCTAACCCTAACCCCTAACAAACAACCGGATTTTGACAATGTAAATGAAAAACATGTCCTTATGAATCTAGATCGCAAAAGGGGTGCCTAAAGGTCATTTGATCCAAAATTCTATCTGGGCACCAGCATTCGCCCCCAGCCTCTTTACCATTAGATACAGTTTAACATCATATCCAGGAATGTTTGGAATTGGTTTATGGCAAAATTTATTTTAATATTGCAAAAACATGCAAACGAGTTCGACAAGAAGGTTCCTAAGTTCAATGAGAAGGTTCCCGAGTTCAACAAGAAACCCTGAAGAAGGCTGGAGGGCACATCGACTGAAATGTTGTGTATATAACAATAAAGATGAGGACAACAGTCCAAATAATACAAACAATACAAAGTAGTAGTCTCTGTTTACTTTCTGGTATTTTTGAGAAGACATGACAGTTGTATCATCTGTCATCTTGTCAAGATCTATTTCAACATTTGAATCGTCACGATCAAATTCTTGGTAATCATTGTCATTTGTAAGTTAATCTAATGGATAATCCAGATCAAAAAAGTCTTTGTTGTCTTCACCTGGTGTACTTATCAGGGATTAAAGTAAAAATGGATCAACTACACTTTATGTGATTGGGCAATGACAGTGTTTTTGATGATCTTGTTCATTATAAAACTCTCTCTTACTCTCTCTCTGTCTCTTACTCTCTCTCTCTCTCCACACTCACTCTTTCTCTCTTCCCCTCTCTCATACATACATTTACACAGAGAAAAATAATCAAGTACAAAGGACATTCAATCTTTACTCCAGAGTTCAGACACCAAATCTCCTCTATCATTTCATCTTAAAAAAAGAAATGCTATGAATGCTCACTAGATTAAAACTTTTATTACATGGGTCAGTCAATAGGGGGGAAATCAGTCAAAATGAGGGGGACATTTTTTTTGTGTCATAATGCTCACTATATCAAGACTTTTATGACAAGGGTCAGTCAATAGATAGGAGGATTTTTTTTTTTTTCATAATTTTTTCCCATTAAACTCTGCATTGTTTGAAATTGGTTTATAACAAAAATTATTTTAATCTTGTAAAAATATTTGTTTTGAGGCTATTCATAATGGTGGCAAACCAAAACAGCGCTCAAAGCTTGAGCAGAGGTCTGTAATCAAATTTTTGGTAGCTGAGAAGTGCAAACCACATGAAAATTACAGAAAAATGTATGATGTATGTAAAATAGATCACTTTATGTGATTGGGCAATGACAGTGTTTTTGTGATCTTGTTCATTATAAAACTCTCTCTTACCCTCCCTCCCCTCTCTCTCCCTGTTTCTCTCTCCCCTCTCTCCTCTTACTCTCTCACTCTACCCTTCCTCTCCCTGTTTCTCTCTCTCCACTCTCCCCTCGTTTTCTCTCCCTTTTTCTCTCTCACTGTTTCTCTCTCTCTCTCTCTCTCCTCCCTCTCTCTCTTTCTCCCCCCTTTATCTCCCTCTTTCTCTCTCTCCACTCCCTTCGTTTCTCTCCCTCCTTCTCTCCCTCTTTCTCTCTCTCCACTCCCTCTGTTTCTCTCTCCCCTCTCTCCCTCTTGCTCTCTCTACCCTCTCTCCCACTTTCTCTCTCCCTATCCCCCTTTTATTTCCCTCTTTCTCACTCCCCTCTTTCTCACTCCCTCTTTCTCTCCCTCTCTTCCTCTTTCTCACTCCGCTCTCTCCCTCTTACTCTCTCTCTCTCTCTCTCTCTCTCTCTACCCTCCTCTTCCCTCTTTCTCTCTCTCCACTATCCCTCCTTTTCTCTCTCCCCTCTCTCCCTCTTTCTCTCTCCCTCTTACTCTCTCTCTCTCTCTCTACCCTTCCTCCCTCTTACTCTCTCCCCTCCCTTTCCTCTCCATCTTTCTCTCTCTCCACTATCCCCCTTTTTCTCTCTCTCCTCTCCCCCCTTTCTCTGTCTCTCCACTCTCCCCTCTCTCCCTCTTTCTCTCCTCTCCCTCTCTCATACACACATTTACACAGAGAAAAATAATCATCCACAAAGGACAATCTTTTTTCCAGTGTGCTATGAATGCTCACTAAACTTTTGGGTTTTATCGCATAATGCATCCTGCCCTAAAAAAAACGCTAAGCGGTGTCTGCTCAAAATCCAACCTGTGCTACTAGTTTGTTTAATGTCTTAATTGTTTCTGTGACATTTGTTTTGAATTAAAATAAAAAAGAATATCTAAATATTCTGATTTTTTCTTTGTATTTGTTTAATAATATATTGATTGTTTTTATTTTCAAAACTCAGTTGTATTTATTTAAAAAAACGTGACAGTTTTTTTTTTTAAATTAAAATAAAATGAAAATACCAAAAAAAAAAAAAAGAGATTTTTTAAAATTAAAAATGCTGTGATATTTCTTTTAAATTATTTTTAAGTGACAGAGGGAGGGGAATATTTACAGTTACTTGTCGATAAAAACCTGGGGTGGCTTACTTTTACTTCAAACCACTAAAAAAGGTTATTTGTAGAAAAAAAATGCCTTCAAACCACTACATAGGTAGCATGGGTCAGATTTTGAGCAGGCACTACTTAGTGTTTTTAGGGCAGGAGGCCAGGACGCATTTAAACTCTACATTATTTGAAATTGGTTTATAACAAAAATTATCTTGATCTTGCAAAAACATTTTTTGTGAGGCTATTCAAAATGGTGGCGATTCAAACAGCGCTCAAAGCTTGAACAGAGGTCTGTAATCAAATTTTTGGTAGCTGAGAAGTGCAAACCATGTGAAATTTACAGAAAATGAATAAAATAGATCAACTACACTTTCTGTGATTAGTACTTGACAGTGCTTTGATGATCTTGTTCATTATAAAACTCTCTCTTACCCCTCTCTCTCACTCCCTCTTTCTCTCTCCCCCCTTTCTCTCTCTCCCCTCTCTCTCCTTTCTTTCTCTCCTCTCTCTCTTCTCTCTCTCTCTTCCTCCCCTCTCCTTCTTCTCCCTCTCCCTTTCTCTCTCTAAAAAAAAAAATAATCAAACACAAAGGACATTCAATTTTTACTCTAGTTGGTTGGTGGATTGTTTTTTTGGGTTTTTTTTTGTTTTTTTGTTTAACGGCATATCAACCTCAATGCTGCTTAACTTTGGTAAGCTAGCAGGAATCAGTGATTTATGTTATATACACAACATTTTAGTTGATATGCACTCCAACTTTCTTCAGGGGTTTCTTTTCAAACTAGGGAACCTTCTTGTTAACCTCAAGAGCCTTCATGTTGTAATTAAGAGCCTTTATGGAACTCTTAACTGAATGAGAACAATCTACCCCAATGGATTAAATAAAGGGTTTGGTTGGAAGTTCCATAAAGGCAATTAAAGAAGGTTCCCTAGTTTGAAAAGAAACCCCTGAAGAAAGTTGGAGTGCACATCAGCTAAAAAGAGAATGAGAATAATCTACCCCAATGGATTAAATAAAGGGTTTGGTTGGAAGTTCTGTGAAGGCTCCAATTCTGACATTAAGGCTCCAAGTTGAACAAGAAACACCTGAAGAAGGCAGGAGAGCACATTGGACAAAACATTGTGTATATAACAATACAGATGAGGACAACAGTCCGAAAATCTAAATAATACAAATTATCACCCTGATGAATTAAATAAAGGGTTCAGTTCAAAGTTCTGTGAAGGCTCCCAATTCTGACATTAAGGCTCCCAAGTTGAACAAGAAACACCTGAAGAAGGTAGGAGAGCACATTGGCCAAAACATTGTGTATATAACAATACAGATGAGGACAACAGTCCGAAAAATCTAAATAATACAAATTATCACCCCAATGGATTAAATAAAGGGTTCAGTTCAAAGTTCTGTGAAGGCTCCCAATTCTGATATGAAAACTCCAGAGTTTGGCAAGAAGGTCGGAGTGCACATCAGCTAAAAAGAGAATGAGAATAATCTACCCCAATGGATTAAATAAAGGGTTCGGTTTGAAGTTCTGTAAAGGCTTCTGATCAAGTTTGACCAGTAGGTTCCCTAGTTTGATAAGTTCCTTAGTTTGATACAAAATCCCTGAAGAAGGCTGGAGGGCACATCAGCCAAAACTTTACGTATACAAGGTGTGTCAAAAAAATATCAATATTTTTTGTACTTTTTGACACACTTTGTATTTTGAAAAGAGAAAAAACGTTCCATTCATTCTTCATTTCTATCTTGGTAAATACAGCTTTAAACTAGGTACATTTTTGACACACCTTGTATTCTGAAAAAGTTAATGAATGGAATGTTATATTTTTTTTTCAGAAACAAGGTGTATAAAAAAATCTCAATACTTTTTTGACACACCTTGTATAACAGTAAACATGAGGACAACAGTGCCAAAAATCTAAATAATACAGAATTCTTATTTGAATATTTAACTTGTTTAAATTTTTAAGAAAAGGCTACATAATTTGTATTATTTAGATTTTTGGGACTGTTGTCCTCTTCTGTTGTATATTGTTATATACACAAAATATATTGTTATATACACAAAATATATACACAAAATATATACACAAAATATATTGTTGTATACACAAAAAAATATACACAAAATATATTGTTATATACACAAAAAATATATTGTTATATACACAAAAATATTGTTATATACACAAAAATATTGTTATATACAAAAAAATGTACACAAAATATATTGTTATATACACAAAAAATATACACAAAATATTTGTTATATACACAAAAAAATATGCACAAAATATATTGTTATATACACAAAAAAATACTGTTATATACAAAAAATATACACAAAATATATTGTTATATACACCAAAAAATATTGTTATATACACAAAAATATTGTTATATATAAAAAAATATACACAAAAATATATATACACAAAAATATTGTTATATACACAAAAATATTGTTATATACAAAAAAATATATTGTTATATACACAAAAATATACACAAAATATATTGTTATATACACAAAAAATATGCACAAAATATATTGTTATATACACAAAAAAATACTGTTATATACAAAAAATATACACAAAATATATTGTTATATACACCAAAAAATATTGTTATATACACAAAAATATTGTTATATATAAAAAAATATACACAAAATATATTGTTATATACACAAAAAAATATGCACAAAATATAGTTATATACACAAAAAATATTGTTATATACAAAAGATATACACAAAATATCTATTATTATACTAAGCTGAGATAAACACCTTTCTCTTCCATAAGGATTTTTTTCTATTCATGTTATTGACACAAAATTTATACTGAAATATTCCTTGGTTTCAGGACTAAATATTGTTTGAAAAAAGTCAACTTTAATTGGTTTTAATTAGTCTTAATTAGCAATTAAGTCAACCGCTGACCCGTCCCTCTCTGTCCTTCTGCATTACTCTCACCCTCTCTATGTATGAGTAAGAATGAGAGTGAAAACGGAGAGTTATTGTGTTAGAGACATTTAACTATGTTAAAATTGATTAGGGGATAGCAGGTGGTGACGTAACCCCCACTGACATGTATTGGAATCAACCGTGCAAGAAAGCCTCCTCTCCAGTAGATATAAAAAGGATATTTTTTGCTGTGACCTCGGTGAAAGGTGGTGCGTCTGGATATAGAAAGAGGTTTTGGTCGGGCTAAATTTTCTCTTTTTTTTTTTTTTTTTTTTACTTTTTAATTTTTTTTCTTTTTTTTGTGGTAAGTGTTCGTAGCTCGTTATTACTGTATTTGGACAGTTTGGGTGAACTTTAAATTAATGAAATCATTTCATCATGTGATTTTTCCAACAATCTAAAACCGGGCTCAATGGGTGACCCAACGGGTCACGTTTCTTTCTAGTATTGTTATATACACCAAAAAATATTGTTATATACACAAAAATATTGTTATATATAAAGCAATATACACAAAATATATTGTTATATACACAAAATATATCCTCTTCTGTTGTATATTGTTATATACACAATGTTTCAGTCAATGTGCACTTTAGCCTTCTTCAGGTGTTTCTTTTTGAACTCAAGAACCTTCTATATCATCAAATATTTGCTGACTGAAAAGTGCAATTAACAGAAGAATGTGTTTTATTTAAAAAATGTTTACAGATGGGCTAAACATGTGTCTGCCACTAATTTGTAAATCTCAAAAGTAAATAAATGAATACACCAGGGTGTTTTGTCCCACTCCTCCCCAGGTGACGCTGGGTAGTCGCTTCTAGTTGTATCTTAATTCTATGTATATTATAATTCTATAAAACAGAAGTCCATGCTCGATCTCTTTTGCCTCTGTTCTTTGAACAGTAGTGATGTGTCTCCTGCTTGGTCATGAACAGTAATGCCAGCATGGCTATGATCATTTTAATTTTCATCAATCTCAAATAAGTTTTCTTTCATTTTCCTTCTCAAAAGTAAATAAATGAATACACCAGGGTTTTCCCTCCACTCTACCCAGGCGATGCTGGGTAGCAGCTTCTAGTACTAAATAAAGTAAAAAAAAAAAAAAAGAAGGTATTTACATCTTCTCTACTTGGAATTCTGGGACAATAGTCTTGGGAAAGGTATGCATCCAACTACTCTCTCTCCAGCTATGGGTAAATAGGACACTGGGTTCTTTAACCTTGGTTAAGCAACTGGTCTAGCAAGACCACAGGTACCTCTACTCTGGGTCAGAGTGGACCAGGGAGCAATGGTGATAAAGGGGTCCTCCACATTCCCCAAACCCCAGAAATGGAACCTCACCATCAGATAGAGTTTAACGTCATTCCCAGGACATGATGATCCTCAGCCACTGCCTTCTAGCACCCATATGATAAAAAGGGTCGGGACTTGCCATAAGGGCAACTGAGTTGGGGCAATCATATAGGTGCTAGGGCTTGACGTGACCACCTGATTGATCGGAGTGGGCCCTCTCCGACTGCCTGTCTAGCCTAAGTAAGAGCCAAGGGGATTGTTGCATGTCATGGACTGCTCAGACACTTGGGTTCCATCCTTAAGCATCACAGGTCACCACCCATGGCCAACAGGTAGCCCCATTTTATTAATTCTATAAAATAGAAGTCCATGCTTGATCTCTTTTTCCTCTGTTCTTTGAACAGTAGAGATGTGTCTCCTGCTTGGTCATGAACAGTAAAGCCAGCATGGTTATGATCATTTTAATATTCATCAATCTCAAATAAGGTTTTTTCCATTAAAACATATTCTCTCCCACACTCGAAGAAAGTTCTACAATGTCGACAACATGGACAAACTATTTGGAAAAATAGATCCAAGAGGATATTAAACTTTTTGAAAAGAACCGGCCTCTTATCAAGGATGTAAGTTCATAGACCTACAAAAATCACCCACTCACTTTTTTGATGTTCAAATTCTCAACAGAAAACTTGATTACAGCAAATAAAGCCCTATACATTTTTGAATACCTAATTACCAATAGAAGTATTCGGCATAAAATAACCCAAGGCGTTGATATTCCATAAAACCCAATCAGCCAAACCAGAGATGCAGTTGATGTATTCTAATGCCCCAGCTGACAGGGCAGACCAAATCTGGGACAAAGATGTGTGTTAATTTAAAGGTCAGTAAGTACCTTCTCTTGGAAAAGGATTGCCAATAATGTAATCATTAGTAGAAAAATGAAGAGAGTGTTAATTTTGTCATTAACTTCTCAATAATTCACTAATTACTTTAGCAATATACGCCATATTAACACGAGAAAAAGCAACAGAAAGTTAATTAGATTCAACAGAAAATATTCATTAGGATGTTTCATTCAAAGTCGTTTACACAGATAATTACATTGGAGAATAAGTAGTAAATTCTATACAAACCTTTTTTTTTTTTCAGGATTTTTAAAGTTTTGTCATGGTTGAGAACAGGAAACCCCCGTGGACTGAATAAGGTTATTTCCTATAACTCCAATCTAAAAAAAGGGGAACCACTCTGAATGAATTTTATCTGTTAATTAATCTACCCATTATTTTCCCATTAAACCAACCCTAACCTTAACCCTAATCCTAACCCCTAACCCGTCTTCTTTTTCCCTAGTAGATCAATAAATAATAAATAAATAATTTATCAGTTAATCAGTCAATCAGAGTGGTTCCCCTTTTTTAGGTTGGAGTTATAGGAAATAACCCTGAAAAAAGGGTTAGGTTCAAAGTTCCATGATAGCTCCCTATTATGACAAGAAGGTTCCCGATTACAACAAGAAGGTTCCCGAGTTTGAAAAGAAAGTTCCCGAGTCTGAGAAGGTTCTCGAGTCTGAGAAGAAATACCTGAAGAAGGCCGGAGGGCACATCAACTGAAACGTTGTACCTGATAACAATGAAGATGAGAACAATAGTCCGAATAATACTAAAAATCTTTTTTTTTTTCATGATCTTTTAAGTTTTGACATGATTGAGACAATCAAGATTTCTCCTCATGTAAAAAAAAAAAAAAAATGATATATTCAGTCGCTCAAACAATTTCTGATATACTCCTTCCACTTTTTCAGTTGTATGTACAGAAGAAACCATATGCTTGGAGTGTCTGACACATACCTTATATGATACTAGAAATAAATTTTACTCTACTTATGGACATTAATGGGTATGTGATATATCCTGGTTAAGGGATATATTCTGAAGTTCGTATTTGGTATATTATCGCAGTAGTAATTGGTACATCAGTTAGTAATCCGTCTCTGAGCAGTCGTGGTGTCGTCTAGCGAATAAAGTTAGCTGGTAAGGCATACAGTACTTGGACCAACACAGTGTCGACTATTTATAATGACACTGTCCAATCAGATTATAGTGAGGGGGTACCAAGGTATTTTACATATTCATTATATCAGTATGTCTCAATACTTATAAATACAGGAGTATTATACTGACTGGGTTGTCTTATACAACTAGCAATGGTTTAACTTCTTTCATACCACTGGCAAGTATTTTATTTTGTTAATGTTATAAAGATTCCATTTCATTTCCAACTTCCGTTTGGTTATTTCTCATTTAGTAACTTTTTTTAGGTTACAACACTTTACATGACAAACTCAGTAAAAAAAGAAACAATTAATTTAAATTTACTTGAAATGTGTGTATATATACATATTATATATATATATATATATATTTTACCAACCCTTCCTCACAAGCAGGATGCGACACAAGGTCAATTTCTTAAGTGGAGTTTAACAGGTATACATCCTACTAATCTCCCTCCAGCTATAGGTAAATAGTAAGACAGACTGGGTTCTTTAACCTTGGCTAGGTAACCAGTCTAGAGAAGTAAAACTCTGAATTCAAAACTGTTAAACGCTGCACACATCCTGCTTGTGTGTGTGTTGGGGGGGGTAAATATAAGTTAAAAGTTATCAGAGTGGCTATTGTTGGTATCAGTCGGACAGCAAGAAAGTCTATCCCTTTTTTGCTAGCGTTAGACTAGATTGTTTTTGCTGAAGTGGAGCACCACACCTACCATCAACTCCCGACTTTATCACACAGAGAAGATTACCCAATCTGTGCTACACATGCGCTTAGTTGGCAGGGAACCTAGAACCTTGGGATTCCTATGCCAGTGCCCTATTTACCCATAGCTGGAGGGAGAGTAGTTGGATGCATACCATTTACCCATAGCTGGAGGGAGAGTAGATGGATGCATACCTTTCCCAAGAATATTGTCCCAGAATTCCAAGAAGAGAAGATATAAATACCTTTTTTTAATATTATTTCTATTGAATGCATTTACCCAACCCCTCCTCCATGTCAGGATGTGACACAAAGTAAATTTCTAAGCAATACTAAACTGGCCCCTAAATATGTATAAGTATAAAATATGGTCAGGAGGATGGACAAAGGCCGCATCCCCAAAGACCTACTGTGTGGCGAATTAGCAGAGGGCACCCGACCAGTAGGGAGACCACACCTGCACTTTAAAGATGTCTGCAAGAGAAACATGAAGACGTGCCACATTAAAACCAACACATAGGAGGCTTGTGCAGAAGACCGTGTTACCTGTGCGACTCCTCGTCAAACAAGGAATGAAAAGGAGTGAAAAAGAGAGGAAAGTAACCGTCATGGAAAAGAGAGACAAAAGAAAGGAGAGACAACAGCAACTCCAGCAAGCATAACTGTTTGTTTGCAGTCACTGCACCAGAGATTGCCATTCAAAAATTGGTCTGATCAGCCACTCATGCAGTTGCACATTAAAAAAAAAAAAATGGACACTACGCTATCATCTTTAGCAGACAGAAGGATGCCTACAAAAATATGGTAAATATATATAAGTATCGTCAATCGTTGGGGTGACTTAAAGTCGGTATCAGCTAGACAGCGTGGGAATCTATCCCTCTTTCACTAGCGCTAGACCAAGGAGATTGTTTTGGCATCTGAGGTGGAGCGCCACATCAGCTCCTCACTTTACTGCACAGATCCCTGTGCTACTCATATGCTGAGTTGGCGAGGGCCGGTATCAAACCAGGAACCTTGTGGTTCCTAGTTGGACGCTCTACCGACTGAGCTATACAAGCCCCTTATATAAACTGTATTTGATGGCATATAAGACGCACAGGCATATAAGACGCACACCCATTTCAGCAGGTCAGATTTAGGAAAAAAGTTTTTAGTGTATTTAAGCATATATTGTTGAAAACAGTCTAGCTGTGCATTACACAAGCAGAACCATAGCTGTATAAAAGCAATTTGGCCGTACAGGCAAGCAATAAGCGTACACAAGACATCTCAATAGCAGGAAATAATAATAATAATAAAATTAATAATAATAATAAAACTTCACCTACGATGTATAAGACGCAAGGCAATTTTTTGAGCAAAATTTTGGAAAAAAAGTGCGTCCTATACGCCGTCAAATAATGGAAGCGTCTGGTGTAATGGTTAAAGTCATGGAAAATGGACTCGTCGGCACGAGTTCAAATCCTGGACGTGGTAACTGCATTTTCACTTAGCGCTAATACCCTTGGGAAAGGTATGAATCCTAGTCTCCCTCTAGCTATGGGTAAATAGTAGGGCAGACCAGGCTCTTTAACCTTGATTAGGCAACGGTCTAGGAGAAGGAAAACTCTGAATTCAAAACCTGTTGAACTCCGCTTAAGAAATTGACCTTGTGTCACATCCTGCTCGTGCGGAGGGGTTGGTAAATATATATATGCCATCAAATACGGTAATTATAAAAACTACTAATACTGTGTACTTTTATTGTATACCATTAAAATATTTCTGTGGTTTGTCAATATCCTATTCATTTCATCTGTCCCCCCCCCCCCAAATGTGACAAGCCCCTCCCTTCTTCCTTCCCCAAAGGTTGAGAACCAATGATTTAACTGATATATATACAAACGATTATACGTTTCCGGTATTCTATCAACTAATAATGTGTGTTCTATACTTGGAAAGATGGTGACAAAAATCACAGTGGAGCAGAATAAATAGGGCAGTCAATAGATGAAATAAAACGAAGTGATCACCCTGTTACTTCTACCCCACTCTGGGAGAGGGGGGGGGAGAGAGAACAGAAAAGAGTGAGAAGACAGAAAAGGGGAGAGAGAGAGAAGAGAAAAGAGAAAAGAAGTGAAAGAAAAGGGAGAGGAGAAAAGACAGAGAGGGGGAGAAAAAGAAAAAGAGGGGAGAAAAGAAGTGTGTTCTCTACTAGGGAAGTTGGGGACAAAAATTACCGAGTGGAGCAGAATAAATAGGGCAGTCAATAGACAAAATAAAAGGAAGTGACCCCGTGTTACTTCTGCCCCACCCTCGGAGAAGGGGGGGGAGAGAAAAGGAGAGTGAAGAGAAAAAGGGGACAGAGAAAAGAAAAAGGAAGAGAGAGAAGAGAAAAAAAGAGAAAGAAAGAGAGAGAGAGAGGAGAAAAGTAGAGAGAGAGAGAGGAGAAAAGTAGAGAGAGAAAGAAAGAAAGAGAGGGGGAGAAAAAGAAAGAGAGGGGTGAGAGAGAAGGGAAAAAGAGAAGAGAAAAGGAGAGAAAGAACATGGAAGAGGAGAGAGAGAGAGAGGAGAAAAGGATAAAGAGAGAAGATAAAAATAGAGAGAAAGATAGAAAGGAGAAAAGGATAAAGAGAGAATATAAAAATAGGTAGAGAGAGAGGAGAAAAGGATAGGGAGAGAAGATAAAAATAGAGAGAGAGAGAGAGAGAGAGAGAGAGAGGAAAACGGATAGAGAGAGAAGATAAAAATAGAGAGAGAGGGAAGGAGAAAATGGTAGAGGGAGAAGATAAAAATAGAGAGAGAGAGAGAGAGAGAGAGAGAGAGAGAGAGAGAAGAGAAAATGATAAAGAGAGAAGATAAAAATAGAGAGAGGGGAGAAAAGGATAGAGAAGATGAAAATAGAGAGAAAGAGAGAGGAGAAAAGGATAAAGAGAGAAGATAAAAATAGAGAGAGAGAGAGGGGGGAAGAAAAGGATAGAGAAGATGAAAATAGAAAGAAAGAGAGAGGATAAAAGGATAAAAAGAGAAGATAAAAATAGAGAGAATAGAGAGAGAGAGAGGGGAGAACATATATAGAGAGGAGATAAAAATAGAGAGAGAGAGGAGGAAAGGATAAAGAGATAAAATAGAGAGAGGAGAAAAGGATAGAAAGAGAAGATAAAAAGAGAGAGAGAGAGAGAGCGAAAGAGAGGAATAAAAGGATAGAGAAAGAAGATAAAATAGAGAGAGAGAGAGGAGAAAAGGATAAAGAGAAAAGAGAAAAATAGAGAGAGAGGTGGGGAGAAAAAGAGAGGGGAGAAAAGGAGAGAGAGAGAGAGAGAGAGAGAGAGAGAAGAGAAAAGCAGGGAGAAAAGGGGAGATGGTGACTAAAAAAATTACAGAGTGGAGCAGAAGAAATAGGGCAGTCAATAAACAACATAAAAGGAAGTGACCCTCTCCCCCCTGTTAATTCTGCCCCACCCTGTATGCAAAATAAATTTGGAGCAAAGCAGATTGTCTCTAAAATTCATTCTTTACTTCCACTCCTTGATAAAAATAAATAAATAAATAAACAAAAATTCTGTTCTACTTATATAAAGTAGACAAGTTGTAACTATTCGAGTCCGCCAAGGGAAGGGGGTCACCTAAGCTATTTGTGACCCCCTAGATTAAACCTTCTTACTGAGGATGAGCAAACGATCATTTACTGAAGTGGTTCTCAACCTTTTTTTTCCTATGGACCCCTTCGATTTGATTTGGTTTGGTTAAATGGTGTATCAAATCGTTTGAGTTATTTAATGCCCCAATTTAATTCATTTGTGACAGTTTGATTAAAGGGGAAAAGAAGAGAGAGATAATAGAAAGAAAGGGTAGGGGAAAGGAGAGAAGAGAAAAGGAGAGGGGGAGAAAATGAGAGAGAGAGAGAGAGAGAAGAAAAGAAAAAGAAAGAGGAGCAGGGGGAGAACAGGAAAGAGAGAGAGAAAAGAGAAATGGTGAAAAGGGAGGGGAGAAAATGAGAGAGAAAGAGAGAGAGAGAGAGAGAGAGAAAAAGAAAAGGAAAGGAAAGAGGAGAAGGGGGAGAACAGCAGAGAGAGAAGAGAAAAGACGAAAAGGAGGGGGAGAAAATGAGAGAGAGAGAGAGAGAGAGAGAGAGAGAAAAGGAAAGAGTAGAAGGGGGAGAACAGGAGAGAGAGAAGAGAAAGGGAGAGAGGGGAGAATAGAAAAGATAGGCAGAGAGACAGGAGAAAAGGAGAGAGAGAAGAGAAAAGAGGAGAGAGGTGGAGAAAGAGAGAGAGAAGGAAAGAGAGAAGAAAAACGGGGAGAGGGAAGAAGAGAGAGAGAAGAGAAGGGAAAGTAAGAGAGAGGGAGAGAGAGAGAAAAGGAGAGAGAAAGAGAAGAGACATCTTTGATTTCCTCACCCTGCCTTTTTTCAATACTTTCTTAATAAAAGTAAAGTCGTTAGGGGTGGCCTAAAGTTGGTATCAGCCAGTCAGTGAGGGAGTCTATCCCCTTTTCACTAACACTAGTCCAAAGAGATTCTTTTTGCATCTGAGGTGGAGAGCCACACCTACCACCTACCATCAGCTCCTTACTTTACTGCACAGATCCCTGTACTGCTCATACGCTGAGTTGGCAAGGGCCGGTATCAAACTAGGAACATTGTGGCTTCTAGCTGAATGCTCTACCAACTGAGCTAACCCAGCCCTTATTAACCGAGTTCATGTGTCTTGAACAAGATGGAGACATCTCTTCAATGTCAAGTCTCTGAAATTAGTTCACATACCTTGGTAGTAATATCTCATCCTCAGAAAGCAATGTCAATATACACATAGAAAAGGTATGGACTGCTGTTGTTAGATTATCGATCATATGGAAATCTGATCTCTCTGATAAGATAAAGCAATAATTTTTCCAAGCAGTTGCCATATCAGTGATACTGTATGGTTGAATCACTTGGATGAAACAATTGTTAAAAAAGCTTGATCGTGTAGAATAATCAGCTGAACTTGCACAAAGGTGTCAAAATTAGGGTGACCCAGAAAAAATAGAACCCACAAATTTTGTAATAAAACTGTTAATTTTAACTATGGTTAAGGTTTAGGGTTAGAGTTATGGTTAGGGTTAAGATTAGGGTTAGGTTTGGGGTTTAGGGTTAGTTTAATGGGAAAATGAATAAATAATTTGGGTTCTGTTTTTTCTGGGTCACCCTGTATACCGGGGACCCAGAGAAAACAGAACCCACAAATTTTGTAATAAAACTGTTAATTTTAACTAGGGGGGTTTAGGGTTGGGGTTAGGGGTTAGGCTTAGGCTTAGGGGT
>CM042157.1:65967535-65997535 GCA_023376005.1 Doryteuthis pealeii
GTTTGGTTGGTTTGTTTGTTTTACAGCATATTAACCCTTTTGGGTCATTTAATGTTGAAAAAAGTCATTTTGATAAAAGTTTCTATGTTTCAAGTTCTTAATATTTTCAAATTGATATAAATAATTTTATCAACTTCATTTGGTTTGGTTTGTTTTGGTTTGTTTTGTTTTACAGTATATCAACCCTTTCCGGGTCATTTAATGCTGAAACAAGTCATTTTGATAAAAGTTTCTATGTTTCAAGTTCTTAATATTTTCAAATTGATATAAATAATTTTTATCAACTTCATTTGGTTTGGTTTGTTTTGTTTTACAGTATATCAACCCTTTCAGGTCATTTAATGCTGAAACAAGTCATTTTGATAAAAGTTTCTAGTTCTTAATATTTCAAATTGGTATGAATAATTTTCATTTGCTTCATTTGGTTTGGTTTGGTTTGGTTTGGTTGTTTAATGGTATAATAACCCTGTGGGTTATTTAATGCCAAAAACTGTTAGAGTGTGAGACAAAAGTTGGTGCTCAAGCTTCTTTTACAGGTGTATTTTTGTATTTTTTTTAGTTACTGTTTGGGTTTTATCTTATGTCAACAGGGGGGGGGGCTAATGTCGGTATCAGCCAGACAGCAATGGAGTCTATCCCCTTTTCACTAGCGTAGACTAAGGAGATTATTTTAGCGTCTGAGGTGGAGCGCCACACCTACCATCAGCTTCTCTTTACTGCACAGATCCCTGTGCTACTCATATGCTGAGTTGGTGAGGGCCGGTATCAGACCAGGAACCTTGTGATTCCAAGCCGAACACTATACCAACTGAGATTAATGTACACCAAAAGAAGTTTTAGTCATATTGAAAGCACCAGTTCCTGCTAGATCGCTGAAGTTAAGCTGCAATGAGCCTGTTCAGTACTTAGATGGGTAATCATTTTAAACAGCAGGTACTGTAAGAAACCAAATATCAAATAACTTGATTCAGTATTAAATGACCCGAATAGGGTTGATCTTCCATAAAATAAAACAACCAAACAAACAAAAGTATTCATGGTACAAAATTTAGTGTGATGCTATGTTTCTATGATATCATAATGTTTTTTTTTTTATCTATTTACCCCATAGATGGGAACCTAATTGGTACTACCACTCTGGGTCAGAGTAGACCTGGGAGTAATGGCGATGAAGGGGTACTCCACAATTCCCAAAGCTCTAAAATTGGAACTTCCCCATTAGATGAAGTAAACATTAGTCTTACCCCAGAAAGGTGTGTTTTTTTTTTCTTTAATAACTAAACATAATATGAATGAGGGTCAAAATAAAAGTTATCTATATCACTCATAGTTGCTGGCATTTTTCAACTGTATTTTTCTTGAATAGCAGGAACTATTAGATGAAGTTTAACATCAGTTTATCAAAATGACTTGATTCGGTATTAAATGACCCGGAAAGGGTTGATCTGCCATAAAATAAAACAACCAAGCAGCCAAAATCTAGTGTGATGATATGTTTCTAAAATGGGATGACATCAGAACGGTAAAGATGAATTTCATCTTTGGGATCTAAAAACAAATATTTCCAAAAAGTCTGAATTTAGAAATTAGAGCAACGCATTCCATTTCAATAAGTCTGTTGTCTCCATTGAGATGGAAAAATTCCTTACGACTATCTCCATTTTTCAATCTTTGAATTCTTAGCAAAGAATATCAAAAGCTTCATTGTCCAAGAAGATACAGTATCATTATTTTGATATCTGCCTGCTGTAAGACATACAGAAAACAAAAAGTGGTTCTCAACCTTTTTCTATTTATGGCTCCCTAGGGTGATTTAGGCCGCAAAATATGGTGGTTAAGGTGATGATATACAAGGTGTATCAAAAAAGAATCGAGAATTTTAAAACTTTTTGACACACCTTGTATTCAGAAAATAAATAATATTCCATTCATTATTCATTTCCATCTTGGTAAATACAGCTTTAAACTTGGTGCTTTTTTTACACACCTTGTAAAGTAAAAAAATTTCCGGGCGGCCTAATGTCGGTATCAGCAAGACTGTAAGGGAGTCTATCCCTTTTTCTCTAGTGCTAGACCAAGGAGAAATTTTAGCATCTGAGGTGCAGTGCCACACTACCATCAGTTCCTCACTTTACCGCACGGATCCCTGTGCTACTCATAAGCTGATGTGGCGAGGGCCGGTATCGAACCAAGAAACTTGTGATTCCTAGCCGAACACTATACCAACAGCGCTAATGAATGGAACGTTTTTTTTTCAGAATACAAGGTGTGTCAAAAAGTACAATAAATATTGATACTTTTTTGACATAACTTGTATAACAAGAAAATGTATGGTAGCAAAAGAAAATGGATAAGAGAATTAGATTCACTTCGTTTATTTAAAACTAGAAGTGGCTACCTGGCGTCACCTGGGTAGAGGGGGGATTTTTAAAAGTTAGTCTTGCAGATCCATTATTACTTATCACAAGTTAGATCCTCACTGGATGCCCCATAAAATCTCATGTAAATATATAACAATATAGTAAGAATTTTAATTCAATAATTTACAATTTAAACAAAAATACAATATAAAATGAGGCGATTAATTCAATCAATCAACGTCATATTTCAATTACTTTCTGTACTATACAAATTGAATTTTTAAAATCTTCCCAATATAAATAAAATCTTCATTATTTTTGCTCAAAAACCAAGCCCTGGTGATAGTGAATGTATATATATATTTATTTTGTTAATTGTTTATTTTCGAAGTTCCTCTGGACATATAAATATACACAACTGCCCTTTATATATGTATAGATAAACAAAAGTTGAAAAATGTAGATATGATAAAGTTCTTTTCACTTGGTGAAGTGAGAGTAGGTGAGGGGGTGAAAATCTGTTTCTTAGCGGGTGATTTGGTTGCGTGTGGATGGTAATTGAGGCGGTAGGATGCAACACAAGGTCAATTTCTTAAATGGGGTTTAACAGGTTTGAATTTAGAATTTTCCTTTCTACACTGCTTGTCTATCCAGGGTTAAAGACCAGTCTGCCCTACTATTTACCCATAGCTGAGGAGAAAACTAATTTAAACCAAAGAGGATCTCTTCTCGTTAGTCAAAAACTACATTGAGAGTTCCTTCTCCCCCTCCTATCTTTAGAATTAAAAGTTAAAGCTTCGGGTTTAATACGGTCCTTGCCAACTCAGATAATGAGTAGCACCTTGGGTAATCTGTTTTGTGCTGTAAAGGGAGGAGCTAATGATAGATGTTGTGCTCCATCTCAGCAAAACAATCTCCTAGCTCATACAAATGATAGGCCACTCCACCAACTTTAGTTACTATTATTATTATTATTATTATTATTATTATTATTCACTCCTTTTGAGTTTTCACATCAACGTTAGCTAATGGTGTTTTCACTGGAGTCTGAGTGACAGCAAGTCTCCTCAGGTCTCCAGGACTCTTCTGAGTATTCTGGCAGATTGCAGCAGTGCAGTATTCTGGATGGTCTCAATCTTTCCTCTGATGTCCAGATTTTGCAATCCTTTTTCAATCCCTTTGGGACCGTTCCAAGTGCACCAGCTACAATCGGTATCACTTTGACTTTCATATTCCATAACTTTTTCAGTTCTCTGGCAAGGTCAGGTATTTGTCCATTTTTTCATTTTCCTTCAGCTTCACCCTGTGATCTGCTGGAACTGCAAAATCCACCGTTGACAAGTTCTTTCTTTTTTGTTAATCAACACTAAGTCTCGTCTTCTTGCTGGGATGAGGTGATCCTTTTTATTTCAAAGTTCCAGAGAATTTTATGCATTTCATTCTCAAGAACAGATTCTGGTTTATGCATATACCATTTTGTTGTATGGTCAAAATTTAATTTTTTGCAATATTCCCAGTGGATCACCTTCCCAACCCAGTCATGCCTTGTTTTGTATTCCGTTGTGCTAGTTTGCTACATTCGCATAGTACATGGTTTACAGTATCATCTCTATTACCGCATAGTCTACATTTACTATTTTGTTGGGTCTTATCAATTTTCACTTTGATATAGTTTGTCCTTAGGCATTTTTGTGCAGCAATTATTAGTGATGCAGTTTCTTTTTTGAGGGTTCCTTTTCTTAACCATGTCCAGATTTTTTCATGTGCAACCTTCTGATTTGTCTTTGAATGTCCAATAATTGTTTTTCTTCCCATTTTTGTTTCTAGTCTTTGTTGTTTTCTGTTTGTCCATATGTCACATTACTATTGTTGACCACCATAAGTAATCTTTTGTTCTCTCTGTTAGTCTTCGAGTTGTTGGATTGTGGTTTCTACGCAGTCCTCTATGTTGGCCAAGACCTCTTCCCCTTCCTTTCTTGACACATATAATCTATCATCTCTAGGGTGGAGAGCCTTGTGCATGGTCATTAATTTCTCGTCCTTTGGTCAATCTGTCTGAGTTCTTCTTTTTTCCATTTTAAGAATGGTCGAGTATCTATAATGGGGACAGCCCAGGTATTATTCTCTTGATCAGATTTCTGCTGTTAGTTTGGTTTCTAGAAGTTTTCTAGTCCTGAGATATTTTTTAAACATTTCCTTCATTTCTGCTTGCTTGATATTGTCTGCTTCTAAAATTCCTAAGTATTTGTAACTTTCATTTTCATCAAGTGATTTTATAGTATCCTGATTTGGCAGTTGTATTCCGTCCATTAATTTTCTTTCACCCGATTATTACTAGCATAGCACATTTTTCAATTCCAAATTCCATCCCTATATCCTGGCTATATATTCTAATAGTTTGTACTAGGGTTTCTAATTCTTTTTCATTTTTGCAAAATTTTTATGTCATCATGTACATAAGATGGTTTATCTTTTCTTGTGAGTTGGTGAATTTGTATACCCCTGTACATTTTTTAAGTATATGATTGAGTGGCATCATTGCTATAATGAACGTAGTGGTGATAATGAGTCTCCTTGGAAGATACCTCTTTGGATCTTTACTCTTGCCAGGGATTGCTTTCCGGTTTTTAATTGAACTCGCCAGTTTTCCATGGTTTTTCAATGAAGTTTATGATGTTGTTGGAAATTTTGTACATTTTTAAACATTCTAAAATCCAGGTATGTGGGACCATTCATAGGCTTTTCGGTAATTGATCCACACCATTGCAATATTTTTCTGTCTACTTTTTACTTCTTTAAGAATGTAATAGTCTATATACAGTAAGTCGTGTGTACCTCTTTTTCCCTTGCGGCATCCTTTCTGTTTTTCTGGGAAAGTTTCCGCCAATTAAGTGAAAAGTATATTTCTTCTTTTATAACAGCAGTCAATATTTTCCACATCATGGGTAGACAAGTTATTGGTCTATAATTTCTGAGGATGTTTCCTTTTGTGGTCTTTCTGGATTGGGTAGTTATCCCTTTTGTCATCCATTCGGGTACTTCTGTTTCTTGTAGACATCTGTTCAGTTGCTGGGCCATTCTTTTGTGGATAGAAGTAAATTTTTTGAACCAGAATCCATGTATGCATCATGGCCTGGTGTTTTCCAATTTGCTACTTCTTGAGTACTGATTTGAGCATAATTATATGAAACTTGCTTTCCACAGTTCATTCTTATATCACTTATCCATTTGATTTCTTGTGTTCTTTCCTCTTCCATTATCACTCCAAATTTTCTGTTCTGTTGCATTTGGTGTCCCGTGTTTGTTTTTGATCCATTAATTTTTCTTAAAAATTTATTTCATTGTTTTGGAAGGTCCTATTTTGTTTGTACTGTTTAGTTCTTTCTTGATATCTTTTGAGTCTTCCTTCTATAGCTGATATCTTTTGATTACTTCTCCATCTTAATTTGCTGTTGTCTTTTAACCTTTTTAGCTAATGTGTGTTTGTATTTTTGTTTAAAGTATTTGTTTGTTGTAGTTTTTCTTTTTTCTTTCCAATCTGACACTCCACCCAGCTTTAGTGTTTCTGTTTGTTTCTCTGTTTGTGTTAGTGTTGTGCACCCCTACAAAACGTAGGGGTGCACCAATTCTATCGCAGACTAGCTTTTCTCCTGCATAGATAAGGTTGAGTTCAGTGATATTGTTTGTTAGGATGTTCATTATTTTGTTTATCTTTTCAGTTTCTTTCTGGATTTTTTTTCCATTCTATCTTTCTTAGGGTGGTAACGTACTCTTCTTATCAGCCATGATTTATTGTATAAGTTCTATATCCATTCTCTGTTCTTGTGTTAGTTTTGTTTGTTAAGGTAGGTTGTACAAGGTCTTGATTGCCAGCTGTTTTTCATTTTGTTTAGTTGTTTCTTGATGGATTTGTATTCCTTGATTTTCCTTTCCACAATATCTCTATTATCTCAAGATCAGAGAAAATTTTTTATTCAGGATCATTCTTGCTTGGTCTGCCAATCTTTGGCTGGTTGTGTTGAAATTATTATTGTCATTTCCAAATCTGAAGCATTCTTTTTCTATAACCTCTCTGTGCTTGGTTGCTCTTAAAATAACAATGAAGTACTTGTATGTTATTTTCTCTGGTCCATATTTTCTTTGTCTCTCAGCTGGCACGTTACTGGGTCATCTCTTGGCTGGCATGTTATTGGGTCGTCTCTCGGCTGGCACGTCACTTGGTTGTCTATCGGCTGCACTACCCTTTTTCCTTGTATATCTCAAAGAACAAAAAGAGCAACAGCAGCCTACATGCATATACGGTTGATCATCTACCCCCTGTTTGATACAATGGGTATATACTGATTATTTATTCTTCTTTCTGGGGATGATTCATCTTGTGTGGGTATCTGAATAAAAAGTTGAGCCAACATTCGCAGGATGCAGACCGGGTCCCCATATTGGCCATCAAGGAAGCACCTGCCCATCATGTCCCACAGACCCGAAGTCTGCGCTTCCATGACTAATATACTTTATTTCAGACATTTTTCATGAGGTGGTATAGTGTGTTTATACCAGACCAGGGGCTGTTTAAAGCCTGAACCCCTGACACAGGACAGAAAAAAAAAAAAAAAGAAATTTCGTACATTTTACGACACAAATATGCTCCCACACACCGCCAGGCCCCCTAAATATGTGGCACCCCTTCATCCATGATAATGCCCATCAATTCCCTCATAGCACATTCTGTGCACACAGGTAAGTGATATCATACATGCAGAAACACCCCCAGAAAGTGGACCTAGCCATATGTAAGAAACCTACTTTGTGTAAAGGCAATCATTTCACTATGATCACACCAAATCACTCATTGTATGGTGTATTTTTTTTTTTCTTAGATGTACAAGATTACGCAATCATGTCTTCACAATGCTGGTAAGCAGGATTTTGAACTATTGAGGCTAAAATGCTGTATGGTGGGTGCACTGAGAAATAGTTATTGTGGCGTTATTTTGTATTTGCCTGGAGAGTTGTCTGCCCGTTTAGTTTCGCTGGTCTTCGCATGGGCCTCGGGTGTATTTAAGTGGCTGATTTGAACGTCTCTCTCCTTTTTCCTGTTGCTCGACCTAAGAGACACTATGGGTTAGACTCTGGTATACCCCCTTCTTGTTTGGGGCTTTGCCCCCCCCTTACATTACTGTAAGTGATTCATACAGCATGGACTATTCCTAGTCTCATGTCTGTTGCTTTTATGTTTGTCCTTTTTACATGTAACTTTGTATTACTTATGTATGTATGTTCATGTACACTCTATGTAATATGTACCCTGTTTATTCTGTGCTGTATATAAAATGTTTTGTCTATCAACCTTTGTCAGAGTTTTATCTTCAAGTATTATCACTTAGAATCTTACAACTGGTGACCCCGACGTGATGAAAACGTTTTGTGAAGGCTTTGTTTCATATTTGGAACTTTGAATCCTACCGTATGATACTTTAGACTGATATCAAAAAAGGTCAGTCATTGACTTATCCCCATTGTCAACTAATAGATTAGTGTTATATGAGGTAGTCATAACAGTATATGTGTATCAGGTATTACTTGCTAGGGTTAGCATATGGTAGAGAATGCATTTATAGCATCTTATTAATGTGGATAGACAATGAGTTGGGTATCTAGGTACAGAAAGCCTATGTAGGATGTCATTAATTCATAGATAATACCCCCTTACAATTTCTTAAGTTTAAATTTGTCCACATGACCCCTTTCCTTGTTGAATAAGAAACCTTTTAAATAAATTTAAATAGATCAGTTCCAATACCATTTACGCCACTTTATCTCAAAGATATATGTTTTTACCAGCATATACATTAAGTTAGAGCTAGATATTAAAAACATCACTGAATGTATGGTTGAAAAGCTAAGATATGATATATCTATTATTATTATTATTATTATTATTATTATTACTAGCAAATATATGCACCCTCCGGGTGCAAGTATTTAAGTTTAAAAGTAATAAGTATTAGATTAAATCAGAAAGGCTAATGAAACTAATTAAGATGCAGATAAAAAGATTTGAAACAGAGGAGGGTATAATCGAAAAATAGAACAACCGAAACTTACTCTTTCCATCACTTCCGTTTTTCAATGCTAAAATTTTGCTAATTTAACTATTTAGTTAAAATAGGAAGTAAAGAATAAAATTAGTTATCTTCTTATTAATGGATTTCTTTTAGAATTTATCCACACGAGAATTTGCTCATATTCATTAAGATAAAAATGAAATATTAAGCACATTTTTATTAAAAGCATTTTTAAATATCAATACTGCAATATTAAGGCTTACCGTTTACACTGTAAACCGCTATTTTGTTGTATATATAAATACAATTGCATGTTATCAGTATTCAGGTAAAGCCAACAGTACTAATAATATCAAACAGTTTTATTAGTTATTGAGGTTTAAATAAAAATGAAATCATGGAAAATGTGATGTAAATAACTAAGGAAATTGTGAGTAGAGTAGTAATATAGTTTCGGTTACAGACAGAAAAACATGCAATCTCCATTATAATAAGATTATTAAAGGGGTTACTTGAACAGATATAATCACACACAAAAAAAATCCTGAGTTCAACAAGAAACACCTGAAGAAGGCCAGTGGGCACATTGACTGAAACATTGTGTATATAACAATAAAGATGAGGACATTAGTCAGAAAAATTCAAATAGTACAAGCTAGCAGGACCTGTGGAGATACCACAGTATGATAATTTAATCATTCCTATGTTTGATATATTTACTTAAGAGCTATTGCAAATAGTTCAATATCTAAAAAGTACAATAATCTTGATTAAACTCTCTCTCTCTCTTTTCTCTCTCTCTCTCTCTCTCTTTCTTTCTCTCTCTCTCTCTCTCTCTCTTTTCCTCCTCTCTCTCTCTCTTTCCTCTCTCTCTTTCCTCTCTCTCACTCTTTTTTTCTTTCTTTCCTTCTTTTCAACTTTTCATTATGTTTGATTGAAACAGATTAGCGTTATCGCTTCTGCGCACTAACCCCCTCTCTCTGTTTTTCCTCTAATTTCTTTGTTTCTTTTTTCTTATATTTCTTCTGTGTAGCATGTCCTTTTTCTACCCTTTCTTTCTTCATAATAAAAACGGAATAGTCCATTATTTAGCAGAGGCGATGACACTCATAAGAAATAAGAATTCTGCGGATAAGCAACACAAGATAATCATGATTTAAATTTTTGCATTTTGTCTTGGCTGATCTGGACAGTCTCATTTTTAACCAGAGGGTGTTGAAAGATGATAACGGTTGTACAAATAAGGAACAAGGGTATTGATATATAGATTATCAAACCTCATCTCAAAAATTCAGACAGAAAAAAAGAGAAAAAATACTGATGTCAGCATGAAATAACCCAACAATGATTCATGCACTGTAAAACCAACCAACCAACCAACCAACCAACCAACCATCCAGCGCACTGACCAACCAACCAACCAACCAACCAACCATCCAGCGCACTGATCAACCAACCAACCAACCAACCAACCATCCAGCGCACTGACCAACCAACCAACCAACATGCCATCCAACCTTGGTTGGTAATTGGTCAAGGAGAAGGAAACAAGCCAACCAGCCATTCAACCAACTAAACCATCCAACCAGCCCACTGACCAACCAATCAACCAAACAACCAACCAACCATCCAGCGCACTGACCAACCAACCAACCAACCAACCATCCACGCACTGACCAACCAACCAACCAACCAACCATCCAGCGCACTGACCAACCAACCAACCAACCAACCATCCAGCGCACTGACCAACCAACCAACCAACCAAACCATCCAACCTTGGTATGGTAATTGGTCAAGGAGAAGGAAACAAGCCAACAGCCATTCAACCAACTAACCAACCAACCAACCCACTGACCAACCAATCAACCAAACAACCAACCATCCAATCATCTGTCCAACTAACCAACCAACCAACCAGCCCACTGACCAACCATCTGCCTATCTGCAATCTGACCTTAGTATGGTAACTGATCTAGGAGAAGGAAACCAACCAACCAGCAACCAGCCAACCAACCAGCCATCCATTCAATCAACCATCCAGCCAGCCCACCGACCAATCATCTGACCTTGGTATGGTAACTGGTCTAGGAGAAGGAAACCAAACCAACCAATGACCAACAACTGACCAACCAACCAATCAACCAACCAACCAATCATCAGACCTTGGTATGGTAACTGGTCTAGGAGAAGGGAAACCAACCAACCAACCAACCAACCAACCAACCATCACCCAGCAATAAAATTCCCTCATTTTTGTGCTGGGGATGCATAACATTAACATTACAAAAGTGTTAGTTGCTGTCAGCAAAATAAATCAAAACACCTTAACAATGACTTTACTTTGTTACCTATGCTGTTTTTTTTGTGTTTTTTTTTGGGGGGGGGTGCAGTTTTTTTGGTTTTTTATGGGGGTGCAGTTTTTTTTTCAACTACCTGATTAATTCAATACTGAGGATGGGTAGAAATTGATATTCTCAAATAATACTTTGAGGTTATCACTATGAATTTCAACTGATCTACATTGTAACTGTTTTATTTAATCTTTCTATAATTTCTATTTTAATTGTTAATACTAATAATTATTGTTGACATGATACAGGCATATCTTTTAACTCTTTGCCTACTTTAAACCGCTCACAGCAGCAATCCCTCCAGTGACCAAGCAAAGTACAAAAACTGATAGTTCATTATAATTGAACAGAAAGACTCAGATTATTTGCATATGTGTTTATCTTTTTTTTTTCCTAATTTATATATAATGTCCGCCTGTAAGCCTGACAGGTAGGGTTCGAATCGCACACAAAGCACTGCTCTGTCTATAGCTCTGCTGATGAGGCCTAATGGGCTGAAATGTACATACAAAGATCGACTTTTTCTCGACTTGTTTACGCTTTACATTTAAACCGATATGCACGCCTAATTCATTTAATTATAATTAATTAATTAACAAATTAGGTATGACTTTAATTAAGCACATAATCTCCCTAAAAATTGTCGGCCTTCGCCATTTCAAACACATCGTTTGACCACTTCATATATATATATATATATGTGTGTGTGTGTGTGTGTGTGTAAGCAAGTAAAGTCATTGGGGTGGCCTAAAGTCAGTATCAGCCAGACAGTGAGAGAGTCTATCCCCTTTTCACTAGTGCTAGATCAAGGAGATTGTTTTGGTGGAGCGCTACACCTACCAATAGTTCCTCACTTTACTGCACAGATCCCTATGTTACTCATGCACTGAGTTGGCGAGGGCCGGTATCAACCCTGGAAGCTTGTGGTTCCAAGTGGAACGCTCTACTAACTGAGCTAAATGGCCTGTGATATATATATATATATATATATATACCAACCCCTCCACACAAATAGTATGTGACACATGGTCAGTTTCTTAAGCGGAGTTTAACAGGTTTGAATTCAGAGTTTTCCTTCTCTTAGACTGGTTACCTAGCTAAGATTAAAGAGTCCAGTCTGCTCTACTACTTATCCATAGCTGGAGTAGTTTGATGCATACCTTTCCCAAGGGTACTAGCGCTATGTGAAATGCAAAGAACCTTCTCCAGGATTTGAACTCGGGGCGACGAATCCATTTCTTATGACTCTAATCATTACACCAAGTACTTCCATATAATTTATTTATATGAATTCATCTGTTCTCCCCCACTAAACTATTGGTGAATAGTAGGGTAGACTAGGTTAGTAAATTGTTAGTATTAGATAGGAATCTGGGCCCATAACCCAGAGATCTGTAGATCGTTACTACGCTCTGCTATTAAATTCGTTAACTTCTCACCGACACAGTGTAGTGAGATAGCCAATGACGTGTTATCTCATTTACATATGTGTATTACTGCAGGACATATATAGAGACAGTTTAGGGGATTTGGGAGATTAGCTACGAGAAGCTGAACCCAGTGCTAAGATTAAGCACGAATAAATACTGCTGCAACAAGGAACACGAAACCACACCTCACAACACATGGCGTCGTCAATAGGCATACTTGCAAGTTTAGAGGAACCTGACTATGTTGAGATGTGGATAAAATGTTTTTCAGCCTTTGCTAGAAGCAAAAAATTACAAGACAAAAAGAACACCCCCAAGGATATTTAGGAGAAGCAATATCAACGAGGGGAATAAAACCTCTCCGTTTCAGGGAGGTGTAGTGAGATAGCCAATGGCATGTTATCTCATTTACATATGTGTATTACTGCAGGAGATATATAGAGACAGTTTAGGGGACTAAGGGAGTTAGCTACGAGAAGCTGAAACCAATGCTAAGATTAAGCACGAATAGATACTGCTGCAACAAGGAACATGAAATCACACCTCACAACACACAGTTTACTCACCAGTTGAGACTGCCGGCACTTCCCAAGTCAAATGATTTTTCTTCACTGACTAAATTTGTGTGTGCCTTAAGTAATGTCTGCTACAATCCCAAGCCTGCTTCTGATTGGCTGAAACAGTCTTATTTAAATTAAGTAAGTAAAGTTGTCGGGGCGGCCTAGAGTCAGTATCAGCCAACAAAAAAAATCATCACTTTGGGTATGTTCGCTCATTTAAAGTATTGGGTGGGTAAATTGTACACAGTGGATCTCCCTACACTGCAATCTTACCATAAACCGCTCACGTTTAGTTCATTATAATTGAGCAGAAGGACTCAGATTACAATAATAATATGACTGGATTTGAACAGCATGAGTTCTGAGGTGAATAGATAGTGAACTTTGATGAATCCCATCATACAGGTAAAAAAATACCATTGTTACATAAATAGATAGTGAACTTTGGTGAATCCCATCATACAGGTAAAAAAATACAAGAAAATTTGGTAAGCAAAGAGTTAAGTTGTTATGTAGAGTTATGAGTAACAAGATTTAACACTTTGCCTACTTTAAACCACTCACAGTGGCTCTCCAAAACACATCCAAGCAAAATACGAAAAATGATGGTTAATTTGTTATAATTGAGTGGAAGGACTCAGATTACAATAACAATCGGACTGGATTTGAATAGAATGAGTCCTAAGGTGAATAGATAGTGAACTTTGATATATCCCATCATACAGGTAAAAAATACCAGGAAAATTTGGTACAGCCGTGGGGGAAATTTGGTTGGCAAATATCATATTGTAAAATCCCAGATGTATAAAAAATACTTTTACACATCCCATTCATCACGGGGAGGATGTGACACCAGGCTGCAAGTATGGGGCATCCAGTGAGAATTGAATTTGTTATTCAGTAGTAATGGATCTGTGAGAGTAGCTTGCTAAACAAATGTATAAAAAATACTTTTACACTGGCTCAATTCCTTTTCACAGTTGATAGAACTAGCATCTCCACATAGGTGAATAAAAAAGTAATGCCATTTTGTTTAGGACAGGTATAATTACCAACACAGGAACATGTATCATACATCAAAATGAAGCTGGTCCTCTATGGATCATATCCCTACTTTTCCACATAGGTGAGTCAAAAAGTAATGCCATTTTGTTTAGGATAGGTATAATTACCAACACAGGAACATGTATCATACATCAAAATGAATCTGGTCCTCTGTGGATCACATCCCTACTTCTCCACATAGGTGAATATAAAAGTAATGCCATTTTGTTTAGGATAGGTATAATTACCAACACAGGAACATGTATCATACATCAAAATGAATCTGGTCCTCTGTGGATCACATCCCTACTTCTCCACATAGGTGAATAAAAAAGTAATGCCACTTTGTTTAGGACAGGTATAATTACCAACACAGGAACATGTATCATACATCAAAATGAATCTGGTCCTCTGTGGATTACATCCCTACTTCTCCACATAGGTTAGTCAAATTCTGTTGACTGTTCTTTGAGCCACTTCTTTACTAAAGATTTGACTTCCTCATCACTGGAATAATGTTTGCCTCTCAAACCCTCTTTCATGGGGCCAAAGAGATGATAGTCCGAAAGGCGCTAAATCTGGTGAGTATGGAGGATGTGGTAAAGTTGTCCAAAGAACAGTCAACAGAATTTTATGGGATAGGGATACATGCTCTCATTCGAAGGTGGAACATTGTTATTGAGAGAAATGGTGACTATGTGGAGAATTAGGGATGTGATCCACAGAGGACCAGCTTCATTTTAATGTATGATACATGTTCCTGTGTTGGTAATTATACCTGTCCTAAACAAAATAGCATTACTTTTTTGACCCCCCGCCCGTATAAAGGGCAGTTGTATATATATATGTGGGTGTAAGTCTATAGGAAACTATGAAAATAAAACAATTAACAACAAATTAAATATATGATATACACATTAGATATCACTGGTTCTTGCTTTTTGTGCAAAAATTGTGAAGATTTGATTTATATTTGAAGATATTTAAAAATTAGAATATACATAGAAATAGCTGTTGAGAAATTTATGATATAAGGTGTGTGTTAAATGCCTGCTCCTACTTATAGACTAGGCCAGAATAATGTGATCTAACTCTTGGCCAATCACTTGCAGTACTCTGAGGTTGATACAATACTTAAACTGACCCTACTGGTCATAATTACTGTGACATCCATGGACGACGAACATAGGATTAAATCACTGGACCTTTACCAATATGTAGGATAGGACTTATATGCTTACACAAGGATCACATAACACAGGATTTCTTTAAGCCCTTTTCAACTGGCCAAGGATGGCATATAAAAACTTTACAATAGCATTGAAATTCTACTTAAAAATATTCAGTATTTGTAAATCTCAAAAGTAAACAATTCAACACTAGGTATTTTTTGTCCCCCATCTACCCACTTCTAGCACCAAATAATTTTCCTTACATGACATATTCCTGATTTTGTGAATGGACGAGTGTCACCAATATAACCTATTAGATAATTAGGGTGACACGCTACATGATACATTTGAGATTATATAAATGGATGGATGTCTCTTATGTAACCTATTAGATTATTTGAGTATCATGCTAAGTAATTTGCCCTCATGGCTTATGTCATGTGATCTATACATATATAAAGGGCAATTGGTGTGAATGTATGTATGTATTATCAAAAATTTGGGTTATCTGCCCCTTAATCAGTTCCTGGAAGTCTAGATGCTAGGGGTAGAGATAGCCCTAAATGATCAGAACAGTTTCGGCAGGCAATGAGGTAAGATCAGTTTTAACTCCGTGTAGTATTCTATATTACTCCCTGCCCTCTGAACTCTGAACTTATCTCCCTTTGACCCTTCGGGGTTAACCCCCCTTACTACCGTTCTCCTTTGTAGAGTTATGTAGTCATTTATTCGCCATTAAAGCCTTATATACAGGTCTCCAGAGTTTATTCAATTCTTCAATATACTTCACTCCGGACATGGCCAGACCTGGAAATCAGCAGAACAGGCAACCACCTGGGAGAGTCAACACGGGGAACTCAATAGGCAGAGAATACATTAGCAGCGGCCAAAATAAGGTCAGCTTTTAGTCTAGGCTCCAACAGGAATAAGACCTGACAAACTCAACAGACTACTGCAACAACAAGAAACAATTACAGAAACATTGCTTCTACAGAGCTAAGTAACTTTGTCTCTTACATTCTATAATATTTCCCACTGAGCGAACGTGTTTGGCAATTTTCCTTGAACTTTTATGAACTCTTTCGCACACCACAACTTTGAACATACACTTTGTGAACACTTCTTATATTGCACCAATAAATTGTTAACCCAATTATATACATTATAATTGCCTTGTCTCCTTTCCTTTACAACAGAACTATTATTTCTCTCCAATATTTCTGTTAGTATGTATTGTTTCGAAGACATTTGAAAATTCTTGAACACTTTCATCAGAAATGTTTGAGACGCATTCTAAACATCAAGTGGAATTCCAACACACCTAACACAGAAGTCCTTACAAAGGTAGGATGCACAAGCATTGGAACTCTTATCATAACGGCCCAAATGCGATGGGTAGATCATGCTGTATGTATGAGTGATGTTAGAATGCCAAAGCAACTCCATTACGGTCAGCTGCATGATGGCAAAAGGCCACAGCATAAGCCTTGGAAGAAGTATAAAGATTGCTTAAAAAACAACCTTGTAAAAATAAAAATAGATCCTGACAACTGGGAAAAGCTGGTATTGAAGAAAACTGACTGGAAAATTCATGTGGATGATGGCTGTACCAGTTTTGAGAGTGAAAGAATCGTGTATGAAAACCTCAAGTGGCAACTTCGAAAGGGATACACCTGTTATATTGGAGAGAACATGGAGGCTTGGAAATGTCAGACATGTGGTCAAATACTGCTTTCTAAGGTTGGATATGTCAATCATAGGAAATCTCATCAGGGACAATTCATGCAAACTCCAGAAACAAACAATGTGTCTTGTGCAATCTGTAACAAAGTCTGTAAGTCAGCTTCTGGTTTTAAGAGACATATGGTGGTGCATAAGCATAAAATGTTATCATCTAAACCATCTGATACAATAGGAAGAGCATCCTTCCCATGTCATATCTGCACCAAACTTTGTGGATCTGCAGTGGGTTTGATGAGTCATTTGTGAGGGATGGCAGTGATCTGTAAAGATTATGCTATTGCTATGTATGTATGTCCGGATGAAAATACGAAAATAGAGCAATTAATGGCAAAGTAAATATGTATACACATTAAATATTACCAGTTCTTGCTTTTTGAGCAAAAATTATGAAAATTTGATTTATATTTAAAGATCTTTAAGAATTAAAATATACATAGAAATAGCATTAAAATTCTACTTAAAAATGTCCAGCGTGTAAATCTCAAAAGTAAACAAATCAATACACCAGGATCACCTCCCCTTCTACCTCGATCAACAGAAGAGATTTGAACTAGGCTTTATCTATCTATCTATATATATATATAACGGCAGTTGGTGTGCATATATGTATGTCTAGATGAAACTACAAAAATGTAGTGTATGTATCTATGTCCAAATGAAACTATGAAAATAAAACAATTAACAACAAAGTAAATATGTATACACATTAAATATCACCAGTTCTTGTTTTTTGTGCAAAAATTATGAAGATTTGATTTATATTCAAATACATTTAAAGATTAAAATATACATAGAAATAGTGTTACATGATTTACGAGCAGTCATAATTTATGAACATGCCTTTATTTAGAAATTTGAATTTGGGCCGTTAACTTAAAATCATGGGGTCTATGGAAAATTACCGACAGTTATGGATGGTTAATAACCTTTGACCCCTTAAAAATGCGCCATTACAGACACATGAGAATAAGTTTAGTTCAGCAGATTCGCCCGGTTTCAAGGAGCATAGACGTTGTTGTCAGCTCCCAGGGTCTGTCTCACCCTCAGTGGAATCAAATGAACTGGGAAAATAAAACTTGATCAAAAAACCAAGTCTTGTTGTTGATTGATTATTAAACAAGCAATGTCCAGCCCAGCTCAGCCCAAAGAAGAATTAATAAAAAAATCAACCCCCAGCTTTCAACCCGGCTTTCAAGGAATGTAGACATTGTTGTCAGCTCCTGGGGTCCGTCTCACCCGCGGTGGAATCAAATGGACTGGGGAAATAAAATGATCAAAAACACCAAGTCTTGTTGTTAATCAATTATTAAAAAAGCAATGTCCAGCCCAGCTCAGCCCAAAGAAGAATTATCAAAGAAAATAAACCTCCAGCAGATAGAAGTCAGCCCTGAGAAGATGGTGGCCAAAGTAGAAGCAGTTAGACGAAGAATTAGCAAGCAGTAAACCGAAGAGTAATAAAGTAAGAAAAATCAGTGCCGTTATAGAATGTGGCCTACCTTTTTGATTCTGTTATAGTATGTGGCCTACCCGGTTTGAATGTGTCCTACCTCAGTAAGAGTATATTTATAGATATAAGTAGTAGCAATTTATTGAAACTAATTATTTTTCACATATATTCAATTTCAAGAAATGCAATTCAGTCATAAGCTGTATATAGTAATTAAGAATAATTAAAAAAGAATTTATACATAATTTACATGAATTAGAGATCTATTTAATTCTTAAATATTCTAAAATTCTGAAATAGGGTTAGGGTTGGGGTTAGCAGTTATTATTATAACCTTATAATATGTTTTTTTTATGGTAGGCCACATACTATAAGAGAGACATGATTACATAGGCCACATTCAAAAGGTAGGTCACATACTATGATGGTACTGAACTATCATCTTTAAACTAACTATCTGTGTCTGTCTCTTTCTCTATTATACAACCAAGAACTCTCCACTGATTATATGTCTGATGTCATATAAGGGCTATATAACAAAAGCACTGAAATTGATGAAGATTTGATTTATATTCAAAGATATTTAGAAATTGAAATATACATAGAAATAGCATTGAAATTCTTCTTAAAAATGTCCAGCAATCGTAAATCTCAAAATTAAACATCAAAATCAAATCAATCAATTAAAATCAAAATTGTTTATTTACACATATTTATGGTAGGAAGAGGTTTGGGTATTTTAAAGGTTTAAAGGTAGCTGGATATTCTTGGTGCTTGTTCTTTGGGGTTTTGTTTTAAACCTATCTCATTTGGTGATCGCGCTGAAAATGGAAAGAATTTAAGGAACGAAAAAGAAAGAGACAGAGACAGAAGGTAGTTTTATGATTTAGGCTTTATTGACTGGATATAGTCGCCCGTAGCAAGGGGACATCACCCTGGCTAGTAGGAGCGACCAGACCCATTTAAGGCCTAAACTCGAATGGCCGGGATATTCTCTTGGGTGTCGAGAGTCAGTCCTTTTTGTCGCACATGCGCAGAGGGTTCTTCCGGTGAAGGCCCATGGGACTTTGTTGGTTTTTTTTATTCTAATTTTATTTTATTTTAATTTTAATCCCCACATATTACACAATATAAACAATGAAACACCATCAAATACTGATAATTTTTACAAAAAAAAAACACAATTAATCAAGTAATAATTAATAGGTTAAGCCATCAGATGTTTGTTGGGCTTGAGGGCAGGTTTTGTGGTATTAATGTTGGTTGTTGTAGTAATGTGTGGAGGATGATCACTAATTAGGACTGAGCCTATTCTAGTAGTGACCACCTTTAAAGATATGTGAAAATACATTTTTGTTCATTATATTATTGGAAAGTATAAAACACACAAAAACACAATTAAGTAATAATAGGTTAAGCCATCAGATGTTTGTTGGGCTTGAAGGCAGGTTTTTTGTGGTATTAATGTTGGTTGTTGTAGTAATGTGTAGAGGATGATCACTAATTAGGACTGAACCTATTTTAGTAGTAGTAACCACCTCAGCTGATCTAAAAAATTTTAAAGGTTTTTATTGATTTAAAACAATAAGAATAACATTTTACTTTTTTGCTTTTTTAAGAAACAAACCAATACACGAGTGATTTTCCCAACCCTATTGCCCTTATGGCAAGCCCCACCCCTTATCATATGGATGCTAGAAGGCAGTGGTTGCGGGTCTACATGTCCTGGGAATGACGTTAAACTCTATCTGATGGTGAGGTTTCAGTTTTGGAGGTTTGGGGAATGTGGAGCACACCTTCATCACCATTGCTCCCTGGTCCACTCTGACCCGGAGTGGTAGTACCTGTTAGGGTCCCATCTATGGGTTAAATAGAAAAATGTATTTATAAAAAAATTGTATTATCCATTAAGAATTGATTTATTTCAAAACTTTATCGGCATTAAATGACCCACTGAGGTTGATATGTTGTAAAACAAAACAAAACAAAACAAACAATACACCAGGTTTTTTTCCCCCCACTCTACCCAGTCGATCCAAGGTAGCCACTTCCAGTTTAAAATATTCTGGAGCTCTGGTGAATATGGAGTACCCCTTCATCACCATTAATCCCTGGTCCTATCTGACTTGAAATAGTTGTACCTATTTGAAGTAGTTGAATACCCATCAAGAATGATATAAAATAACCCAACAAAGGTTGACATGCCGTAATAACCAACCAACCAACCAACCAACCAACCAACCAACCAACCAGCCAATGGACATGACAGGAGATACAAAGAAGACCTTATATCTGGTTGTATAAGAGAAATGTCTTAATATAAAAATAGTCTTTTAGTAGATAAAAGTCTTGAGTATGCTGGTAAAAGAGGAAAGTATAAACACTTACATGTTGAGCCTGTTCTCATGTGCCATGCGACTCAGAATTAATCTTATTAATATTGATAACATTATAATGTAATCTTATTAATATTAATTAATAATTTCATTGCAAAATATCAGATTCAACTACAGAACACCTTTTTATCTTTTAATACCCTGTGTCATTGAATCTGAACAAAAAAGAAGCAGAGAAAGTAAGCATGATTGATGAAACTGTCGTTAAATTCAAACCTGTAATGAAAAGTGTACATGCACAAACCTAAACCAGATAGTTAAATATACAAACATCTTCAAATTTAATGTAGAAGAAGATTATGTGACTATTTCTTGTTTGTAAATAATTTTATCATAAAACTTTATATGTTGGATAGCTTTAGATATATATTAAAATAAAAAAAAACTATATATAAATGAATAATATCGGGCATGTATTTATTAAAACTTGTTTTAACAATCAATGTGGACTGTTTAATGTTGGATAGTTAATTTCTGAGTATATATAATACAGAGTTGTTCTTTATTGAATGTATTAATGATTTTGACTATGAATTAAATACTCATTGATAAACTTATGCAATTCCTGAGGGTATCGTGACATAAGCAGTGATGTAGTTTCAGTTACAGACAGACACTGAATCTCTATAATAATAATAATAATAATAATATATATATATATATATATATATATATATATATATAAAGTAAGAGTCATCGAGGTGGCCAAAAGTCAGTATCAGCCAATCAGCGAGGGACTCTATCCTCTTTTCACTAGTGCTATAACCAAGGAGATTGTTTTTGTGTCTGAGGTAGAGCACCACACCTACCATCAATTCCTTACTTTACCGCACATATCCCTATGCTATTCATACGCTGAGTGGTGCGAGGGTCGGTATCGAACTAGGAACCTTTTGGTTCCGAGCCAAACACTCAACCGACTGAGTTTTTTTTTGTCAGAATTATCCTGAAGATCCTTTTGGTGAAACGTAGGTAGTTAATTTCTGTCACTGATTCAGTTCCCTAAATTGGCCAATGTGCTTCAACCGATGTGCCCTCTGGCCTTCTTCAGGTGTTTCTTGTTGAACTCTGAAACCTTCTTGTTGAGCCTTCATATCATAATTGGAAGCCATCATAGAACTTTGAGCTGAGCCCTTTATTCAATACAATTGGGTAGATTGTTTTCATTAGCTATGATTGGGTGCGAGTGTCAAGCTATGTTTCATTTCAAAAAGAAGGTTCCTGAGTTCAACCACGAATGCTGAACAACGGTTGTTGTTCAGCATTTGTTGTATTTTTAAAACACCTATTGTAGCATGAATCACTGCTCAAAATGTAAGCAACCTTCACCTTCCTGGTGTTGTATATTCATATATCCCATTCGTGGGGTATATACATGAGAGAGTGGAAGCGCGTGGTGTAATGGTTAAAGTCATGGGAAATGGACTCGTTGCCCTGAGTTCAAATCCTGGACATGGTAATTGCATTTCACTTAGCGCTAATACCATTGGGAAAGGTATGAATCCTACTCTCCCTCCAGCTATGGATAAATAGTAGGGCAGACTGGGATCTTTAACCTTGGTTAGGCAACGGGTCTAGGAGAAGGAAAACTCTGAATTCAAACCTGTTGAACCCCGCTTAAGAAATTGACCTTGTGTCACATCCTGCTCATGCAGAGGGGTTGGTAAATATATACATGAGAGAGTGGACTCGGTGATAGAGAGACAGAGACAGAGATTTGAGACTTACTTGTTTGTTACTTCTTCCTTTACTGCTTCTTCTAAGTTCTTGTCTGGCTGTTTCATTTTTACTTCTTTCGGGCTTCTTTCGGGCTACTTTTTTCATTATGCAATTAATTAACTTCAAGACTTTTATTTTCTTGATTCAAGATTTATTTCTGCCCATGTCCTTCTTCACCGCACGGGAGAGTCAACCTCAGCAAAACACGTCTACTCTGCTTCCATTTCTGGTTGAAACTGAAATCTAAATCTTAGTCACGTGTTTCTCGTGACGTGTTCTCTAGGGGTCAGGTGGGGTTACCAACAGTTATGGTATTTTTCCAACGGAAATCTACCTGCCTCTGATTTGAAAGCCAATGTCCCCTTATTCTACAGGGTTTGTCATTAATTTATGCTACCACATAAATTATGTAACAATAGAGCAATAATAATAATAATAATAATAACTGCTGCCGGAGCACTGAATCTTTCAAAGCCTCCATGCTTCCTGTAGTCCACCAACACTATACCTGATGCCACTCTCCACATACACATGCACACACATACATGCATATTACTACTGTGAACTGTTCATGTTCCTGACACAACATTATTATGTGTACTTGACATGAGACTTTGATGCGTTGTGGTGCACCTCAGCACTGTACACAATAAATTTCATTATTATTATATATATGAATGTGAATGTCGTACCAATTGCAATTGGTGCCCTAGGAATGGTCCCCAAAGGTCTGGAAAAGAATTTGTATGAATTGGAAATCAGAGGAAGAATCAAGACCATCCAAACTACATCACTGTTGGGATTGGCTGGAATACTCAGAAGAGTCCTGGAGACCTGAAAAGAAGAAGAAGAAGAAGAAGAAGAAGAAGAAGAAGAAGAAGAAGAAGATATACTAGTTTTTGTATATATATTTAATTACATGGATGTTTATCTGTGACCTTTAGGGTTCATGCACATCTTTACATGGTAATCTTCAGGCAGGAAGTTAATTATCATGGTGTACACAAGATTTAAAATCTGAGTGACGTTTCTTTTCAGAGTTAGTTATAAGTCGACATGTACATACCAAACCTTCTTTTTATATATATATATATATATATATATATATATATATTTATTTATTTATTCATAATTATAAAGTCGCTCCTACCATTGGTTTCTGAATAACACTTTTTTGGTGTTATTCGTCTTCAGAGGCGTTTGACTTTTGAAAAAAATGGACAGTTTTAAACTCCCGGCACGTGTCCACGTGATCCGTTAATCGCTCCTGCATTTTGGTTACGTCATTCAACGGCATCATTATTTGTCGTCATATATATATACATATATTCAAAGAAATTGCTATTGGCTTCAACCTATTGCCTATTTTCATTCACCGTGTGGTTGAGTTACAACATCAGCAGACCACGTCTAATCTGCTTCCATTTCTGGTTGAAACTGATTTCCTAACTAACTTAATCATGTGATGCGCAAGATTCCCGCCTCTCGGGCCAAGGTTACCAACGTCCTGATATTTTTCCAACGGAAAAATCTACCCATCTATGCTCTGATTTGAAAGCCAATGGCCCCTATTTCTACAGGGTTTGTCAGTAATTTATGCTACCACATAAATTATGTAACACTGGCCCACAATGCTGAGGATCTAGCTGTGGGAAGACATTGACAACAAAACTCTTTATTCTGTTTTGTTCTCCCAGTTTACACATGAATAAAACAGACATCTTATTAAACTTTGTGTTACTTTATTTCCTTTTTCAAAATGTTCGTTGAGTCAGCATCCCAACGAAAATACAATGAACGCTGAACAACGGTTGTTGTTCAGCATTCGTTGTATTTTTCAAACATCCAAGAATGCTCTCTTTTCATTCAATAATCTTTAAATAGACTGACCAACAAAGCAAAAGACTCTTACAGTTTTTTTTATTCTCTGCGATGAATTTATTTTTCCTCAAATTAACAAAAGCCCCGATGAAGATATATTGAAACAGATCGAAACACTGCAGCGTAGGCAAAATAAACATTACTCGTTTTATGAACTTGTTTTTTCAATTTTTCATTATATTACATACTGTCGGATTTACTTCCACTTTCTCTTCACACAAAAAGTGGAAATAAATCCGACAATGTAATTTTATAAAAATTGAAAAACACAAGTTTCATTAACGAATGATGTTTAATAAGCCGACGCTGCAGTGTTTCGGTTTGTTTAACAAACCTTCCTCAGGGCTTTCATTGGTTTAAGGAAAAATAAATTATTAATGAAAACAAAAGTCTGTGAATCTCTGCTTTTGGTGTGTGGCTGCTTTTGTGGATATTCAAATATGAGGAAAGAAAAGACATATTTTAGAATGCTGTCTTTTCTTTCCTCATTGGAAAGGAAAGAACACAAGGCAAATATAATTTTATATACATTTGGGGGTAATTTATGAGGAAGTGCGTCCCGGTCTCCTGCCTCAAGAGTTGCTGCCCGGTGACTATTAGAATAACGACCCAGCTCATTCTATTCAAAACTATCTATCTATCTCAATTTGTTCATATTTATCTATATTACTTTAAATACTAAGATTTTTTTTTATTCATGTTTGTTTAATGTCTTGTTTTTAGTTTAAATAAACAAGAATTACGACAAAAAAAGAAGCGACCCCCCCCCAATACATTTACTTGTCGAAAAATATCTATCTATCTATCTCCATTTGTTTGTATCTATCTATATTATTTTGTTTGTTTGTTTATCTATCTATCTATCTATCTATCTATCTATCTCAGTCTATTCAAAACTTCATCTTCATATCTAAACAAGAATTACGACAAATTACGATAAATAAACAAGAATTATGACGAGCTGGGGTTGTTATTTTGATAGTCACCGGGTAGCGGTTTTTGAGGCGGGAGACCGGGACGCTTTTGTTGATATTCAAATATTAGGAAAGAAAAGACATACTTTAGAATGCTGTCTTTTCTTTCCTCATATTTGAATATCAACAAAAGGAGCCACACACCAAAAGCAGAGGTTCACAGACTTTTGTTTTCATTAATAATTCATTTTTCCTTAAACCAAAGAAAGCCCCGAGGAAGGTTTGTTAAACAAACCGAAACACTGCAGTGTCGGCTTATTAAACATCATTCGTTAATGAAACTTGTGTTTTTTCAATTTTTATAATATTACACACACAAACATATGGTGATTGCCGCTTCTTGACAGAATAAGGCCATTTCTATTTTGATAGTCACCGGGTAGCGGTTTTTGAGGCGGGAGACCGGGACGCTTTTGTTGATATTCAAATATTAGGAAAGAAAAGACATACTTTAGAATGCTGTCTTTTCTTTCCTCATATTTGAATATCAACAAAAGGAGCCACACACCAAAAGCAGAGGTTCACAGACTTTTGTTTTCATTAATAATTCATTTTTCCTTAAACCAAAGAAAGCCCCGAGGAAGGTTTGTTAAACAAACCGAAACACTGCAGTGTCGGCTTATTAAACATCATTCGTTAATGAAACTTGTGTTTTTTCAATTTTTATAATATTACACACACAAACATATGGTGATTGCCGCTTCTTGACAGAATAAGGCCATTTCTACAAGTAGTTCAGTTGTGAGCAGTTGTGAGCACGCAGATGGCCCATGGATCCAGCTTGTTTTATGTACCCTATCACACATATGAAACCCTCGACATACAGGCCCTGCCACATAGGTCAGACTTCAAATTTAGGAAATGTTTCCATGGTGTCCGTCATGTGTCACTTCAGAATGGAGGGCTCGAGTCACCTTACCTCAAACTTCTTACAGCTACAATCGGCCTGTCTTTCCATGAGGATGTGTATCCAGCCCGCCCCCTTCTGTCAATTGGTCCTTATAGCTGAAGCTGATTTCCGCAAGAGCATCGATGTCTGCCCCTTATTGAGATGCTTCCCTGTCACGATACCAGTACGTAGTTTGGGGTTTCCCAATCTCTCAAGATCAGGACACACACACACACACATATATATATATATATATATATATATATATATATATATATATAGTGATCCATAGGCACTGTGTTTCGACGTATCACGTCTTTTCAGTGTGGCAAGACTTAGCAGGCTACCTCCACCCGGAGGTTGAAACTAGATAGATTTTTCATCAGTTCAGAGTTTCTAACCTTTGGGCCATCAACACACCTGCAAGCAGGAGGGAGAATTTAACTGATAAATACATACATATGAATATATGTAAAAAGTCGGTGTCAGCCAGACAGTGAGGGAGTCTATCCCCTAGATACTAGACCAAGGAGATTTTTTTTGGCATCTGAGGTGGAGCGCCACACCTACCATCAGCTCCTCACTTTATCACACAGATCCCTGTGGTACTCATACGCTGAGTTGGTGAGGGTTGGTATTGAACCAGGAACCTTGTGGTTCCCAGGTGGATACTCTACTGACTGAGCTAAACTGGCCCTATGTAAAGGCTCAATTCCAATCGTAGAAAATTTACTCCTGAAAGCTAAAACATCTACCTATACCTAACTACCAACCTTTGGAAATCATATTTCCCACTAACTAATCTGTTTGTCTTGACTCATGCAATTGATTTGTTTTGTTTTGTTTTACGGCATATCAACCTCAGTGGGTCATTTAATGCTGATAAAGTTTTGAAATAAATCAATTCTTAATGGATAATACAATTTTTTTATAAACACATTTTTCTATTTAACCCATAGATGGGACCCTAACAGGTACTACCACTCTGGGTCAGAGTGGACCAGGGAGCAATGGTGATGAAGGGTGCTCCACATTCCCCAAACCTCCAAAACTGGAACCTCACCATCAGATAGAGTTTAACGTCATTCCCAGGACATGTAGACCCGCAGCCACCGCCTTCTAGCACCCATGTGATAAAAAAGGGTTGGGGCTTGCCATAAGGGCAATAGGGTTGGGAAAATCATATAGGTGCTAGGGCTTGATGTGACCAGCCGATTGATCGGAGGGGGCCTCTCCGACCGCCCATCTAGCCCAAGATAGGGCCCAAGTGGAGTATTGCATGTCATGAACTGCTCATCCACCTGGGCTCTATCCTTAAACATCAAGGGTCACCACCCACAGCCAACAGGTGGCCCCATTGGGGGAGTCTTACCCCTCTGCAGAGGTGCAGTCGGTGCATTCTAACGCCCCAGCCGACAGGGCGGCTTATGCAATTGACTTCTTCCAATCTTAAATCTAAAATTTGCAGTTGGTAACAGAAATTTAAGTAAAGGGGTATTAATATTTCTGTCGGAAAGGAAAGAACACAAGGCAAATATAATTTTATATACATTTGGGGGTAATTTATGAAGAAGTGCGTCCCGGTCTCCTGCCTCAAGAGTTGCTGCCTGGTGACTATTAAAATAACGACCCAGCTCATTCTATTCAAAACTATCCATCTATCTATCTCAATTTGTTCATATTTATCTATATTACATTAAATACTAAGATTTTTTTTTTATTCATGTTTGTTTAATGTCTTGTTTTTAGTTTAAATAAACAAGAATTACGACAAAAAAGAAGCGACCCCCCCCCCAATACATTTACTTGTCGAAAATATCTATCTATCTCCATTTGTTCGTATCTATCTATATTATTTTGTTTGTTTGTTTATCTATCTATCTATCTATCTCAGTCTATTCAAAACTATATATCCATCTTCGTATCTAAACAAGAATTACGACAAATTACGATAAATAAACAAGAATTACGACGAGCTGGGGATGTTATTTTGATAGTCACTGGGTAGCGGTTTTTGAGGCGGGAGACCGGGACGCACTTCCTCATAAATTACCCATTTGGGTTAACAATTCATTGGTGCAAATTTGTAAAGGTTCACAAGTGTGTGAATGTGTAAGAGTTTGTAAAGTTCATAGAAGTTGTAAGGCTCATTGAAGTTTGCTAAACTCATTCACTCAGCAGGTAGAGAATAATAAATATGTAGAGTGACAAGTGTTTACTTAGCTTGTTTAGGAGAATATTGTATTTGTTGAGGGTTCACTTTGGTTCGTTTTGTCTTGTCAAAGTAGTCGTCACTGCTTGTCTTCTGTTGTAGTTTGTTGATGATTTTTCAGGTCTTACCCTAGCCAGTGCTAAAGCTGCTCTGAGCTTTTTAGGGTCTCGCCCCACTACCCTTCCGATATGCAGATAACCCATATTTTTCATATTGGAGGCAGTGGTGTATTGGTTAGTGTCAAAGGAAATAGACTCGTCGGCCCAGGTTCAAATCCTCGACAAAGCTACGGTTCACATAGCGCTAATCTAATACCCTTGGGAAAGGTATGAATCCAACTATTCTCACTCCAACTATGGATAAAAATAGTAGGGCAGACTGGGTTCTTTAACCTTGGTTAGGCAACCAATCTAGGTGAAGGAAAACTCTGAATTCGAACCTGCTTAACTCCGCTTGGGGTGGTCACCAGTAGAATAGGCTCAGTCCTAATTAGTGATCTATTCCACTAATTTTTTTTTTAATAACTCTAATTTAAAATAAAACAATAAAAAACAACAATAAAGACTGAATAATTGAATAGTTTGCCAGAAAAATCTTTTCTTTAAAAAATAAAGTTTTAAAAAAAGTTCATTTAAAAAAAAATTATCTTACAGTGTAAAACTACTACTTAAAACGAACAAACTAGCAAAATAGTTGAGTTCAAGTTTCACAGTTTGTATTTTTTTCCTTTCTTTCTTTCTTTTTTTTCTTTCTTTCTTGCTTTTTTTGGTTGACTGTTTCCGTTGAGACGGTGACCAACGACATAGAACCCTCTGCCCCCCTCTCAAAGTACGTAGCCACACTTAGTATTTTCTTAACGTTAAGGCAGTATTAGCATAAAATGAATTTTGTCTTTTTTTGTGCTTATAATTCATTATAATGATACAAGAAAACGTGTTTACAAGTGGATACTAAAATTGAAATAGCTGTTAAATATGTTTCACTACATTGAAATCAGGAAGTTGTTGTAGAGAATGAAGAAATCAGCTGATGACTGGCAGGAACTGAATTGGTCGAGCCTAAATATTTTTTTTCTTTCCATTTTATTTTTAATCCAATCAATTTTACACGTAAAATCTTTTTTTCTTTCTCTTTCTTTTTTTTTTCGAAATTGAAAGTATAATCAATTTATTGAATGGAAAAATAAGGTCTTAAAATGGATATTTTGATTTTGTCAAGAAAGAAAGAAAGAAAGAAAGAAAGAAAGAAAAAAAGGTGTTGTCATTGGATTGTAGTTATATCTATTTGAACATTTTATAAGAGAGAGAGAGAGAGAGAGAGAGAGAGAGAGAGAGAGAGAGAGAGAGAGAGAGAATATAGTTGATTAATTTCATAGGATTTAAAAAAATAATTCTAACCATTTTTTAAAGGCATACCCAATTTATCGTCTGCTTTTCATTTTTTTTTTTAATAGGGCCTATTTAATAGGCCCTATTTAAAAAAATAATTCTATCATTTTTTTCCAAACTAAACGTTTTTTTCTTCTCTTTTTTAAATACTTTACAACAACAGCAATTCAGCATAATGAAATTTAATCTTTGTGCTAGTAGTTGAAAACTTAGAAGAAAAAAAAAAAAAAAAAAAGAAAAGAAAGAAAAAATAAACAACTTAAAATGAATAGTGTGAAAAAAGAAATAAAGTCCTCTAAAAACAGTGTTTGAGAATACTTTATTTTCTTTTTAAACACATTAATTGTTGCTTTACTTCATAATATA
>CM042157.1:66000035-66027535 GCA_023376005.1 Doryteuthis pealeii
CTTTTTGAATAAGCAGCAGGATCGTCAACTGTTAGCAGTTGTCATTCTGCTGTGTGTTGCACTGTCGTCGTTAACTTTACCTAAAACAGTTAAACATATTTTGTAAGCAGTTTTTATAAGTGCCAAATTATTTTCCTCTTACAGAAAAATATCATTGGTATCATTTATTTTTTCCCATTATTTACTGAACCTTTTTATTTCTTTTCTTTTTATATTCTTAGAGACCAGCAATTTAGTTACAACGTGCTGCCATTGTCACAAATTGTCAGCCATATCTTGAATTTAAATACAACTCCTCATATGTCGTGTTACATTATATTGAATATATCTTCCTAATAATATACAACCTATTGGTTCAAATAAAATACATATACCGTCGAATTTAATATAAATTGTTATATATGATATCTTTGATGATTTTGTACTTTTCCCGAAAACGGAAGAAAAAATGGGATTAAAACAATTGTTACATCGAATACTTTTGCTTTGTGATGTTTGGTTTCTTGTAAGAGAAAATCCAAGTTGAATTACATTTAGTTATCAAATTACTTTACACATCTATTCTTTACCTATGACGACGATGATGATCATCATCATATGATTCTAACATTTACATCTATTCGCTACCTATCATCATCATACGATTCTCAGATGGTTATTTTCAGTGATAAAAAAAGAAACCCAAAAAAACTTCACTTTTTCATTCTTTTTCATTAGTTATTCCTTATTTAAAAAAAAACAAAACAACAAAAAACAAAACAAAACTTGATCCTGTATTTATTGTATTTTAAAGGCAATTCAATTGATCTTGAAAAAAATATAAGATATTAAAAAAACAAAAACAAAAAAAAACGAAGTCCTGAAGAATTGCTATGTAAAAGAAAAGAAAATTCTGTTAGTGATGTTAACCTAAATGTAACTCTTTTTTTTTATTATTTACTTGTTTTTTGTGAGACAATTTAAAAAAAAATCCCATTACTATTTATTGTGAAAAATAAGTTGAATTCGTGTGAAACATTTTTATTACCAAGAAAAAGCAATAAAAAAAAACTTGTTCCTTTTTTTAAAAAACTCAACTAGTGGTTAAAAGTATTAATCATTGTCGTTTATTGGAGTTGATTTGGTTGTTATGTTATATTTAAAAAAATCTTATTTCGGATTTATTTTCTTCTTTTAATTTGTCAATCATAGTTATTGAATAATTTTTGATTGGCATCACATAGCTCTCTAATATTATTCAGGTTTAAAAGAATAACAAAACCAGAAAGGTTTTTTTTTTTTTTTCAAGAATATACTTATCTAATGATAATTTCTGCTACAAAGTGCATTATTTACCTGCAACAACAGAAGATTAAAAATAGCATTAAATGTCCCCCCACCCTCTCTCTAATGATTATTCGTATATACAGGTGCTAGGTCTCTCTGATTGTGTGTATGTGAGGGGTTATTTATTTATTCTTTTATTAGTACGAGGTTTCACAAACAGGGATAGGTAGAAATTCTTGATAAAATAAAATTAAAATCTTTACAATTTTTAGATTTTTTTATAACTTAACCTAAATGGGGACATGTTTTTTTTGTTTTTAATCGTAAATGGTTTTTAATACTTGACGTATTTTGATAGTAATACTTAACCTTCCAGGCTACGGTAATTTTCACTCAGTTGTAAAATAATTATTTGGTAATAATCTCAATTTTTCTTATTCTTCTTATTTTTATTTTTCAAAGAGTTAAAAATAACTTAGAGAAAATAAGCATTGTCTATAATTTTCATGTTAATATTTATTTATTGTTATGACAAAATGATGAAATTTACATTCAATTTGCAATTTCATTAAAACAGAAAATTACTAAATCTTTTTGTCAGATTTTTCGGTAATAATTGTCTACTTCATGGGCGCGGCAAATGTTCACTACTTACTTAATCATATAAAAATTATTATAGCTTTGTTTCAAAACCTTTTAGGTACTGAGTATAATTTTATTTTTAATTATTTATTTAGGAATTAAAAAAAAAAAAGAAGATATACACATTTCTTTTCGCTTTATTAACGAACATTTAGACATGGAATTGTCTTTTAAAATTAGCACTATATTTCGAGTGTCTGAGAAACAATAAGGTTTAAGATATAATTCTGAATTTTAAGTAGGTCATATTTGCCGTGCCCGTAAAATAGAAATTATTAAATTTAAACAAAATGTTGTGGTTAATTTTCAGTGAAGTAATTTACCCTGATTAATATTTGTCGTCATTGTTTTGTTTTGTTAGTCATATGAAAGGTGATGTACATTTTACTATTGTTTTTTATTTTATTTCTCCGTGGAATTTTTTGGCAACAAGATTGGTTAAAAAAAAAATGTGATACAAGATTCTTATTAGTTGGGAATAAAACCTTTTTTGTTTGTTTGTTTTTAAATAAGTTTTAAAAAAAAATCATAGTGTACTAAAAACGAATTTTCTACACAGAAGTTCCCGGTAATATTCCTCTAAAGAAATAAATGATAAAATTTTAGATTTATTGGTTATAGTTTTAACCTGTTGTCATTTCAAGTATGGAAATAAATTTGTATCGTGCCGGTAATGTAGTGATTTACTAAGCTTAGCTTTTAGCCCGGTACAAGGCTCGAAAGTACGAACCTACCACCAAAAAGTGACGGAGAAAGTGTGAGACTCGAACTCATTACTACTACTAGCCGAGTTCATTACTAACGATTACACCACGTGAGGCGCCCACATTGTCGAATTATGTAATAACAAAAGCTAGAAGCATCACAACTGAACTGATAAATAAAAAAATAAATAAAGTGGGAGAATTAATTAAATATTCACAGTGTAAAATAATTAAAAATTTGCTTTATTTATTTTGGGGGCGGGGGAAACTAGTCGATTCTTTTTAACTGAGATGTAAGCAAAAAAGAAAAAAAAAAAAATGTCGGTGAATTACTGTCTGAAAAATGCTTAGGTACAAATGTAGAATAGCACGCAAGAGATAACATCACTAGAATCGCATTTTACGTATAAATACCATTAGATTACGGAAACGTACCGTAACACTGACCCCAACCCTAAAACTAACCCTAATCCTAGCACAGAGACGCTGATAGTTACGCATCCTACGTCCATGACGCACGAAAATCTAAAAGAATGCAGTAAAATCGTATCCATGCGTCTCTGTTTTTCTTTTTCCTTCCCTCACCAAAGCAGGAGTTAGACTGCTTTAGTTGGGACCCATAAATTTTTCCTGGGGATTCATTCCAGGATGCACTAAATCAAAAAGCAATCAGCATCACTTCTAGCATCTCAAAAGTTTTGGGTATTTCCATGAAATGTAATGCTCTTTATATATAATCTAATGATATCATCTCTTGCGCGCTATTCTGCATTAGTACTGTTGGTTATTTAAGAGTTAATGAAATTGAAACGTATGTAAGTTTAACTTTGTCTCAATTACCAAAATAGTTCTTTATGCGTGTGCATAATAATTCAAGAAATTGTTATTGAAATAAAAACAATAAAAAATGTAGGCACCTAGTTGTATTATATATATATATTATATATATATATATATACACACACACAGGTGCAGAGATGCTGATAGGTATGAAATGTAAGCACCTAGTTGTATTTATTTATTATATATATATATATATATATATATATATATATATATATATATACACACACACACACAGGTGCAGAGATACTGATAGGGACACAGGATGCGTCCCTGATGCATAAAAATCTAATAAGACTCAGAAAAATCATATCCATGCATCCTAGTGTTTTTCGCTTTTCTTCCCTCATCATTTCAAGCTAAAAGTAAATACATTTCAATAGTTTCTTAGAAATGAATTACGCAGGATAGGTTACAAGGAAGAGTTTAGCCGGCTTTAGTTGATTTCCACAAATCATAAATAAAAACCCTACAATTTATTAAGAAACTTTAGTTGGAACCCATCTTATTTCCCGGGTACTCATTCAAAGCAAATACATATGTGCGTCCCAGGACATACTAAATCAAAAAGCTATCAGCATCACTGCAGGTGTAATATTTTAACAATTTTGTTTACTTGCATCTGACAATGTAACACTTACATGCATCTATCTTCCTACATTGAAAAATCTACATAATGTCACTTTGAGAGGTACCTGAGATAGACAAAATGTTTTAATAGAATTCTGATGTATATTTCAACAAGATACAAAAATGTGAACCTCACATGACCTTGTGTCACATCCTACTCATGCAGAGGGATTGGTAAATATATAAGTACTCAGCAAACACAGGGGGTGGGGGGTAGTAGTCCTCATGGCATTGTAACTAACATGCTGGACTGAGGTCGAACTCCAGACTCAGTATTATGTTCAATTTTGAACTAATACCCTTGGGAAAGGTAGGAGCCCCTTCATTAAATAGTATCACTATTTTAAGGATGGTGTTGGCATTAAATAACCCACAAGGGTTGACATGCCATTCATCAACAAACATGAAGAAAATTTCTTTATTAGTTTCTGAGAACCTTTTTGTATATAATTATTTAAAAAAGATTTTTAAAAAAATTTTTTTGTTCCTCCATCTTTAGCAATTATCTAGATTCTCTTTTCACTATGACCAACATACAGCTGGCCATGTAAAAAAAACATGAATCTTATGTTGTAAATGTTTTGGTATTTCATATCAATATCTTACTCCATTTGACCTCCACCATCTATGGGTTAAATGATACCACTACTGTTCTTCCAAAAGGATGGCTTTAGCATTAAATAACCCATGCTGGTTGATATGAATGTTTTTGTATTTCATATCAATGTCAATATCTCACTTCATTTGAGCTCCCCAATCTATGGGTTAAATAGTACCACTACTGCTCTTGGTATGCTTGATATGCCATTAATCAAAAAATCAACAAGAAAAAAAATTCTATTTGACTAGAAATGGTATATTTTGGTGTCTGATGACCTCCAGTGACTTCAAATGACTTCAGAGGTCATCCTGGCAGAGTCTGTTGAAAGTTGAGGTCAAGCCAATATCAATGTAGCAAAAAAAAAAAAAAATCAGATTCCTGAGACTAAATGTTTGGCTCTGATTCTCTGGCAGATGCACACTAATGCACAAAATTTACCATTAGTACTTTTACTGGAGTTAAAAAAACAAAACAAAAAAAAACCCAACAATTTCTAATATTCATTCTTAACTGCCTGCAAAGAATGTTTAAGATAAATTTTAATAAAATTATTAATTATATGAATAATATATATGTATATTATAGTATATATTCATATATAATATTACATTTTTTTAATAATATATAAGTCGTTGGGGAGGCCTAGAGTCGGTATCAGCCATACAACGAGGGAGTCTATCCCCTTTTTCAGCTCCTCACTTTACCACACATCCCTGTGCTACTCATATGCTGAGTTGGCGAGAGGCAGTATCGACCCAGGAACCTTGAGGTTCCCAGCCGAACACTTTACGGCCGGTTTAGCTAGGTCACTAGAGTGTCCAACTAGGAACTACAAGGTTCCTGGTTCAATACCAGCCCTCACCAAGTCGGCGTATGAGTAGGACAGGGATCTGTACGGTAAAATGAGGAGCTGACGGTAGGTGTAGTGCCCGACTTCAGATGCAAAAACAATCTCTTTGGTCTAGCGCTGGTAGAAAGGGAATAGACTCCCTTGCTGTCTGGCTGATACCAACTTTAGGCCATCCCGATAACATATATATAAAAAAGGACGGACTGAGCTCTTTAACCTTTGGTAGGTAACCAGTCTAGGAGAAGGAAAACTCTGAATTCAAACCTGTTAAACTCCGCTTAAGAAATTGACCTTGTGTCACATTCTGCTTGTGCAGAGGGGTTGGTAAATATATATATATATATATATATATATATATACAGTCTGTACGGTATTCTACACATCGAGCCATCCTTTGCTGGGATTACACTTGTCAAGTTTATTTTCTATAAGAAAAAGTATCGAATTTTATGCGATACATGCGTTGTAAGTGCCTTCAAGTAAAAATTTAATATATAATATATATATTATATATATATATATATATATATATATATTTTATATTTAAATAAAACAAATTTCTAGTAAACGCACAAATTTAACATTAGTAGTTTTGCTGGAGTAAAAAAATAAACAAACAAAAAAAAAACAATTTCTACTATTCATTCTTAACCGCCTGCATAGAATGTTTAAAATAAAAAAAAAGGATTTTGAATATGAAGACAAAAATTAGCTGCTTTGTTTAAAACTGTCTATAATGCCAGTATTATTATCATTATTAATATTATACTTTTAAACTAAATCAATATTTGAATAGTGTTACTCCTACAATTTTTATCTGCAAGGTAATTACTGAGAACAATGGGTGAGAAAACAATATTAGCTTGGTTCTAGGGGGCCTTACTCCCCCAAGCAGTGTCTGTCTATAATGTGCCAGTATCATGAAATAATGAATTATGGAAGTGCTTGTGGTGTAATGGTTATTGTAGGAAATGGACACAGCGGACAGAGTTCAAATCCTGTACAAGGCTATTTTTATTTCACATAGCACTAATACCATTGGGGAAAAGGTATGGCTTCAATTATTCTGGGCTCTTTAATCTTGTTATGGCAACTGGCCTAGAAGGAAAAGTCTGAATTCAAATCTATTAACACTCTGCTTAAAAAAATTGTCCTTGTGTCGCATCTGGCTTGTGTAGAGGGTTTAGTAAATACATAATTATTAAATTATTAGAACTAAATCAATATTTGAATAGTATTACTACTGCGGTTTTTATCTACAAGGTAACTACTGAGAACTGGATGAGAAAACAATATTAGCTTTGTTCCAGGGGGCCTTACTCACAGGCAGCACCTGTCCCCTTGTCTAAAAGGGGTAAGTATGAGGTTTATTGCACAGTGCCTGAGGCACCCCTCAGCAGGGGCAATGCTAATGGAATCCAAGCAACTTTTAAAACTTCTGTGTAGGAATCTTGCTTTCCTCCTGCCTGGCACCCCACATTAAAACAACATTTATGTCACATTTTTTTTTTTTGCTTGGTGGGAAGCTTAATAAATACCTACAAGGTACTAATAATAAAGTGCAGTGTCAGGAAGTAAAGACTTTATTTATTTCTGGTAAGTGTCATCCGTACATGTAGTTGGCAGATCATTTATTCGGACCATATGACCTTTAGGCACCCCTTTTGCGATCTCAATTCGTGGGGACATTTTTTTCCATTTACACCGTCAAAATCCGGTTAATTGTTAACAGACGATTTTTAGAGTTTTTAAAAAAATTATAAACCCTAACCCCTAACAAACAACTGGATTTTGACGGTGTAAATGAGAAAAGTGTCCTTGTGGGTCAAGATTGCGGAAGGGGTGCCTAAAGGTCATGTGATCCATTTATTCTTATAAATTGACTTATTTGCTTTTTATTGGCTTCTAAAATATGTTAAATAAAAGAGAGCAAAATTTGGAAAGTAGCTTAATTTTAGTAAATTTGTTGTGATAGCTTTTTAGCAAGAGAAAAAATTCAGTAATATGAGGGTGTCATTGTACATGAAAATAATGGGAGTCCTGTTGTGGTGTAATGGTTAGCAAGCTAGTCCAGAGATGCTGATCAATTGGCTGGCCACGTCAAGCCCTAGCACCTATATGATTGCCCCGACCCTATTGCCCTTATGGCAAGCCCCAATCCTTATCATATGGGTGCTAGAAGGCGGTGGCTGAGGGTCTACATATCCTGGGAATGACGTTAAACTCTATCTGATGGTGAGGTTCCAGTTCTGGAGGTTTGGGGAATGTGGAGCACCCTTCATCACCATTGCTCCCTGGTCCACTCTGACCCGGAGTGGTAGTACCTGTTAGGGTCCTATCTATGGGTTAAATAGAAAAACATGAGTTTATAAACAGAATTGTATTATGCATTAAGAATGAATTTATTTCACAACTTTGTCGGCATTAAATGACCCACCGAGGTTGATATGCCGTAAAACAAACAAACCAACCCAAACCAGAGATGCTGATAGGTACATGTCCTGCGTCCCTGACACACAAAAATCTAAAAGGACACAGGAAAATCATATTCATTCATCCCAGTGTTTTTTCTTTTTTCTTCCCTCACCATTTCAAGCTAACTGTAAATATATTTCAATAGTTTCTTAGAAATTAATTACACAGGATGGGTTACAAGGTAGGAGTTAGTTGGGACCCATAAATTTTCATTCAAAGCAAATATATGCATCTCAGGATGCACTAAATCAAAAAAACATCACTGTAGTCTTGCAGGTCCTTTTATAATGGGAGTCTTGTTATGGTGTAATGGTTAGCAAGCTAGTCTCGCAGATCCGTTACTACTGAAAAACTTGTTTTGATCCTTACTGGATGCCCCAAACTTGTGACCTTGTGACTGTTGTAACACGTACTTCGCGGTACAAGAAATGAACAACAAACGCAGTAATAAATCGCAGTACACACTTTATTGCTCAACTTTGAGATGTGCCAAGCTAGCTATCTGCCTCGAATGTGGTAACTTCCATTTTATATTAAGGGCGGAGAAGTTCAGCACAACATATCAAATCCTAACTGTAGGGTAAATAATTTTTTCTTTTTTTAAAAAATTTTTTTTACATGAAAATAAGATATCATGAAACATTTGATTTACAGAATAGGGGTTTTCATGATACACAGATAAACATCTACCCATTTACATATTTACCCATAGTGTTGTATACCCTTCTCATTACTTACTTCTTACTTCTATTCTTCTTCTGTTCTTCTGACATCTTAAGTTCTTCTAGGTCTCTTCTAATGTCTGGACTTCTCTTGGGGACTTCGTGTCTGGTCTTCCATTGGGGATTTCTCTTTATCAGAAGCCCTGTGTCATTGTTAGTTTTTAGATAACACAAGACTTCTTTTTACTTTGATCATATTTTATTCTTGAAATCCCCCACCAGACTACCTGCGCAGATCGAGTCGGAGCGTGTATAGCACGACTCACCACCGTCGTGGTTTCTCACCGACTCTCCAAAATCTATCTCTAATCTAAACCGGAAGAGGGTCTTCTCCACCGATTCTCACGGTATCCACCGGAAGGAAGGATCAGGACAGGTCAAGCCTTGTCATTCAAATCCTTCAGGGTCGTGGGCTGCAGCTTATAATGGCCATTTTGATTTCTACACTATTGCACATAAATATTAGGTATCTAATAATTATGTAACAATAGCTGGAGGGAGAATTGTTGGATACATACCTTTCCCAAGGGTATTAATGCTCTGTGAAATGCAAACAGCCTTTTCCAGGATTTGAATTCGCATCAATATGTCTATTTCTTCTAAATCTAACCATTTATATCACACTTCTCCACTATATTCTTATTAGTTCGGTTATCCATCAACCTACCCAGCTATGGGTAAATAGTAGGGTAGACTGGGCTCTTTAACCTCAATTATATACAGAACAAAAATGTATCTTCACAATCATTTTATTTGATTATTTCAAGCAGGTCTATTTTACCCATAGATGGGACCCTAACATAAGGGTCCCATCTATGGGTCAAATAGACTCTATCAATCTGGGACACAATGAGTCTGAACACAGCAATGGTTGACTTTAAGAACTGGGAGGTAGATATTTACCACGTACTCCATGTGTACCGGTTAAGCTCAAGGCCCTTATTAATATGGGACCATGCACAAGCTGAGACTCATGGGTGGCGCATGCAAAAAAATGCATTGGGGGACGCCTCAGGCACTAGGCAATAACCCCAGCCTAGCCCCTTTAAATCAAGGGGCCAGGTGTTGCCTAGGGGATGGACCCCTGGGATCAATTATGTTAGCTTGTAAGCTCCAGGGCCGAAGCCACTGGACCCCAACCATGAGGGGCGGGTGTATCCTTCTGGTGTAGTGGCTCACATGCTGGACTGTGATATTACATTCACTTTTGGATTAATACCCTTAGGAAAGGTATGGTTTAAATAGTACCAGTTCTGTTCTTCTATAAGAATGGCTTGGGTATTAAATAACCCACAAAGGTTGATATACCATTAAACAAAGAAACCAAACCAAACCCTGCTTTAGGAACTCCATCACTTGGTTTTCTTTTTTCCTAGACTGGTCTACCAAAGTTTGTTAGCTCAGTCTATTCTACTATTTTTAATGAACAATAGCTTTGGCATTAAATAACCCACAAAGGTTGATATACCATTAAACAAAGAACCAACCGAAACCCTGCTTAAGGAACTCCATTTCTTGGTTTTGAATTCAAAGTTTTCCTTTTCCTAGACTGGTCTACCAAGGTTTGGTTGGTTGGTTGGTTGGTTGGTTTATTAATTTTAACGGCATATCAACCCGTCCAGGGTTATATCATGCCTAGCGGTTGGGGTGTTATACATATTGTGCATTCATATATATACTTTTAGTAATTGGTTTTAACAATGTGTTAGCACTATTGGGAATCATACTGTATGGCATTGATTTGTTTCATGTCTATATTCTATGGTATAATTTTATTTCCCTCAAAAAGGAGAAAATATCCTCTATGTTAACATTTTCAAATAGATCCTTCATATTGTTTGCTTTAAAATAATGTTTTCTGATGTGAGCAAAAAATTTGCATTCCATCAATAAGTGTTTGACTGTCAGGGGTGTTTGACATGTTTCACATTGTGGTTGTTGTTCTTGTTTGAGTATATAAGAGTGTGTTAGTTTTGTATGACCAATGCATAATTGGGACATAATGACTTGTTCCTTTCTAGACTTCCTTAAAGTTGGTCTGGTAGCTCAGTCTATTCTACTATTTCCCTATAACTAGAGGAAGAAAAGTTGGATTCATGCCTTTCCTAAGGGTATTAGTGCGAAATGAAATGCAAACAGCCTTGTCTAGTATTTGAATTTGATCCACCGAGTACATTTTCTATAAATAGCCATTATGCCCCTTCCCCCCCCCCCAATGAATATCTCGGCACTCATCTAGTTTACTTTAATTTTATAAACATTTATTATCACTTGGGTTGTTATAATAACAATCATAATTCTTGTTAAAAATACCCACATCAGGTATTTTTCTTTACCTGTGAGTCCGTGTATTTCCACTCCATGGACTTTCTTTTTCGCTCGTAGTGCCATACTCATGTTTACTCTATTCATAAACATCTATTTTAACTTTTTTTTTTTTTTTTTTTTTTACTAAAAAGTTCTTCTTCGTGCACATCTCCGCATTCCTCTATAAATTTCACATGATTTAGCGTTCGGCTAGAAACCACAAGGTTCCTAGTTCGATACCGGCCCTCGCCAACTCAGCGTTATGGGTAGCACAGGGATCTGTGCGGTAAAGTAAGGAGCTGATGGTAGGTGTGGCGCTCCACCTCAGACGCTAAAATAATCTCTTTGGTCTAGCGCTAGTGAAAAGGGGATAGGCTCCCTCGCTGTCTGGCTGATACCGACATTAGGCCGCCCCGACGACTTTACTTACTTTAGTCAGCAAAGATTTTATGACAGTCCTCTGTTCAAGCCTGGAGCACTGTTTGATTTGCTACTATTTTGAATAGCCTCAAAACAAATACTTTAACAAAATGAAAAGAAAAAAAATGCTATGAACCAATTCTAACTGATGTAGAGCTTAAATGGAAAATTTTTTTTTTTTTTTTTTTTCTACTTATTTATTGAATGAGCCTTGCAGTTATAAAGCATTGATGGTGAGACAAGGTTTGTTGTTTGGTGGTTTTGTTTTATGGCATATCAACCCTTTTCAGGTCACTTAATGCCGAATCAAGTTTTATTGATAAACAAAGGACTCAGGTTGTTTACAGTAGCTGCTATTACTTAAGTGGTCACCCAATTAAGTATTGAACAGGCTCTGTCCTGCTTAACTTTGGTGATTTATCAGGAACCGATGCTTTCAGTATGACTTGACCATAATGTTAGTATGTGTATGAGCATGTGTTAGTGTGTGTGTGTGTGTGTGTACTATAGTGTTTGTGTGCATGCATGTGTGCAATCTGGATAAAAATATTAACTCTATACAAGTTCTGCAATATTTTTGGTTGGTTGTTTTGTTTTGTGACATACCAACACTCTTTTGGGTCAGTGCTGGTTTAGCTCAGCCAGTAGAGCGTTCAGCTAGAAACCACAAGGTTCAAAACCGGCCCTCGCCAACTCAGCGTATGAGTAGCACAGGGATCTGTGCGGTAAAGTAAGGAGCTGATGGTAGGTGTGGCGCACCTCCTCAGACGCAAAAACCATCTCCTTGGTCTAGCGCTAGCGAAAAGGCGATAGACTCCTTCGCTGATAGGCTGATACCGACTTGAGGCTACCCTGATGACTTAATGCTGAATCATGTCATTTTGCTTACAGTACCTGCTGTTGCTTAAGTGGTAATCCAATTTAGTATTGAACAGCCTTGTCACTGCTTGACTTTGGTGATCTAGTGGGAAACAATGCTTTCAGTATGATGAGACAGACAAGTTTCTAGAGTAAGGTTGGATAGATCATACCAAAATGTTTGATATTTCAGACTGTTGTTCTCATCTCTATTGTGGTATGTATAAACACAACCTTCAGGCTGCTGTATCTTCAGGCCTTGTTTAGGCGTTCCTTATTTACCTTAGACTAAAGTCATGACCAGACGATAACCTTGAGTTCAAGCATGGTTTCAGAGCTTTAATATCATTTCAGGGCACTCTGAAATGCCACCAGACTTATTGACAGAAATGTGATTAATATATTGGCTCGATCTAAATTCATAGTAAATTATATTAAATGACAGATATAGAAAAAATAAAATGGAAAAAAAAATTACATAATCTAAAATAGAATTTCTCTGAATTTTTTAGATGAGGCTTGATAATTAGTATTATTTGGATTATTCGGACTATTGCCCTCATCTTTATTGTCATCTGTACAACAAGGAATACCTGAAGACGTCCAGAGGGTACATCGTCCGAAACGTATAGATACATTCCATGTTTGATGATTTAGTGGCAGATGTGGGGGGAATTAATGTTTAACTTGCGTAGGAGATTGTTGGCAAGAGAATCATGAAGGATCACACACACATACACATATATATATATATATATATATATATATATATATATATGAGATGCTGATAGGTATGCATTCTGTGTCCTTGACGCACAAAAATCCAAAAGGATGCAGTAAAATCATATCCATGCGACCCAGTGGTTTTCTTTTTTTCTTTCCACAGTATTTCAAGCTTACTGTAAATACATTTCAATAGTTTCTTAGAAATGAATTACACAGGATAAGTTATAAGGTAGGAGTTAGACGGCTTTAGTTGTTTCCCCAGATCTATCTATTAAGAAACTTTAGTTGGGACCAATAAATTTTCCCGGGGACTCATTCAATTTAAATATGTGCGTCCCAGGAGGCACTAGATTAAAAAGCTATCTATCTATCTATCTCTCTCTCTCTCTATATATATATGTATATGTATAGATAAAATGGTATGAAAAACGCATGTTGTTAAATTGAATTTATTTTTACAACTTTTGCATTGCTAATATTGCCAATATTTCGATTTCATCAAAAAATCTTTATCAGTTTAAATTCAAAATATTCTCTTTCTCTCTAAAAGAATCCGGTTTTAAAACATTCACATCTTAAAACAGTCTCAATTATCAATATGCTCTGAAGATTTTTTGATGAAATCGAAATATTGGCAATATTAGCAATACAAAAGTTGTAAAAATGAATTCAATTTAACATGCGTTTTTCATAGCATTTTATCAATACATATACCATCGGATTCATGTCCTTACTCTTAACATTATATATATATATATATATATATATATATATATATATGAGAGCTAATTTTCCATTCAAAACATTTTTAAACAAACTGATTAACAAAAACTATCACAGTCTCCTTATTATTCTGTGATAAATTTTCCTTTTCCTTATATCAACAAAAGCCCTGAAGAAGATCTACTAAACAGATTGAAACACTGCAGCGTTGGCTGAATAAATATCACTCATTTTATTTGAACCTGTGTTTTTTCAAAATTTTCACTATATTACACACACACACACACACACACATATATATATATATATATATATATATATATATATATAATGTATGAGTAGTAGCTTACCGGTGGGTATGGGTACGATCGTTGGGAGTGCACAGAATTCAGGGGTTAAGACCGTGAAAAAACAAAGTGCTCAATACAATGTAGAGCAAAATTTATTTAAGAAATGGATATAAAGTAACCTACTCGAGTTTCCTCATCTGAATCGTCAGGGTTACATCCGCTGAATTAATCGAGTTTTTGATTAATATCAGTTGATACCACGTATGTCTGTTGGAATAAGATCCATTCCAACAGACATACATGGTATCAACTGATATTAATCGAAAACTCGATTAATTCAGCGGATGTAACCCTGACGATTCAGATGATGAAACTCGAGTAGGTTACTTTATATCCATTTCTTAAATATATATGGTGGACTCTCCTATCGAGAACGATAGATGAGGGTCAGCAGTGAGTGATTTATATATATATATATATATATATATATATATATATATATATATATATATATTTATATAAAAAGAAAAATAATCTTCTGATGATGCGAGTAAACATTGAAATAATGGCAAATCTATTATTGATTATCTATATGTTTATCTTTTTTCTTTTGTGTGTATGTTTGCATTTGGCCCTAACAACTTTCTGACCTTTATTTGTTCATCTCTTCTATAATGTGTATCTTGAATATAAACATTAAACTACATTGATGGGTGTTTTGTTGTTATTACTCTTGGGTCCATTACAGTCAAGTTGCACTGAAAGCACAGGTTCCTGCTAGATCACGGAAGATAAACAGCAATGAGCCTGTTTAATACTTAATTGGGTGGCCACTGTAAACATCCTGAGTCCTTTGTTTATCAAATTACCTTGATTCAGCATTAAATGACCCAAAAATGGTTGATATATCATAAAACAACCAACCAACTAACCAACCTGAGTCTTTTGTTTATCAAAATGACTTGATTCGGCATTAAATGACCCAAAAAGGGTTGATATGCCATAAAACAAAACAACCAACCAACCCGAGTCCTTTGTTTATCAAAATGACTTGATTCAGCATTAAATGACCCAAAAGAGGGTTGGTATGCTGTAAAACAACAATCGACCAACCAACCAACCAACCAACCAACCAACCAACCATCCCACTAGATCACTGAAGTTAAGCAGCGATGAGCCTGTTCAATATTTAATTGGGTGATCACTTTAGCAATAGCAGGTACTGTAAGCAACCCGAGTCCTTTGTTTATCAAAATGACTTGATTCAGCATTAAATGACCCAAAAGAGGGTTGGTATGCTGTAAAGCAAAACAACCAACTAACCATCCCACTAGATCACTGACGTTAAGCCAGTTCAATACTTAAGTGGGTAACCACTTAGGTACTGTGAGTCCTTTGTCAAAATGACTTGATTCAGCATTAAATAACCCAAAAGAGTTTGATATGACGCAAAACACCCAACCAACCAACCAAAAAATTGCCAAACTTGTATAGGGTTAACATTTTTATCCAGATTGTGCACATGCATGCACACACATTATAATACACACACACTAACATGTATACACACTAACTCATGCTTATACACATACTGACATTACGATCAAATCACGCTGAAATCAACTTGATCAAATCAAGTTCGGTTCTTGCTAGATAAACAGCAATGAGCCTGTTCAATACTTAATTGTGTATATGGCTCTAACAACTTTCAGATCTTTATTTGTTCATCTCTCCTATGTGTATCCTGAATATAAACATTAAACTGCATTGATGGGTGTTTTGTTGTTATTATTAGGAATGTGTTAGCTCAGTCGTTAGAGCGTTTGGCTAGAAACCACAAGGTTCCTAGTTCGATACAGGCCCTCGCTAACTCAGTGTATGAGTAGCACAGGGATCTGTGAGGTAAAGCAAGGAGCTGATGGTAGGTGTGGCGCTCCACCTCAGATGCAAAAAGCAATCTCCTTCGTTAAGTGCTAGTGAAAAGGGGATAGACTCCCTCGATGATTGGCTGATACTGACTTTAGGCCACTCCGATGACTTTACTTACTCTTGGGTCCATTCAAGTCATGCTGAAAGCACTGGTTACTACTAGATATGTTAAGTCCTGTCACCTATTATGATTGTCCCAACCCTATTGCCCTTATGGCAAGCCTCAACCCTTTATAACATATATGTGCTAGAAAGTGCATGGTGTAATGGTTAAAGTCATGGGAAATGGACTCATCGCCCTGAGTTCAAATCATGGACGTGGTAATTGCATTTCACTTAGTGCTAATACCCTTGGGAAAGGTATGAATCCTACTCTCCCTCCAGCTATGGGTAAATAGCAGGGCAGACTGAGCTCTTTAACCATGGCTAAGTAACCAGTCTAGGAGAAGGAAAACTCTGAATTCAAACCTGTTAAACTCCGCTTAAGAAATTGACCTTGTGTCACATCCTGCTCATGCGGAGGGGTTGGTAAATATATATATGTGCTAGAAAGTGGTGGCTGAGGGTATTAATGTCCTGCGTAAGATGTTAAACTCTATCTGGTGGTGAAGTTCCAATTTTGGAGCTCTGAGGAATGTGGAGTATCCCTCCATCACCATTACTCCCAGGTCCACTCTGACCTGGAGTAGTAGTACCTGTTAGTCCCACCTATGGGTTACATTGAGAAACATGAGTTTAAATAAAATGTATTTTAAAAATATTGTTTAAAAAAAACAAACAAATTCAGTACCCATCAAAAATGAATAAAACAAAAAACGTCTTTTTCAATCACCCTGTATATTGTGTTGGCTGTCAACTCTCGCTTGAGTAAGACCATCTAGCAAATGAAACTCCTACTATCGTTCTCCCAACTGGAGTCTGTTCAATTGAACACTGTAATTCCTTTCACCGTCAGCACAGTCTCTACCAACTAAACACATTACTCTCACTTCCTGACACCCCAAACACAGTAGTCGTCAAATTTCACTTCTGGTCCAGACACTTGCTTTTTTGCTGACTCACAGTATCAGCCACTGTCCCTTTTTATCATCACTCGGCTACCCTTTATGCAAATTCCGACTTGTCTCATCCGGGTCTCTGCCAACAGCATTTCAGTGACGAGGAGGTAGTGAGTTCAAATATCCGTGGCCACTCGCCACACTCCTCCCCCTCGCACAGACCAAACATATCCGGACGCGCTTTGTTTGTGGGAGCTGGGAATCCGCTCGTCCACAGTTCTGCCCCTCAATTTCGCCACAGACTATTTTCTGTTTTGTTTTTGTTTTTTTGTTTGTTTGTTTTTTCTCATAGTTGAGTGCCAGTAACATTTGACACTGTATCCTTTTATCTGATGACTCACCAGGCCAGCCCTGGAGAGACATTATATATTGTAATTTATTACTAACTTCACCAACACCCTTGGCAATCCAGTGTAGTGAATACCTCTCCTTCTCCTCCTCACTCTGTCAGCAGGGCTTAGAATATGCTAACTGCATCCCTTGAAGACGAGTAAGATCTCCACAAAATGGGTCGTCCTTACACCCAAACTGTAGCTAGTGAGGCTCCAGTTCTAGAGATCTGGGGAGTGTGGATCCACCCTGTCATTGCCATTACTCCCAGGTCCACTCTGACCCGGAGTGCTAGTACTTTTTAGGATTCCATCTTTGGGTCAAAATAGATCCATTTAAAAAGTTCTGACACAAGGGTCAGGTAAGTAAAATTTTTATATAGGCATAAAAATAAAGTCGTCAGGTAGGCCTAGAGTCGGTATCAGCCAGACAGCGAGGGAGTCCATCTCCTTTTCACTAACGCTAGACCAAGGAGATTATTTTAGCATCTGAGGTGGAGCACCACATCTACCATCAGCTCCACTTTACTGCACAGATCCCTGTGATACTCGTCAAGCCCTAGCACCTATATGATTTTCCCAACCCTATTGCCCTTATGGCAAACCCCAACCCCTTTTTATCATATGGGTGCTAGAAGGCGGTGGCTGCGGGTCTACATGTCCTGGGAATGACGTTAAACTCTATCTGATGGTGAGGTTCCAGTTTTGGAGGTTTGGGGAATGTGGAGCACCCCATTCATCACCATTGCTCCCTGGTCCACTCTGACCTGGAGTGGTAGTACCTGTTAGGGTCCCATCTATGGGTTAAATAGAAAAATGTATTTATAAAAAAATTGTATTATCCATTAAGAATTGATTTATTTCAAAACTTTATCGGCATTAAATGACCCACTGAGGTTGATATGCCGTAAAACAAAACAAACAAAAAACAAAACCCTGTGATACTCATGGGCTGAGTGGGCGAGGATTGGTATTGAACTAGGAACCTTGTGGTTTCTAGCCGAACACTCTACCGATTGAGCTAACCCGGCCCTTTAATGTAGGCATAATGACACATAATAGGTCAGAGTTCAATCCCTAGCAGTTCCAACTGTGTGAAAGGCATGAACACTCCTTTCATTGATGGTGACATTCACATGTTTTCAGAGATTTTTTTGTCAGATTAAAAGTTAATGAAAGTTGAGAAGCAGTCAGCTGAAGAATTAAGTTGTATAATTTCGGGCTTGGTACTTTGCCCCCCCCCTCAAACATCATTAAAAGGGGAGAGGGGGAGGATTTCTTAACGGAAAAGAAAAAATCTTTCGTTCATTGACGGCAAAACCACATCACATCTCTCTTCCCTTTAATGGGATTGGTATGAATTTTTAACAACTGAATAGAAATTCAAGTGTTTTTTTTTTTTTTTTTTTTTTTATTTTATTTTCATTTATTTATTTTTTAATTTTTTTTTAAAGCATGTTTGTCATTTCCTTCCTGTGTGGTGAACAAGTAACAGCTTCTTTGTCTCTTCATCTCTTTTACCTTTTTGACAACCTTCAAAAAACACCCAATATGAGTCTAGGTAAAAAAAATCATACATAAGTAAATAGGTAGATAGTCTAGACAAAACAAGACATTAGGTTTATAAGTTCCCAAAATTCACACTGGATTGCCCACTTGCACACAAAACCTAACTCCCTCATCCACTAGGCTAAGACAGTTATCTCTAGACTGCAGGTTCAATCCTGATCAGGGGCAGTAGTAACATAGAATAATAATTAACACAAGCTTAACGCCTGTACCCCAGCTATGGTTAGCAGAATGAGAACAGGACTGAATAAAGGGTTAGGTTCAAAGTTCCGTGATGGCTCCTGATTACGACAAGAAGGTTTCCGAGTCCGACAAGAAATACCTGAAGAAGGCCGGAGGGCACATCGGTTGAAACGTTGTACAGCTAAGATTAGGACAATAGTCTGAATAATACAAATAATACTACCCTTCAACTCTCTGTCCTGGGTGTGATCCTAAACTGCATCCAGTGGAAAAGTTCCAATTCTAGATCTCTGGGAAGTGTAGAGCACCCTTTCATTGCTGAGGAATCCTTATGGTGTAGTGGCTAACGTGCTGGTCTACAACATCGACATCGTGAGTTCGAATTCCAATCATGCTATCACATTAACTTTCAGACTAATACTCTTGGGAAAGATATAAACCCCCTCATCACCCAGCTAGTACCACTGCTGTTATTCCACAAGGATAGTGTTAGTATTAACTCTTTGTCTATCAAATTTCCACCATGGCTGTACCAAATTTTCTTGGTATTTTTTACCTGCATGATGGGATATTTCAAAGTTCACTATCTATTCACCTCAGAACTCATTCTATTCAAATAAAGTCTTATTGTTGTTATTTACTCCTTTTGAGTTTTCACATCAGCGTTAGCTGATAGTCTTTCACTGGAGTCTGAGTGACAGCAAGTCTCCTCAGGTCTCTTCTGAGTATTCTGACAGATTGCAGCAGTGCAGTGTTCTGGATGGTATCAATCCTTCCTCTGATTTCCAGACTTTCCAAACCCTTTTCCAATCCTTTTGGGACCGTTCCAAGTGCACCAACTACAATTGGTATCACTTTTATTATTATTATTATTATTATTATTATTATTAGCAAATATATGCACTCTATGGGTGCAATTATTTAAGTTTTAATGTAATAAAAAATATATTAAATTAGAAAAGCTAATGAAACTGAACAAGATTTGAAACAAAAGAGTGTGTATAATTGAAAAATAGAACTGAAATTTACTCTTCCATCACTCCTGTTTTTCATTACTGATTTAATTCATTCCTAATTTAACTATTTAGTTAAATTAGGAAGTAAAGAATAAAATTAGTTATTTCTTCTTGTTAATGGATTTCTTTGAAGATTCTTCCCTGAGAATTTTGCTCATATTCATTAAGACAAAACCAAACAATTAAAAATTAATAATACTAAGCACACATTTATTAAAATCAATTTTTAATATCAATATGAAAATTAGCCTTCCCATTCACACTGTAAACCGCTATTTTGTTGTATATATAAATATAATTGCATGTTATTAGTATGGCCAACGGTATTGATGATGTAAAACAATTTTATTAATAATTGAGGTTTAAATAAAAATAAAATCATGGAGAATGCGACATAAATAACAAAGGGAATGGTGACTTGAGTAGTGATAAAGTTTCGGTTACAGACAGAAAAACACACAATCTCCATTATAATAAGATTTTGAATTTAATCCAGTGATTTTGAAAAAAAAAAACGTGAACTAAATTTTTAAAAATTAGAAGGTTTTGATCTTTAGGCACCCCTTCTGCGATCTCGACTCAAACGGACATTTTTCTCATTTACACCGTCAAAATCTGGTTGTTTGTTAGGGGTTAGGGTTAGGAGTTAGTTTTATAATTTAAAACAAAAACCTCTAAAAATCGTCTGTTAACAATTAACAGTAGTAATATAGTTTTGGTTACAGACAGAAAAGCACACAATCTCCATTATAAGATTATTGTACTGTGAGTCCTTCTGCTCAGTTATAATGAACTAACCATCAATTTTTGTACTTTGCTTGGGTGTGGTATGCAGTGGTGAGAGAGTTTAAAGTAGGCAAAGAGTTAAATTACCCAGGAAACCAAACCAAAGCAAACCACTCTGACCCGGAGTGGTAATACTTATGAGGGTCTCATTTATGGGTCAAATAGATGTTTGCAAGTTAATAGAAACTTTTTCTACCAGTTTGAAAAACTAAACAAGAATATTTACCTACAAACTATTCGTTTATAGTGGCATCCCATAGTGGTGTAATGCAAGCTAGTCTCACTGATTCATTACTACTGAACAGCGAGTTTGAGTCTCGCTGGATGCTCCATACTTGAGACCTTGTGTCATATCTTTCCTGTTGTGAACGGGTTTGGAAAATACTAACTATTCACTTACAAATTATATAATAAAAACCAAGATTTAGCATAAAATAGCACACAACAGTTGATATGCCATTAGACAATAACAAACCAACCTTTGAGTGCAGAATCAGAAAGAACATACAATTTTTCATAAGAATGCCAAGTTTTATCAAAATTACTCCAAAAATAAGGAAATGGTAAAGAAATTACTAAATTTCTTGTTTTGAAATGGTCCGTGATTTGACATCTTTTTTTTTTTAACAAAATCGTGTCCACTTTTGTACCCCCAATTTCGGGGCTTTAAATTCTCATAACTTTTGAACTACTGGGGATATTTGCATAATTCAGTTTTGAACTCCATTTACACAGTTCTATCTAATTAATATGATTAAATAACAATAACCAGTGTGGCATTGTAACAAATGATACAAGTTTTGAATGCATGTTACCATTTTTGTGAAAAAGGAGATGTTCTGGGTATGACACTAAATAGCATCCAGTGTTGAGTGTCCAATTCTGGAGCTTTTTGAGGGTGTAGAGTCACCCCTCCAGTGCCATTACTTCCAGGTTCATCCTGACCTGGAGTGGTAGTACCTGTTAAGATCTTTTGTATCAGCATTCCCAGTTGATTTTTTTTTATTTGAGGTTATTGTTATTTAATCATATTAGTTAGATAGAGCTGTGTAAATGGAGTTCAAAACTGAATTATGCAAATATCCCCAGTAGTTCAAAAGTTATGAGAATTTAAAGCCCCGAAATTGGGGGTACAAAAGTGGACATGATTTTGTTAAAAAAAAAAATGATGTCAAATCACGGACCATTTCAAAACAAGAAATTTAGTAATTTCTTTACCATTTCTTTATTTTTGGAGCAATTTAGATAAAACTTGGCATTCTTATGTAAAGTATGTTCTTTCTGATTCTGCACTCAAATTGTATGTATCTCTATACTACAACCCATTAATTAGAGAAGATGTACGGATAGCAGGTTTTTAAAAATTTTACCACAAGATCAATCAATACTTTCATTTTATTACTGCATGTATACACATATATAGTATTAATTTAAATATATAACATCACTTTGAACTTAAAAATACCTTTTTAAATACCTATGTTGAATTACATACAAGAAATAGAATACCTATTTACATATGTTTTTAAACAAAACCAGTCCGATGTGTACTGAATTTTGTTTACATTTCTCGTAATTTAAAGTTTTTTTTGTTTTGTTTTTTTTTTTTTTGTTTTTTTAATTGAAAGTTTGATGAAAAAACCCTGACGGTACAGTATCATTAATATTTCTCACATTATATATGAAAATAATTTTATCTTCTCTTAGTGATATAGTGCTCTTTTTTTCTTTTTTTTTTTTTTGCTGATCATATACTTTTTGAAGACATCTCCGTCAACTTTTGTCTATCATATTTTTGCTTCCAAAGTTCCTGCTTGTATTTTAAGGTGTGTTCTAATTCAAGAATATTGATAAAGAGTCGCCCCTTTGATTTTCCGAAAGAAATTAATGTGTAAATTTTAGCCTCAGAAAATACTCAAATTAGGCATTTTTGGCTGTTTGAAGCAAAATATTGTTTTAACTCACCGTAAAAAATAATTCAATGGAAAAAAACACATAAATTACATATTTAGAAAGATTATTTTCTTTTCTTTCCAACCATATAAATATTTTTAAGTTTGGACCAGAAATACTTGAGAAATTGTGAATTAAAATGATTAAGGTTGGAAAATTATTTGTACTAGCAAGAATATGCATTCTCTGAATGTAAGTTATATTTTAATTGGTTTCTATATAAAATCATTCATAGGATTGATTTTAATACGTTGGAGAATAAAGCAATAATATTAGAGATCAATAACACTAAGTAATTATTTATCAAACCCAGTTTTGTTAAAACCAGTATGCAAATTAACCTCACCATATATTATGTAAAACTTTATTTCTTAGTGATATATAAGACACATTGCAGGATTTTAAACGCACTAATAACATGGGCTATTTTGAGCCATATCTAACTCAGATTTTCATAGAGGCATTGTTAATAAGATTTAATCCATGTATTAATGATTTTGGCAATAAATTAAATACTCATTGATAAACTCATGCAATTCCTGAGGGTATTATGACGTAGGCAGTGATGTAATTTCAGTTATAGACACAGAATCTCTTATAATAAGATAGAAATACTTTGAACCATATAACTGCAAATTATTAGTATTACTTGAAACCATATAATTGTGCCAACAAGTGATAATTATTGAATTGGAATTGTTATTTAAAATCATATGATTGCGTATATATTATTAGTAATAGATAGAATTAGTTGAAAACTTATTGTTGTGTACAAATTATTTATATTAAAATTAGATATTTGAAACTATAATTGTTTACAAATGATTATCATTAGTTACTTGAAACCATATGATTGTTTGCAAAATATGGTTGACTTTGGTATTAAGTCATTCAACAATGGGTGACATGCTGTAAAACCAACTAACCAATGAACCTAATGGCAGGGCTCGACATTAACGCCGTCCCGTCATCCCGGGGACGGTAAAAAAATTTCCTAAAAGTTAGTACTACATTCCAATATTGGCCGTCCAGTGATTGCCCGAAATACTGACCTCAAAAAACGGTCTAGTTCTAGACTTAAAATTACTAATGGCAACAACACTGAAGAAATAGACAGTCACACAGTATATATTTTTATGATTGGAAAATGTCCGCATAAAGATGGAAATAGAATAAATTTTAGTTTATAAAATTTTTATTTTATTATTCTTGATTATAAATAAATGTTTCTGTCAACTGCTTCAGCTTTTCTTAATGTTTTATTACATGTTATTATGCTACTGATGACTGACAAGTATAGATGATACTAATGAATTAAACAAAAATATTTTGATTTCGGGACGGTCCAAACCCCATTCGGGACGGTCATGAAGAAAGTTAGTGTCGGGGCCTGCTTATGGGTTAATGACTTGGATTTTATCATATAGATTACCCCCTCCACCACACAAACAATGAATACCTTTTTTTTTCTTTTTTGTATTACAAATTTAAAGCCATTACTAATCGAACACTAAGTGATGATACCAATTTAGAATCTTGGTTTCTCTGGGCTTGCAAAGGCAATACTTATTAGTCTTGATGGTGTCTGTTGTCTGTTCTAGCTGGTGTGTGGTAAATATCCTATTCAAAACCCAGTTGTGTTGTAAAGGAGGTGCTGGTGTGTAATGGTTATAGTCATAGAAATGGACATGCTGAATCAAGTTTAAATCCTGGATGAGGCAGTTTGCATTTCACATGGCGCTAATGCCCTTGGGAATTGTATGAATCCAACTATTCTCCCTCTAGCTATGTGTAAATAGAAGGGCAGACTGGGCTCTTTAATTCTGGTTAGGCAACCAACCTAAGAAAAGAAAAACTCTTAATTGAAAATAAATGGGCTCTCTTCTTGTTAATCAAATTATTTTGAGAGCTCTTCCTCCTCCTTCTTGATTTATTAGAACATTAAAAGTATAGTTATTACCTCAGTCAGTAGAGTGTCCTGCTGGGAACCTCGAGGTTCTTGGTTCGATTCCAGACCTCGCCAACTCGGTGTATGAGTAGCACACGGATATGTGCGGTAAACTGAGGAGCTGATGGTAGGAGTGGTGCTCTGCCTCAGACGTTCAAACAATCTCCTCGGTCTAGCGCTAGTGAAAAGGGGATAGATTCCCTCACTGTCTGGCTGATACCGACTTTAGGTCACCCTGACGACTTTACAGCTTTTACAATCATTTATGAATTAAACAAATTTTGGCATTAGATAACTCAATAAGAGTTGATATGTAGTTAAAAAAAATTTTTAAAAGTCAACGGAGTGGTCTATTGTCAGTATCGGTCAGACAGTGAGGAAGTTTAAACACCTTTCAATAGTGCTAGACTGAGGAGATTGTTTTTGCGTCTGAGGTGGAGCACCACACCTACCATCAGCTCCCCACTTTACCACACAGATTCAAGCTGTGCTACCCATGTGCTTAGTTTGCAAGGTCCGGTATCGAACCAGGAACCTCATGGTTCCTAGGCCGATGCTCTACTGATTGAGCTAAACCGAGTCCTAACTAAAACAAATAAACTAACCCAATTCTTTGATAATTTTTTTGTTAGTTCTAACCTCTGCTATTTCTTACTGTCTCTCCATTTTCAGTCTGATCTTTTTCTACTATCCTTGTTATTTTGGCACTATTCTACCTTTTGTGTCATACTTTCCCTTCTAGCTATGTGTCCTGTCTACTTCCATTTTTGTTGTTTAATAATTTCTTTGGTAATTTTTTTTTAGTTTAGTCTGTTCATTGAATTCATACTGATCTCTTTTTATCCTTTAGAGTTATTCTTAGAATTCCATTGATCTCTTTATCTAATCTTTTTTTGTGATTTAGTTAAGTTCTATATTTAGCAGCCACATATTGGATGTTCTGTGTTGTCTAATGGTCTAGCCTTGGGCTAAACTTAGTAATGGTTAGCTTAGAGCTTGGTGATCAGAAGTGGTTCAATTCTTGATGGGGTGCTTTGTACTTCTGGCCTTGTGCTAAGCTTGGCTTAGTAAGGGTTAGCTTAGAGCTTGGTGATCAGAAGTGGTTCAATTTTTGATGGGTGCTTTGTACTTCTGGCCTTGTGCTAAGCTTGGCTTAGTAATGGTTAGCTTAGAGCTTGGTGATCAGAAGTGGTTCAATTCTTGATGGGTGCTTTGTACTTCTGGCCTTGTGCTAAGCTTGGCTTAGCAATGGTTAGCTTAGAGCTTGCTGATCAGAAGTGGTTCAATTCTTGATGGGTGCTTTGTACTTCTGGCCTTGTGGCTAAGCTTGGCTTAGTAATGGTTAGCTTAGAGATTGGTGATCAGAAGTGGTTCAATTTTTGATGGGGTGCTTTGTACTTCTGGCCTTGTGCTAAGCTTGGCTTAGTAATGGTTAGCTTAGAGATTGGTGATCAGAAGTGGTTCAATTTTTGATGGGGTGCTTTGTACTTCTGGCCTTGTGGCTAAGCTTGGCTTAGTAATGGTTAGCTTAGAGCTTGGTGATCAGAAGTGGTTCAATTTTTGATGGGGTGCTTTGTACTTCTGGCCTTGTGCTAAGCTTGGCTTAGTAATGGTTAGCTTAGAGCTTGGCTATCAGAAGTGGTTCAATTTTTGATGGGGTGCTTTGTATTTCTGGTTGTGTGCTAAGCTCAGTTTAGTAAATCACAACTATATATTGGTTGCCTTGTATAGTGTAACTAGAAGCGGCTACCCAGCGTTACATGGGTAGAGGTGGGGGGGGTGGTGTAAAAAAAACCCTGATGTATTTTTGATATTTACAAATACTGGACATTTTTAAGTAGAATTTCACTGCTATTTCTATGTATATTTTAATTTTTAAATATCTTCCAATATAAATCAAATCTTCATAATTTTTGCACAAAAAGCAAGATCCAGTGATATTTAATGTGTATATATATTTACTTTGTCGTTAAATGTTTTATTTTCATAGTTTCATTTGGACATAGATACATACACACCAACTGCCCTTTATGTATGTATAGATAGATGGTATAGTGAGCTTGGCTAAAAGACATGGTTCAGTTCTTAATGGGTGCCCTGTACTTCTGGCCTTGTGCTAATCTAAGCTTAGTAATGGTTAACAAACTTGTCTTGCAGAAGTGGTTCCATTTTTGTACTAAGCTTAGTAAATAACAACCATACATCATAGTTGGTTGCCTTTGTAGGGGATTATCTTCCCTTTGCCTGGAAGAGTTATCTTGCCGTTTGTGGCCACCAGGGACCTCTGGTATATAAGCGGCTGATTCAAATGCTTCTCTCTCTCTTTCTTCACTGCCTCTGAACGAGCACATGGGTTAGACTTATGTCTACCCCCTTCTCGGTGGGGCTTTGGTCCCCCCCCCTTACATTACTGTAAGTCTTTTATACAGCATGGACTATCCTTTAGTTCCATGTCTGTAACATTTATATTTTATGTACATTTGGATATCTCGTTTATACCTAAATATTGTATCTTGTATTTACCATTCATGAATGTGTCCTTTTATCTCTACTCTTATATCTTATTTGTATCTTATGTATCTATGTACTTTATGTATCTTATCGTTACCATGTGCTGTACACCTATTAAATGTTTTGTCTCACAACGTGTCGGAGCTGTTGTTCAATTTCTA
>CM042157.1:66032535-66037535 GCA_023376005.1 Doryteuthis pealeii
TAAAACAACTCTGCCTTTGTTTAATAGTATCAGAATTAGAAATGATGCCAGATTGAACAAACTTTGTGTGTTAATTATTGTCTATTTTAACTAACATTTTGGAATCTTTAAAATTAAAACTGTTTTGGTTTCTAAATTTTTAGAGCTATGTCTGATGAATATGGAGGGTGCTATTACTTTGACAAACTTTGTTTCATCAAAATCATTTTGTTAAAAATAGGGCTATGGAGGATAGGGGGGGGTCATATCGGGGTGTGGAGTCGCAGTTGGGAGTAATTAAGGGTGACTGGAGTCAGAGTTGATATAAATTTACCAACCCCTCCACATGAGGAGGATATGGTTTAAAGTTAATTTCTTCTAAACCAGACAAGTATATATAAAATGTAAAAGTAAGTCGACGGGGCGGCCTAAAGTCGGTATCAGCCAGTCAGCGAGGGAGTCTATCCCCTTTTCAATAGCGCTAGACCAAGGAGATTGTTTTTAGCATCTGGGGTGGAGCGCCACACCTACCATCAGCTCCTTACTTTACCACACAATAAAATGTAGCTACCTATAATTTTTTAGCTCTCTGATGGTGTACCTTGAACACCAAAACTGTGGTAGAGTGAAAAACCTTTTTCTACAACTAATATATATATGAGAGAGAGAGAGAGAGAGAGAGAGAGAGAGAGAGAGAGAGAGAGAGAGAGAAGAAAAACAAAATGTTAAAAAAAATGAATTTATTATATTTATATCGAAGTTTAAGGACAATATGATAAAAAGAAGAGAAAAGGATTTTTTGTTGTTCAAAAAGTGATGAATGTTTTTGAATGACTTGAGTTGGAAATATGTAGAAAAAGGCTCATAACCGTTCCTTGATTAGCGTTCAAATCGAATGTTCATGACGTGATTGGTACATGTCAAAAACGAAAGTTGTGATTGGAACACGTTGGAATAATCAAGAGAATCTGACTTTCTTACTATGTCCTTACTGGTTGAATGTTTTCATTTAAAGTATTCTGTAAAACTACTTGTAAACTTTTAAAAACCAACCAACCCTTGGCATAGTGGCTAATGTGCTGGACTGTGAAATACCTGTTGTACACCATCCTGTTAGTGGGCCCCAAAATGAAATGTTGGCATTTTTCAGTTTCCCCAGATAATTGTGGACTCTAGCTCAAATGCCTGCTATACATATTGGTATGAACAAGTCTTTCATTTATTTATTTATTTATTTTTTTCTTCACATGTGAAAACGAAAGTCAAGATATGATTGGAACACATCTTATTATAATGGAGATTGTGGATTTGTCTGTATGTAACCGAAACTATTTACTATACAAGTCACAATTCCCTTTGTTATTTACACCACATTCTCCATGATTTTATTTTCTATTTAAACCTCAATTATTAGTAAAACTGTTTTACATCATTAATACTGTTAAACATATCTACATACTAATAACATGCAATTGTATTTATATATACAACAAAATAGCGGTTCACAGTATGAATGGAAAGGCTTATTTGCATATTGATCTTAAAAATTTGATTTTAATAAATATATGTTTAGTATTATTGATTTCTAATTGTTTGGTTTTATCTTATTGAATATGAGTAAAAATCTCGGGGATAAATCTTAAAAGAAATCCATTAACAAGAAGAAATATCTTTAATATTATTCTTTACTTCCTACTTTAACTAAATAGTTAAATTAGGAAAATTTACCACTGAAAGACGGGAGTAACTGAAAATGATGGAAGAGTTAGTTTCAAAGTTGTTCTATTTTTCAATCATACCCCCTCTGTTCCAAATCTTTTTATCTACATTCTTATTCAGTTTCATTAGCCTTTCTAATTTAGCATGATATTTTATTATATTAAAACTTAAATACTTGCACCCGGAGGGTGCATATATTTGCTAGTAGGAATAATAAAGAGAATCTGACTTTGTTACTATGTCCTTGCTGGTTGAATGTTTTCATTTGAAATATTCTGTGAAAACTACTAGTGAACTTTTAAATAGGAGGCGTGAGTAAGTCAGGACTTGTTTTCTCAAGGACATTTATTCAAGTTCACTTAAAAAAAAAATGCAATAATTCAGGTCAGCTTCAGTGAAGAGTGGACAATCCCTTTTGATGAGGGTAGGAGTGGATAGCTTGACCAACCTTTTATGAAGCAGATGTACTTCTAAAAGAGAACTGTTTATTGGAGATAGCAGATTTTATAGGTATTTCAATAAGCCTATTGTTGTTGCAAAGATGAAGATGTCAACAATAGATCCTCTGGATTTTTTACATTTTTCTTAATTTAATGCCTCATATTATTATTATTATTATTATTATTATTACTAGTACAAAATAAAAAACGACCTCCGGGCGATGTAAAAATAGATTTTAGAAACATATTGCCTGAGGGGTGGGAGTAAAAAATTCAATGTCAGTGAGTTTGTACCCTAAGTAAGTAAAATCATAAAAATTAATTAAAGGATTAAAAAATAAAACAATTTGAAATGTAAACTTTAAATATGTATTAAAATAAAACAAACTATGTATAGATATATAATACCAGTCATGTATTTATTAAAACTTGTTTTAAAAATAATGAGGACTGTCTAATGTTGTATGTTCAAATTTTGAGTGTATTTATTCTTTTATGACGATTTTGGGTAATGTGACGTAAACAGTGATGTAATTTTTGTTACAGACAAAAACTGGAAGCAAATCTCCATTATTAATAGATTATGGCATGCAAGTAAAGTTACTGTATTATATTGCTGTCTTGTAATAGTTGTTACTGGCAGGACCTGTGGATATACCACAAAATGATAATTTAATTACAACATTTAGGGCCTATTTAGCTATTATTATTATTATTATTATTACTAGCAGCGGCTACCCGGCGTTGCTTGGGTAGAGGTTTTTTTTAAAGTTAGTCCCGCAGATCCATTATTACTGAATCGTGAGTTGAATCCTCGTCGGATGCCCCATTTAAATCCCTATGTAAAAAAAAAAAAAAATAGACCTTGCATTGATCCAGCTACTCTGAAAAGAAATGTTAATGTCTACTATCTAAAAAAAAAAAAAAAAAAAAATCCATGCTGTTATCATTTAAATTTTATTTTTTAATTATCTTCACGAATATAAATCAAATCTATTATTTTTGCTCAAAAACCAAGCCCTGTTGATATTCAATATGTATATATATTTACTTTGTTGTTAATTGTTTTATTTTCGAGGTTTCCTCTGGACATATATATATACCCACAACTGCCCTTTATATATGTATAGATAGATAGATAGATGGCATGCAAGCTAAGTTACTCTATTATATTGCTGTCTTTCAATAGTTGTTACTGGCAGGACCTGCGGATATACCACAATATGATAATTTAATTACAACGTTTAGGGCCTGTTTAGCTCAGTTGGTAGAGTGAGAGTGAGTTGCTGATGGTAGGTGTGGCGCCCTACCTCAGACGCCAAAACAATCTCCTTCGTCTAGCACTAGTGAAAAGGTGATAGACTCCCTCACAGTCTGGCTGATACCAACTTTAGGCGACCTTGACGACTTTGCACTATTTACAATGAAACTTTCTAATAAACTATCTTGACGACCTTCAAATAAATAAAAGTAAAATTTATTCAAAACTAGAATCTGCTACCCACCGTTGCCTGGGTAGAGGGGGGTATATTAAAAAGTTAGTCTCACAGATCCATTGATTGTTTTGGTTTTGGATAATTGATTTGTGTTTTAATCATGAACGCAACCAATGACCTTCCCTTTTCTTACTATTCAAATTTTAATTTTTATCTTTCCAGATATAAATAAAATCTTCATTATTTTTGCACAAAAATCAAGCTCTGGTGATAGTGAATGTATATATATATATTTACATTGTCATTAATGTTTTATTTTTGTAGTTTCCTCTGGGCATACATATACACAACTGCCCTTTATATATGTATACATATACAGAGATACTGATAGGTACACGTCCTGCATCCCTGGCACATAAAATCTAAAATGATGCAGAAAAATCATATCCATGCATCCCAGTGTTTTTTTTTCTTCCCTCGCCATTTCAAGCTAACTGCAAATAAATTTCAATATTTTCTTAGAAATGAATTACACAGGATAGTTTAGAAGGTAGGAATTAGAAGGCAGGTCAGGTTAGCTCAGTCGGTAGAGCGTTCGGCTAGAAACCACAAGGTTCGTTGTTCGATACCAGTCCCCTCCAACTCAGCGTATGAGTAGCACAGGGATCTGTGCGGTAAAGTAAGGAGCTGATGGAAGGTGTAGCGCTCCACCTCAGATGCTAAAAACAATCTCCTTTGTCTAGTGCTATTGAAAAGGGGATAGACTCCCTCGCTGACTTGCTGATACCGACTTTAGGCCGCCCCGTCGACTTTACTTTACTTTTAGTTGGTGCCCATAAATTTTCCTGGGGACTCATTCAAAGCAAATATGTGCGTCCCAGGATGCACTAAATCAAAAAGTTATCAGTGTCACTGCATATAGATATAGATAGATAGGTATTTAATGAAAATCCTATTCAATATTTGCACTGAGTAATCACATTTAGTGAGAAGCATGTGCTTGACTTGTTTGGCATAAATTGTCAGTTTGTGCTAATATTTTAAAAAAAAAAAGATACATGCAATTTACTTAGTAGAACAAGTCTATATCTCTATTTGATCATCATATTTGTAAGTGCTGAAAATACTGTTTTGCATAAATATGTAGTTGCAAAAAGTAGCAGGTGCTTTTTGACCGCATTTTCGGAAAACAATGGATACTCAGAAGCCACACTTAACCAAAACTTTGGGAGTGGTTTAAACTGAATTGTCATAGATGTCTATTAGTAACTAGAAATATGAATTTGTGGTTCTATCGCAAATTGGATAATATAAATTTTCTAGATATCCTTGCAGCATCTGTGGAATCCCCACCCCCGCTGTTGATAATACAGATCCTCTGTTGAAAACCACTGCTCCTGGTTGATATGAAGATTATATCCACTAA
>CM042157.1:66042535-66060070 GCA_023376005.1 Doryteuthis pealeii
AGTTTTCACATCAGCATTAGCTGATGGTCTTTCACTGGAGTCTGAGTGACAGCAAGTCTCCTCAGGTCTCCAGGACTCTTCTGAGTATTCTGGCAGATTGCAGCAGTGCAGTGTTCTGAATGGTATCAATCCTTCCTCTGATTTCCAGATTTTCCAAACCCTTTTCCAATCCTTTTGGGACTGCTCCAAGTGCACCAACTACAATTGGTATCACTTTCACTTTCATGTTCCATAACTTTTTCAGTTCTCTGGCAAGATCCAGATATTTGTCCATTTTTTTCATTTTCCTTTAGCTTCACCCTGTGATCTGCTGGCACTGCAAAATCTACCAGTTGACAAGTTCTTTCTTTTTTGTTTATCAACACTAGATCTGGTCTTCTTGCTGGGATAAGGTGATCCGTTTTTATTTCAAAGTCCCAGAGAATTTTATGCGTTTCGTTCTCAAGAACAGATTCTGGTTTATGCATATACCATTTTGTTGTATGGTCAAAATTTAATTTTTTGCATAATTTCCAGTGGATCACCTTCCCAACCCAGTCGTGTCTAGTTTTGTATTCTCGTTGTGCTAATTTGCTACATTCGCAGAGTATATGGTTTACAGTCTCATCTCTATTCCCACAAAGTCTACATTTACTATTTTGTTGGGTCTTATCAATTTTCGCTTTGATATAGTTCGTCCTTATGACATTATTATTATTATCTGGTAATACAGAAGATCTCTTACTTAATATTTCTCCATGAACTTCAAATTTACTGTCAAGGCAGATGTCAAAAACTAAGTCTATTATCAACTAACCAAATCATTATCATAGTGTGGTATATCCACAGGTCCTGCTAGTAATTAAATCATTATCATACTGTGGTATATCCACAGGTCCTGCTAGTACTGAATATTTTGAGAGCATTATGTTTGTCATTGTACAGAACATTTACAAAGTCATTGTGTAAAGTCTGTCAAAATTACAAAAGCTATCTTTACAGTTTTACTTTTGCAGTGATATTTGACAGTCATTTGCATATGAAGATGGATATATAGTCATGCTTACTAAGACGATAATACACAAAGACGACATTGAATTTCAGACTTGAAACAGAACAACTTACTGACATAACTTATTTGCTTTTCGTTATGTTTTATCCTTTATTAGTTTGTTTTATTTTTAAATATCATTGATTTGACACATATCTTTGTAATGCATAGTCAGTTTAATCGTATCATAGAAACAATATAATACTCACCGTTGCAGTGGGATTCTAACTACCATTGAGTTAGCAGACAAGAACAACATGCAAGCTGTAACTTAAATACAGTCCTTGCATGCATGTACAATGTGAGCTGTGGCCAAAATTACCCAGTTCCTTCCACCAGTGTCATAGAGGCATCAGTTATTCTGACCCTCCACAGTGGTACAATAGAAGGGGTGCTGTTGCAGGAACTAGGGCAGCGATGCTGATAGATTTTTAATTTAGTGCATCCTGTGATGCACATATTTGCTTTGAACGAGTCCCTGGGAAATTTGATGGGTCCCAACTTAAGTTTCTTAATAAATTCTAGGGTTTTTAATTATGATCTGGGAAAACGACTAAAGTTGTCTAACTCCTACCTTTATAACCTATCCTGTGTAATTCATTTCTAAGAAACTATTGAAATGTATTTACAGTAAGCTTGAAATAGTGGGGGAAGAAAAAAGAAAAACATTGGGATGCATGGATATGATTTTACTGCGTTGTTTTAGATTTTTGTGTGTCAGGGATGCAGGATGTGTATCTATCAGCATCACTGCCTATATCTTGAACAAAACCTATAGTTACATATTTATGAATATACTAACTATATTTCTACTTTATAAATACTATAGTTAAACTTTAAAGTTTTGACATTACTGTTTCACTACCAAGTTAGATTGAAATTGTTTAGCAGTAATTAAAAGAAGAAAAAAAAAAATAACAATTAACAACATAGTAAATATATATATGAAGAATAATTAAAGTCCAATTACTGTCTAACTGGGAAGACAAGGCAGCAAACGGTTGTAACTCAATACAATCCCGAAAGCCACAAAGTCCACTGCAAAATGACAGAGTATATATAAGACTCCACAATGTCATTCAAATTAAGCAGTCAATCAGAAATCAAGGAATGGAATCACCCAAATCACCCAGATTCATGGATGGATCATTCTTGAGTCCTATTTATGCCAACTGTCTTGGACACTGCTTGAGTTGTACTTAGCTGCTGTTATTAAAACCAACAGTAGACTAACTGATTTCAATAATATACACCTTAAATATCATCGGTTCTTGCTTTTTGTGTAAAAATTATGAAGATTTGATTTATATTTGAAGATATTTAAAAATCAATATATACATAGAAATAGCATTGAAATTCTTAAAAATGTCCAGCATTTGTAAATCTCAAAAGTAAACAAATCAACACTAGGTATTTTTTGCCTCTCCCCATTTTATATATATATATATATATATATATATAGTAAAAGTAAGTAAAGTCGTCGGGGCAGCCTAAAGTTTGTATCAGCCAATCAGTGAGGGAGTTTATCCCCTTTTCACTAGCGCTAGACCAAGGAGATTGTTTTTGCATCTGAAGTGAAGCGCAATATCTACCATCATCTCCTTATCTACCGCACAAATCCCTGTGCTACTCATAAGCTGAGTTGGCGAGGGCCAGTATCAAACTAGGAACCTTGTGGTTTCTAGCTGAACACTCTACCGACTGAGCTAAATTACTGAAAGATATGGTCAGTTACCAAAGTTTAGACCAACTGCAGAAAATAATCACAGTAAAACAAATTAATCAAGTCTGTTTTAAAACCCTAACTTTTCAGTGGCAGCCTATCCCTTGCTTGTTGCTAGGTAAGCAAGAACTTACCTAGTTGCTGAGGTATTCAGTACTTGGTGCCTAGGTTCACATCAAGCAGAGCTCCAGTACTGATAATCCAACACTTTTATTTCTGGGGTTGGTGTCTCTTGCTAATCTTTCATCTTAACCCTTTCACTGTACTGTCCAAGTTCCCAAGAAATAAACAACAATTTTGGTGTCTTCTGGCCCAGCTGGGGGTCCAGTGAGCTTAGGCCGCTAGACCGATAAAATAATTAACAACGTTGATCCCAGGGGGCCATCCCCCCCAGGCAACACCTGCACCCTCGATTTAATGGGGCAGGGCTGGGTTTATTGCCCAGTGCCTGAGGCACCCCCTTGAGGGGGAATGCCGATGGGATCAACGTATTTTTTGCACCTGCCACCCATGAGCTTCGGTTTGTGGGTGGTCCCACATTGATCGGGCCTTGTGCTTAACCTGTACATGTGGGGTACGTGGTAAATACTTCATTAGAGAGTAGATATCGGGGGAAAATATATATCATCTATTAATAATAGATTCGCTTCCAGTTTTTGTCTGTAACAAAAACTACGTCACATTACCCAAAATCGTCATAACATAGCATAAATACACTCAAAATTTGAACATGCAACGTTAGACAGTCCTCATTGTTTTTTAAAACAAGTTTTAATAAATACATGACTGGTATTATATATCTATATATAGTTTGTTTTATTTTAATACATATTTAAAGTTTACATTTCAAATTGTTTTATTTTTTAATCCTTTAGTGAATTTGATGATTTTACTTACTTAGGGTACAAACTCGCTGACGTTGAATTTTTAACTCCTACCCCTCAGGCAATATGTTTCAAAAATCTATTTTTACATCGCCCGGAGGTCGTTTTTTTTATTTTGCTAGTAGTTATGATAGAACTATTTTCCTCATCCATGTTTCTATTCATTCACAACCTTTCAACTGTGTACTCAGAGGCGTTTGCATTTCACTTAGCCTTTTACATTTGCAAAAGATATGCATTCAACTGTTCTCCCTCCAGCTATGGGTAAGTAGAACAGACTGGGCTCTTTAACCTAGGTTAAGTCCATTTTTTTTAAAAATTGCATTTCACTTAGCGCTAATACCCTTGGGAAAGGTATGAATCCTACTCTCCCTCCAGCTATGGGTAAATAGCAGGGCAGACTGGGTTCTTTAACCATGGCTAGGTAACCAGTCTAGGAGAAGGAAAACTATGGCCCTCTAGCATTTCACTGGAAACACTGAGAGACGCGTATGGCTCTCAAAACAATGATAAGGTTAGATATGCGGTTACTAAGGCAGAAAAATCCAATGATGGTTGAAATTGATCAATGGTTCTCCAACTACAGTTGAACTAATTGTTATTATGCTGACTGCACCTCTGCGAGACCCCCACTCCAAAGGTGCCATCTGTTGGTCATAAGTGGTGACCCATAATATGTGAGGACAGGATTGTGGTGGTGGCTGGGTGGTCTGTGATCTGAGTACTAAATGGTCCCATGACATGCAACACTCCACTTCAGCCCTTACTTGGGCTAGACAGGTGGTCGAAGAGGCCTGATCCGATCAATCGGCTGGTCATATCAAGCCCTAGCACCTATATGATTGTTCCGACCATATTCTTCAAATTGCTCTCATGACAAACACCCACCCCTTTTTATCATATGGGTGCTGAAGGTCAACCGCCAGTATTTATTAATACACATGAAGTTAATGTAAATTCTTAAACAAATCATATGTATAAAAAAAGAAAAACAAGGTTTGGCATTAAATAACCCACAAGAGTTGGTAGGCCATTAAGCCAATCAACAGACCAACTAACTGATGATTGATATTTACCACGTACTCCATGTGTATGGGTTAGGCACAAGGCCCTATTAATGTGGGACCATGCACAAGCTGAGACTCATGGGTGGCGCGTGCAAAAAAATGCATTGGGGGACGCCTCAGGCACTAGGCAATAAACCCAGCCCTGCCCCTTTAAATCAAGGGGCAGGTGTTGCCTGGGGTGGGTGGACCCCTGGGATCAACGATGTTAGCTTGTAAGCTCCAGGGCCGAAGCCACTGGACCCAAAACCACAAAGGGCGGGTGTATCCTTCTGGTGTAGTTGCTCACATGCTGGACTGCGATATTATGTTCACTTTTGGATTAATACCCTTAGGAAAGGTATGAAACCCCTCATCTCTCCAGCTATGGGTTAAATAGTACCAGTTCTGTTCTTCTATAAGAATGGCTTGGGTATTAAAATAACCCACAAAGGTTGATATGCCATTAAACAAAGAAACCAAACCAAACCCTGCTTTAGGAACTCCATCACTTGGTTTTCTTTTTTCCTAGACTGGTCTACCAAAGTTTGTTAGCTCAGTCTATTCTACTATTTTCAATGAACAATAGCTTTGGCATTAAATAACCCACAAAGGTTGATATACCATTAAACAAAGAACCAACCGAAACCACGAACTGAAACTCATGGGAGGCAGATGTAAAAAATGCGTTGATCTTGTTGGCATTCCCCCCTCAAGAGGAGTGCCTCAGGCACCGGGTAATAAATCCAGCCCTTCCCCTTTAAATCAAGGGGGCAGGTATTGCCTGTGGGGATGGCCTCCTGGGATCAACGATGTTAATTTCTGCAGTCCAGGGCTGAAGCCATTGTTGACACCTGCTCATCTAGGGAAAGGTAATAACAATCAAAACTCCAGTTTTGACCAGAGGGTCCTCTGGTCAAAACTGGAGTTTTGATTGTTATTACCTTTCCCTAGATGAGCAGGTGTCAACAATGGTTCCCATAAACCTGTCTCTCTTCTGTTCAACATCTTTACTTACATGAAGTTTTAAACCACTTTATATGCACACACACACACACACACACACTCTGTCGGCTGGGGCATAAAATACACCGACTGCACCTCTGCAGAGGGGTAAGATCCCACAATGGAGCCAGCTGCATGCCGTGGGTGGTGACCTGTGATGCTTAAGGATGGAACCCAGGTGGCTGAGCAGTCCATGACAGGCAGCACTCCACTTAGGCTCTTACTTGGGCTAGACGGGTGGTCGGAGGGATCCCCTCTGATCAGTCGGCTGGTCACGTCAAGCGCTAGCACCTATATGATAGTCCCAACCCTATTGGCCTTATGCCAAGCCCCAACCTTGCTTATCGTATGTGTTAGAAGGTGGTGGTTGAGGGTCTTCATATCCTGGGAATGACGTTAACCTATCTTTTGGTGAGGTTCCAGTTCTGGAGGTCTGGGGAATGTGGAGCACCCCTTTATCACCATTGCTCCCAGGTCCACTCTGACCTGTAATGGTAGTACCTGTTAGGGTCCCATCTATAGGTTAAATAGTAAAATGTGTTTATAAAAAAACTGAGTATGCATTTAGAATGAATTTATTTCAAAACTTTGTTGGCATTAAATGGCCCACTGAGATTGATATGCTGTTAAACAAACCAAACACACACACACACACACACACACACACACACACACCTCTGCATGAGTAGGATGTGACACATGGCCATTTTCTTAAGTGAATTTTATCAGGTTTGAATTCAGTTTCTTTTCTCCTAGACTGGTTGCTTTACCAAGGCTAGAGAGCCCAGTCTGCTCTATTTACCCACAGCTAGAGGGAGAACAGATGGTTTCAAACCTTTCCCAAAAATATTAGCACTGTGTTAAATGCAAACAGCATCGTACAGGGTTTGAATTCTGGTTTGCCGAGTCCATTTCCTACAGTGATAACCATTACACTCCCACCCGCCCCATTAAACCACTTTATCAGCATTTTATCTAGTTCTAGTGCTAACACTCTCACATGATACACCACTGCCCAGTTTATTCAAAGGTTGAATATCTTATCTTTAATTACAATGTTTACGCTTCAAAGTACAGGATGCACTTTCTTCATTCACAGGACTGCCCTGTTGATATTAGAATATCGTAATGGCAAGCCCCAACCCCTTTTTATCATATGGGTGCTAGAAGGCGGTGGCTGTGGGTCTACATGTCCTGGGAATGACGTTAAACTCTATCTGATGGTGAGGTTCCAGTTTTGGAGGTTTGGGGAATGTGGAGCACCTCTTCATCACCATTGCTTCCTGGCCCACTCTGGCCCGGAGTGGTAGTACCTGTTAGGGTCCCATCTATGGGTTAAATAGAAAAATGTATTTATAAAAAAATTGTATTATCCATTAAGAATTGATTTATTTCAAAACTTTATCGGCATTAAATGACCCACTGAGGTTGATATGCTGTAAAACAAAACCAAACCAATATTAGAATATGCTGACTATATCCCATGCAGAGGATGTAAGACCCCTCCCATGGGGTGTCCTGGCATGCATTTAATGATGAGGCTTCAGTGCTGGGGAGTGTGGAGTACCCCTACATTGCTTTATGTCTACTCAGATCTGGAGTGGTAGTACCTATTAGGGTTCCATCTATAGGTCCAAGATGAAATGCAAAAATGTAAATCCTGATTATCTAATGTTGAATTCTTATTTCTTATGAGTTATCCCTATATTGCTTTATGTCTACTCAGATCTGGAGTGGTAGTACCTATTAGGGTTCCATCTATAGGTCCAAGATGAAATGCAAAAAATGTAAATCCTGATTATCTAATGTTGAATTCTTATTTCTTATGAGTTATCCCTATATTGCTTTATGTCTACTCAGATCTGGAGTGGTAGTACCTATTAGGGTTCCATCTATAGGTCCAAGATGAAATGCAAAAAATGTAAATCCTGATTATCTAATGTTGAATTCTTATTTCTTATGAGTTATCCCTATATTGCTTTATGTCTACTCAGATCTGGAGTGGTAGTACCTATTAGGGTTCCATCTATAGGTCCAAGATGAAATGCAAAAAATGTAAATCCTGATTATCTAATGTTGAATTCTTATTTCTTATGAGTGTTGTCACCTCAGCTAAATAATGAACCATTTCCTTTTTTTATTATGAAGAAAGAAAGGGAAGAAAGCTACACAGAAATATATAAGAAAGTGAGTAGGGGAAAAATAGAGAGGGGGGTGAACGTGTGGAAGTGATAATGCTAATCTGTTTCAATCAAAGATGTTGAAAAGAAGGAAAGAAAGAAAAAAAGAGTTAATTCAAGATTATTATGCTTTTTACATATTGAACTATTTAGCAGTAGCTCTTACATAAACATATCAAACGTGATAATTAAATTATCATACTGTTGTATATCAGTGATGCTGATAGCTTTTTAATTTAGTGCGTCCTGGGACGCACATATTTGCTTTGAATGAGTTCCTGGAAAAATTAATGGGTCCCAACTAAAAGTTTCTTAATAAATTGTAGTGTTTTTATTTATAATCTGGGGAAACTACTAAAGCCATCTAACCCCTACCTTGTAACCTATCCTGTGTAATTCATTTCTAAGAAACTATTAAATTTGCTGTGTCCTTTTTTTTTTTTTTTTTTTTTTTTTTTTTTTTTTGTGCATACTAGCAGGACCTGTGGATATACCACAGTATGCTGTGGTGCTGATAGCTTTTTGATTTAGTGCATCCTGGGATGCACATATTTGCTTTGAATGAGTCCTCGGGAAATTTATGGGTCCAAACTAAAGCCGTCTAACTCCTACCTTGTAACCTATTCTGTGTAATTCGTTTCTAGAAAACTATTGAAATGTATTTACAGTTAGCTTGAAATGGTGAGGGAAGAAAAAAGAAAAACACTGGGACACATGGATGGGATTTTACTGCTCCTTTTAGATTTTTATGCGTCAGCATCTCTGGCGCTGTATGTTTTTTTTTTTTTTTTTTTCCTTATTCAAATAAAAAATTTGTTCAAGATTCACTTTACTGAACTGCCATAAATTCACACAAAAATGATTTTCTTATTTTGGTTTAAAAATAACTTTTTTTTCTTTTTTCTTAAATTCTTTTTGAGAAAAATTAATTTTAAAATTGAGATTAATTTTATGACGCTCCACTGTTCAATTTACAAACTGTACAATACGACGGAGGATGCACGCCTATCAGCATCTCTGGTATATCTACAGGTCCTGCTAGTAATAATAGATGCAGGAACAGTAGCAGAAATTATTTTCCTGTATGTAGAAGTTGTCACTTAAACTGCTCTCTCCTTCCTCTAATGTAGCAGTTACTACTAATGTGATGAAGTGGAAAGGAAGAATTATTTTCCTGTATGTAGAAGCTTTTTGTCACTTAAACTGCTCTCTCCCTTCCTCTAATGTAGCAGTTACTACTAATGTGATGAAAGTGGAAAGGAAGAATTATTTTCCTGTATGTAGAAGATTGTTGTCACTTAAACTGCTCTCTCTCTTCCTCCAATGTAGCAGTTACTAATGTGATGAAAGTGGAAAGGAAGAATTATTTTCCTGTATGTAGAAGCTTGTTGTCACTTAAACTGCTCTCTTCCTTCCTCCAATGTAGCAGTTACTACTAATGTGATGAAAGTGGAAAGGAAGAATTATTTTCCTGTATGTAGAAGATTGTTGTCACTTAAACTGCTCTCTCTCTTCCTCCAATGTAGCAGTTACTACTAATGTGATGAAAGTGGAAAGGAAGAATTATTTTCCTGTATGTAGAAGCTTGTTGTCACTTAAACTGCTCTCTCCCTTCCTCTAATGTAGCAGTTACTACTAATGTGATGAAAGTGGAAAGGAAGAATTATTTTCCTGTATGTAGAAGCTTGTTGTCCTTTAAACTGCTCTCTCCCTTCCTCCAATGTAGCGGTTACTACTAATGTGATGAAAGTGGAAAAGAAGAATTATTTTCCTGTATGTAGAATAGTGCACTTACAAGATCAATTGATCTATTGCAATCAAAACAATTGTGAACAGCTGTTTGGTGAAGTGACCCAAGAGATTTTAAATCATTGCCAAATTAGTGAAGCTACCAGATTACAACTAATTGGATTATAGAAGATCTATTGTATAAATCTGTAGATAATTATGTAGAGAACACACTGTCAATATAATTTGATTGATTTGTTTGTTTATCTATTTGTTATCTATTGATTTTTAGGCTAATGAGTTAATCTTAATGAAACTTTGTATGGGAACTTCCTTTTACCTCAAGGAGTGTTTTAATGGTAGGTGTGTCGCTCACCTAAAACTATGGAGATTGTTTTGCTATGTATTGATTTCTAGGCTAATGAGTTAATCTTAATGAAACTTTGTATGGGAACTTCCTTTACCTCAAGGAGTGTTTTAATGGTAGGTGTGTCGCTCCACCTAAAACTATGGAGATTGTTTTTGCTATGTATTGATTTTCTAGGCTAATGAGTTAATCTTAATGAAACTTTGTATGGGAACTTCCTTTTACCTCAAGGAGTGTTTTAATGGTAGGTGTGGCACTCCATCTCAGACTATGGAGATTGTTTTTGCTATGTATTGATTTCTATGCTAATAAGTTAATCTCTATGAAACTTTGTATTGGAACTTCCCTTTTACCTCAAGGAGTGTTTTAATGGTAGGTGTAGCACTCCACCTAAAACTATGGAGATTGTTTTTGCTATGTATTGATTTCTAGGCTAATGAGCTAATCTCTATGAAACTTGGTATGGGAACTTCCTTTTACTTCAAGGAGTGTTTTAATGGTAGGTGTGGCATTCCGCCTCAGACTGCGGAGATTGTTTTTGCTATTACTAATGGTATTTATTGGTGGTGGGATGGAACATTTGAGCTTAGTTTAATTTGGCTAGAAAGCAAATAAAAATGGTATCCATGGGAGTGCCCTCTCACCTCTCAAGGGAAAAACCTGGAACTTACACACTTCCTGGCTAATTGGCAACCTCAATGTGCTACTGGTACTATGTAACCCAGTACTCCTTCACATTATGCCCAGAAGTTGAAATATGAGATTAAATTCAATAACTTTGCTCAAAATAATCGCCTTAGGCTGGTTAGATGCTTGTTGGGAACGGAATTTTATTCTTTACATGTTGAAAAATTTTTTTCCAAAAATCTCAATTTTGGGGGTCTGGGATCCGATTTCCTTATTTGGGCATAATCCCGGAAATTCACCTTTCTGGCTTTATCTTTGCTCAAAATGATTGCCTGAGGCTGGTTAGATGCTCGTTGGGAACGGAATTTTATTCTTTACATGTTGGGAAAGTTTATTTTCCAAAAATCTCGATTTTGGGGGGGTCTGAGATCCGATTTCCTTATTTGGGCATAATCCCGGAAATTCAATTATCTGCCTAGATCTTCTATCAAAATGATCGCCTGATGATTTTTTCATTTTTCAGAGCTCATATCCAGGAAAAATCCAATTCCAGAAAATTTGTGGAGATTCAATCGTTCATAAAAAATGAACCATTCAATATTTTACCATTTTTTTTGCATTTGTTTTCCTTGATTTTTCTAGTTTAAGAATATATTAAAACATTTCATGCCATAAAAAAGTGAAAAATCAGTAAATTCTCACTCTGAGTACAATTTGTACCTGTTTCATAGTCGGATCATTGGCGACTAAACCCGGTAACCCCACAGATTTTTTCTGGTGAGGAGAGTAGCTAGGCACCCTGCAGAACAAAAGGCAAGACCTGTAAAAAGACAGTGGAAGCTCTTTGCTCAATGGCCATCTAACACATTATTTCTAAAGTCCAACACCTCCTCATTGCGGCAGGGCCATGTAAACTTGGTAGTGTCAGAGCCATGCCATCAGGAACTTAATTTCCTGGTAAGGTCACCCAAGGCGGAGAGATCTGACCCCCAGTGGTATTAGGGCCACAACTAGGCCAAAGGTGTTCTGGTGAAAATCCAAAGGGGATCTCCACCATCATTAGAAATGGTGTACTTCTCACTGTCTGTGGAAAATCTGCGGTAAACAAGGGTATCTCCTTCTCCTGACCGGGATATGCATATGGGTTTTGGGGACCGCTTGTGAATTTCCTATTCCCTTGTTACTCCCTCCATGAATTCATTGGATGGCTCAACCAACCCACGGTGAATGCTGTCACAGAAACAGAATGGCAATCTTGATTAAACTTATCAGTTTTAGGTCCAAATAATAGATAGGGAACATCACTGGATGCGGAGTTAAAAGAAGTTGTATTGCAGACAGATCCGTGTAGATTTCCTTGCCTTGTAAAGAAAGGAGTGGAAAGCAATCCCACTTTACAAGGCAAGGAAACGTACACCTATCTGTCTGCAATGCAACTTCTTTTAACTCAGCATTTAGTGATGTTCTCTGTCTAGTATTTGGACCTCATCTGAAAAATGGTAGTAATCACTTCTCCCTTTAATAGGGTCTGCAATATCAGACATTTTTTTTTTTTTTTTTTTTCTTTTCTATGTTCCATATTGTCCATATGGAGGCGTGTGGCATAATGGTTAGAGTCGTAGGAAATGGACTCTGCTACCGAGTTCAAATCCTAAACGAAACTGCTTGCATTTTATATAGCGCTAATACCCTTGGGAAAGATATGAATCCAACTATACTCCCTCCAGTTATGGGTAAATAGTAGTGCAGACTGGGCTCTTCAACCTTGGTAAGGCAACCAGTCTAGAAGAAGGAAAACTCTGAATTCAAACCTGTTAAACTCTGCTTAAGAAATTGACCTTGTGTCATATCCTGCTTGTGCGGAGGGATTGGTAAATATATACATATTGTCCATAAGGAAAAGTAGAAAGCAGTTCCACATCTGGAAAATATGAAATTTCCTTGTCTTCTGTAAATCACCCTAAGAATAGACGGGAAGCTTGGTAACAGGTCAGGAAGTACACCCTGATGTCTGTGACCAAGGAGACCAGGCTATTTTTGGATGACCTAACGTAAACTGTGATCTTGAATTATGTGCTGCTTTATTGGCCGAGTATAAAAGATTAACTCACTCTAAAAAGGATTATATATTACATTTTACTTTTGTTGGGTGACAAGTTTAAATATGATGCCTGGCATTCATGCTGGGTGATTTGTGTGATTAAAATTAACAGCAATGGAGCCACCTATTGGCTGTGGGTGGCAACCAGTGATGCTTAAGGATGGAAGCCTGGTGGCTGGGAGCAGTCCATGACATGCAACACTCCACTTTGGCCCTTACCAAAATAGTTAAATATATAAAAAGTATAATAATATTAATTTAACTCCTTTTTTTTTTTTTCTTTTCTTTCATAATGTTCGATTGAAACAGATTAGCATTATCGCTTCTGCACACTCACGCCCTCTCTCTCTCTTTCCCCTACTCTCTTTCTTTTTATATTTTTTTCTGTGTAGTATGTCCTTTTTTCTTCCCTTTCTTTATAATAAAAACAGAATGGTCCATTTTATAGCTGAGATGATGACACTCATCTGAAATAAGAATTTAGTGGATAAGCAACAGCAGATAATTAGGATTTACATTTCTACATTTCAACTAGGATGATTTGGACAGTCTCATTTTTAACCAGAGGGTGTTGCAAGGTAACAGTTGTACAATTAAGGAACACGAGTATTAATATGTAGATGACAATTTGTTTCAAAAAATAGAACATGTATTATCTAATAGTTTTATTTCCATTTGCGTAAAGCTTGCATATCAAATTAATTTTACATAAACAATCTGGTAGAAATGATTTTTCACACTTAAATGAGTTGGTGTATGTTCTCTTTCTTTCTTTTTCTTTCTTTCTCTTTCTTTCTCTTTCTTTCTCTCTCTCTCTTTCTTTCTCTCTCTCTCTCTCTCTCTCTCTCTCTCTTCTCTCTCTTTCTCTCTCTCTCTCTCTCTTTCTTTCTCTTCTCTCTCTCTCTCTCTTTCTCTCTCTCTCTTTCTTTCTCTCTCTCTCTCTCTCTTTCTTTCTCTTTCTTTCTCTCTCTCTCTTTCTCTCTCTCTCTCTCTCTCTTTCTTTCTCTCTCTCGTCTTCTCTCTCTCTCTCTCTCTCTTCTCTCTCTTTCTCTTTCTCTCTTCTCTCTCTCTTTCTCTCTCTCTTCTCTCTCTCTCTCTTTTCTCTCTTTCTCTCTCTTTCTTCTCTTTTCTCTCTCTCTCTTTCTCTTTCTTTCTCTCTCTCTCTTTCTTTCTCTCTTTCTTTCTCTCTCTCTTCTCTCTCTCTCTCTCTCTCTCTCTCTCTCTCTCTCTCTCTCTCTCTTTCTCTTTCTCTCTCTCTCTCTCTTTCTCATAACATTGATTATTCTTAAGTAATGTCTTTATTTGATTGATATCAATTTTATATTAATGTATAGATTGGTACTTGATTTATTTATCAATCTGTGTAAATGCAACACTCTACTTAGACCCTTGCTCAGGCTAAACGGGTGGTCGGAGGGACCCCCTCTGATCAGTCAGCTGGTCACGTCAAGCCCTAGCACCTTTATGATTGCCCCAAACCCTTATCATATAGGTGCTAGTAGGCAGTGGCTGAGGGTTTTCATGTCCTGAGAATGACGTTAAACTCTATTTGATGGTGAGGTTCCATTTCTGTAGTTCTGGGGAATGTGGAGTACCCCTACATCACCATTGCTCCCAGGTTCACTCTTACCTGGATTGGTAGTACTTGTTAGGGTCCCATCTATGGGTTAAATAGTAAAATGTGTTTATAAAAAAAAAAGAGTATCCACTAAGAATGAATTTATTTCAAAACTTTGTCGTCATTAAATGACCCACCAAGGCTGATATGCCGTAAAACCAAACCAATCTACAGTGATGCTGATAGCTTTTTCGATTTAGTGTATCCTGGGATGCACATATTTGCTTTGAATGAGTCCCAGGGAAAATGAATGAGTCCTAATTAAAGCCATCTACCTTCTAACCTATCCTGTGTAATTTTAAATGGTGAGGGAAGGAGAAAGAAAAACACTGGGATGCATGGATATGATTTTACTGTGTCCTCTTTGATTTTTATGTACAAGGGATGCAGGATGTGTACCTATCAGCATCTCTGAATCTGTGTAAAATTTTTGGCAAATCAATTTCTCTGCCTAATTCCCTAAACAAAGAATCTCAATATTCTCATTGGTCTTCTTTGTAATAATTGGCAGAAACCCAACTTGTTGTCATTCAAAGCAGAATAGTCACCTATCTGAAGGGAAGAAGACCTCTAAAACTTCAAACGAAGTGGTAGTACCTGTTGGGATCCCATCTATGGGTTAAATGGAAAGATGTGTTTATAAAAAAATAGTTGAGTGCCCATTAGGAGTAAATTTATTTTAAAACTTTGTCGGCATTAAATAACCTACTGGGGTTGATATGCTGTAAAACAAAACAAAACTCTTTTGCTGCTTGGCGCTCCTGAATAACCATTTCCCTTTCTAGAAACACCTGCTACCTTCAAAGAATTAACACAAACAAAAAGAAGAAAAAAAAAACCTGTTTGTGTAACAAAAATGAAACCCTGTCTCACTGCTAACAAAGAGTGACAGGTGCCAGGAAGAGGTTGTTGTTTAAATTACAGCACTTGACCCTATAGCTGTACACATGAATAGAACCACAAAAGAGCAACCCATTAGCACTTATAATGAAGAATTAACAAAAACATACAACTAACCAGCAGTTCAACTAAGAGTGAATGCCTCATATTAAAGAAAGTAGTCATCTATCTATCCACATATACGAGGGTGAGTCAAAAAGTAATGCCATTTTGTTTAGGACGGGTATAATTACTTTTACACTGGCTCAATTCCTTTTCACAGTTGATAGAACTAGCATCTCCACATAGGTGAATAAAAAAAGTAATGCCATTTTGTTTAGGATAGGTATAATTACCAACACAGAGGCATGTATCATACATCAAAATGAAGCTGGTCCTCTGTGGTTCACATCCCTACTTCTCCACATAGGTGAGTCAAAAGTAATAGCATTTTGTTTAGGATAGGTATAATTACCAACACATAAACATATATCATACATCAAAATGAAGCTGGTCCTCTGTGGATCAACATCCCTACTTCTCCACATAGGTTGAGTCAAAAGTAATAGCATTTTGTTTTAGGATAGGTATAATTACCCAACACATAAACATATATCATACATCAAAAATGTAGCTGGTCCTCTGTGGATCACATCCCTACTTCTCCACATAGGTGAGTCAAAAGTAATACCATTTTGTTTAGGATAGGTATAATTACCAACACATAAACATATATCATACATCAAATGAAGCTGTCCTTTGTGGATCACATCCTACTTCTCCACATAGGTGAGTCAAAAAGTAAACCATTTTGTTTAGGATAGGTATAATTACCAACACATAAACATATATCATACATCAAAATGAAGCTGGTCCTCTGTGGATCACATCCCTACTTCTCCACATAGGTGGGTCAAAAGTAATGCGCATTTTGTTTAGGATAGGTATAATTACCAACACATAAACATATATCATACATCAAATGAAGCTGGTCCTCAGTGGATCAACATCCCTACTTCCCCCCATGTACTCACCACTTCTCTCAGTAGCAAATGTTACTGGATTAATGTTTGCCTCTCAAACCCTCTTTCATGGGGCTGAAGAGAAGCAAACATTATTCCAGTGACAGGGAAGTGAAATCTGTAGTGAAGAAGTGGCTCAAAGAACAGTCAACAGAATTTTACAGGGCAGTGATACATGCTCTCATTCGAAGTTGAAACATTGCTACTGGGAGAAACGGTGACTATGTGGAGAAGTAGGGATGATGAAAAAATTAGTCTCGCAGATCCATTTTGGTCTTGCATTTATGTTTTAATCACGAATGCAACTAATGATTTTCCTTCTCTTACTCTTCAAATCCTAATTTTTAAATATCTCCCCAGATATAGATATAATTTTTGTCATTTTTACACAAAAAGCAAGTTCTGGTGATAGTGAATATGTATATATATTTACCTTGTCATTAATTGATTTCATTTCATAGTTTTGTTGAACATACACGCATACATACATACATACATACATACCACAAACTGCCCTTTATATATCTACTAGCAGTGACTACCTGGGTAGAGAGGATTTTTTAAAGGTTAGTCCCGCAGATCCTTATTTCTGATTGTGAGTTGAAATCCTCATCCGGATGCCCCATTTAAATCCCCTATGTAAAAAAAAAAAAAAAAAAAAAAAAAAAAATTGATCCAGCTACTCTGAAAAGAAATGTTAATGTTCTACTATCTAAAAAAAAACAATCCATACTGTTATCATTTAAATTTTATTTTTTAATTATCTTCATGAATATAAAATCAAAATCTATTATTTTTGCTAAAAAAACAAAGGCCCTGTAATATTTAATGTGTGTGTATATTACATATATAATATATATTTAACTTTTGTTGTTAATTGTTTTATTTTCGAAGTTTCCTCTGGACATACATATACACACAACTGCTATCTAAATATTAAAATTAAGAAAAAAAGATCCATGCTGTTATCATTTAAATTTTATTTTTTAATTATCTTCACGAATATAAATCAAATCTCTATCATTTTTGATAAAAAAAAAACAAGCCCTGGTGATATTTAATATGTATATATATTTACTTTGTCATTAATTGTTTTATTTTTGAAGTTTCCTCCGGACATACATATACACACAACTGCCCTTTATATATGTATAGATAAATACCTTCCTAAAAACAATTGGGTTTTTGAGAATTCTAATTGTAAGCCAAGAAAAATCTCAAGGTGTACTGATACTTGTTTTAAAGACCTTTGCATAGGTTATCATTTTTTTTTGTATATGTTTGGTGGCCTACTTCCAGAAGTAGGCTGTTATCTTGCATCAACATTC
>CM042157.1:66060080-66087580 GCA_023376005.1 Doryteuthis pealeii
GAGATAACATTTTTACATAGAGAGAGAATGGTTTTGGATCAAGGTGACGAATCACCTCGCTTATTATAATTACATTAATGTGTGTCATAAATTATCAAGATTTAGAAGCTGTATTTACCTATAAGTAATATGAAATGAACAATGAGATGGAATGTTAATTTTTATCTCAGAATACTAATGATAGATTGAGTGTATGCAAAAAAAGTCATAATAAGTAAAATCTGTATAGAGAATGAACGAGAGAGAGAGGAGAGAGTATTTTTAATACCATTACGCTCCTCTAGATAAAGCTGTAGCGCTTTAAAGAGTGAGTTCAGCCCAGCCTCACTTATACTGGGTTGCCACAATATACAGGGGCATTGTTCGACACGAACTAATAGCGGCTATGGTGGAAATGGCCAGGTAAACAGATTTGATCTAGATACGAGATTTAGATACTCATATTGATATATGCCTATGGTCTCATAATGATAATATTATGGAGTTTTTTCCTTTCATATATATATGACGATGACCCACATCCGTCTACTAAAAAAGATTGATAGCCGATTGAGTCCCACCTCTTTTAATATATGCATTCTAGTCATTTTTTGAAGCCTGTATTCGACCTTGAGTTCCATTCTCTAGCGAGTACTATACTATTATGCTATTACTGTGCAGGAGAAATACTGATTACATTTTCCCAGGGTTTAACTCGGTTGGTGTAGAGTGTCCGGCTGGGAACCTCGAGGTTCCTGGTTCGATTTCGGTCCTCGCCAACTCTGCGTATGAGTAGCACATGGATATGTGTGGTAAAGTTAGGAGCTGATGGTAGGAGTGGCGCTCCGCCTCAGACGCCCAAAACAATCTTTGTCTAGCGCTAGTGAAAAGGGGATAGACTACCTCGCTGTCTGGCTGATACCGACTTTAGGCCACCCCAACGACTTTACTTTACTTACAAAAATAAAATAAAATAGAAAACACAAAATTAAGCATGAAAAAAAAGAATTTTTTTAAAGTTAATTTCATTGCCTGATTACACACACATACATATATATATATATATATTATATATATATATATATAATATATATATATAATGTAAAAATGGAAAAGGAATTGAATCCGACAATATGAGGAAAAATGAGTAAAGAAAAGAAAAGTAAATGGATAAAATGAATTTAATCGATCACTTACACATGTGTTTCGGTCAGTTTATGTTAAAAAATAAATGTTCACCTGATGAAGGTCGATTCTTGTATGGGTGCGAAATATTTTCACACACATAAACTGACCGAAACACATGTGTAAGTGATCGATTAAATTCATTTTATCCATTTACTTTTCTTTTCTTTACTCATTTTCCTCATATATATAATATATATATATATATATATATATATATATATATATATATTAGTTAAAAGTAAGGAAATAAATTCAACAGTATATAAGGGTAAGAGAGATGTAAGGTAATCATGAAAACACACAGATGTTCTCAAATAAAAAATATTCTCTTGTCTTAAAAAGTCCGGTATGAATTAAACCAATCAGAAAACAGTCACAATTTTTATAAACTGTCTTCATATTTAACACAACATATGCTCTGAAGAAGATTTTTAACAAATTGAAATATTGCAATATCAGCAGAATTAATAACTTTATTTGAACAACATCTGTGTTTTTACTTTATTAGTGCTTTGTGAAATGCAAACAGCCGTGTCTAGGATTTGAACTCTGGCTGATAAGTCCATTTCCTTCAACTCTAACCATTATTCCATGTGCCTCCATATATACATGGATATTGAATTAAAAACAGTACAATAAACTGCAACAGTTTCGTACATCTTTCAATAAAATTCTTATCTCTCTTTGCAGAATGTTTTCTGTATAAATAAACAGGAAGTATCTCTAAAAGGCCATTTCCAAATATGGCTATCTTTTTTTATTTTTATTTTTTTTATTTTTACTTGAAGCATTGTCAATCATTAATTTTTAGATAGCATTTTCTTTTATCTTCAGATTTTAATATTTTTAAAAAAATTTTTAAATTCTTATTTGTAACTCGCAGGTCACAAAATTCCACAACATTTAATATTGAAACCAAAAAGTAATGAAAAGGATAGGTTTAGACATTTTGATTTTGATTTCTCTAAATAACTGGCTTATTGTAGCTCACTTAGAGAGCCGGTTATCTAATGCAAAGGAGTTTGAATCTCACCAAGTGCTTATCTATATATTAATACTCTGGTTCCTTAATCTTCCAACCATTACCATCTTGCAATACCCTCTGGTTAAAAATGAGTTCATCCAAGATATAATGCAAAAATGTATATCCTGATTATCTGGTGTTGCTTATCCACCAAATTCTTTTTTTTTTTTTTTTGTTGGTTCTTTTTTTTTTTTTTTTTTTTTTTTTCATAATTCAAAAAATAAAATGGGGCGGGGGTAGTTAGACTTTGTAAAAAAATATTTCCCCCTATATATTTATATATTTTAGAAAAAAAAACTATTTCAGACATATTTTCATCAAAAGGTAAATAATTGTGAAAATCAGCCTCAGTTAGATATTGGATCATTCCATTTTTATTATAAAGAGTGAAAGGCAAGAAAAGGACATGCTACAAAGAAAAAATATAAGAAAGTAAAAAAGAGTAGGGGAAAGAGAGAGAGAGAGAGAAGGTGAGCTCGTGGAAGTGACAATGCTAATATGTTTCAATCAAACATAATGAATAGATAAAAAGAAGGAAAGAAAGAAAAACGAGTGAGAGAGAGTTAAATCAAGATTATTATACATTTTACATATTGAACTATCTTACAGTAGCTCTTAAGTAAACATATGAAATGTTGTAATAATTATCATACTGTGGCATATCAACAGGTCCTGCTTGTCTTATCATTTCTGGTTTCTGTTGTTTCTTGTCATCGATTTTAAAATCTTGTCCTCTGACTGGGGTTTCAGTTAGGAAATAGATGACATTTCTATCATAGATAACTAGGTACCACCAAAATAGGTCATTGAAGGAAGAAATGTAAATATTTTTTAACGAACATAAAGAGTTGTTACAAAGAAAAACAGTTAATTCAAAGATCAAATTATCTGATTGGGGAAAATTACTCACTGTTATGTTGAAAAATAAGTAAAACGTCCGTTTTTTTTTTTTTTTTTTTTTTTTTTTTTTTCTTTTCCCCAGAATTCTGTATTCATGGTTCTTTTACTAAAAAGCTCTGGCATTGAAACTTATAAAAATCTTCTGATATAATTATTCATGTTCTTAAATTTATAGAAAAAAAGTAAAAATAATTTTTTTGTCGGTCCTTTTTTGTTTCATAATTAAATGAAAATTCGTAAAAAAATATTTCCCCCTATATATATTAGAAAAAAACTATTTGACATATTTTCATCAAAAGGTAAGTAATTGTGGAAATCTTTGTGAAAATCAGACCATTAATTGATTTTTCATAGAATTTTAAAAAATCTCTAGTCATGACTTGTTTTTGGCTATGTTAAATTTCAGTTGATTTAACGGTGCAAAAATGTAAATATTGTTTTTCATTTATAATTTTCATTATTTCCGTAAGCTGAAAATTTTTTTTTTAATTTTCAATATAATATTAACCTTTATGCAAGTTTCCTTGTGTTAAATATAAGGGAGGAGGGGTAATTTTCACAGGGAAAATTGGTGGTACCGATAGATAACAATTAAATAAAATGTAAAGAACTTTCAATTACATTCATCATTATTGATAATTTTGATTCATCTTTCTAATTCTACATGCTTTTTATCACCCTGCAGTGATGCTGATAGCTTTTTGATTTAGTGCGTCCTGGGACACACATATATGCTTTGAGTGAGTCCCGGGTAATTCATTTCTAAGAAACTATTGAAATGTATTTACAATTAGCTTGAAATGATGAGGGAAGAAAAAAGAAAAACACTGGGATGCATAGATATGATTTTACTGCGTCCTTTTAGACTTTTGTGCATCAGGGATGTCAGAACAGTATCTCTGACCCTGTATGTTTTTTTTTCATTTTCTTTATTCAAATCAAAAATTGTTTTAAGATTCACTTAACTGAACTGTCATTAATGATTTTCTTATTTTTGTTTAAAAATAACTTGCGTTTCTTTTGGAAATTTTTTTAAAGAAAAATTAACTTTAAATTTTATGATGCCCTGCTGTCCAATTTACAAACTGGACGGAGGATGCGTGCCTATCAGCATCTCTGGTATATCTACAGGTCCTGCTAGTAATAATAGATGCAGGAACAGTAGCAGAAATTATTTTCCTGTATGTAGAAGCTTGTTATCACTCAACTGCTCTCTCCCTTCCTCCAATGTAGCAGTTACTACGCCCTGCTGTTCAGTTTACAAACAGCATAACATTATATTATATTTTTCATAAATGAACATAAGGTGGTCCAATTTGCATTAAGTTTGCATTTTGAATTGAAAATTATAATTAGCAGGTCATAAAATTTCACGATATTTAATATTGAAACCAAATAGTAATGAAAAGATATGTTTAAATCATTTGGCTGGTCACATCAAGCCTTAGCACTTATATGATTGTCCCAACCCTATTGCCCTTATGGCAAACCGCCAACAACTTTTATCATATGGGTGCTAAAGGGCGGTGTCTTAAGGTCTTCATATTCTGGGAATGATGTTAAACTCTATCTGATGGTGGAGTACCCCTTCATCACTATTGCTCCCAGGTTTACTCTGACCTGGAGTGGTAGTACCTGTTAGGGTCTCATTTATGGGTTAAATAGAAAAATGTGTTCATAAAAAAAATTGTTTATCCATTAAGAACAAATTTATTTCAAAACTTTGTTGGCATTATATGACCCACTGAGGTTGATATGCCATAAAACAAACCAAACCAAAAGTATAAACCCCCCGATCAATCGGCTGGTCACCTCAAGCCCTAGCACCTATATGATTTTCCCAACCCTATTGCCCTTATGGCAAGCCCCAACCCTTTTTTATCATATGGGTGCTAGAAGGCGGTGGCTGCGGCCTACATGTCCTGGGAATTACATTAAACTCTATCTGATGGTGAGGTTCCAGTTTTAGAGGTTTGGGGAATGTGGAGCACCCCATTCATCACCATTGCTCCCTGGTCCACTCTGACCCGGAGTGGTAGTACCTGTTAGTGTCCCATCTATGCGTTAAATAGAAAAATGTATTTATAAAAAAATTGTATTATCCATTAAGAATGAATTTATTTCACAACTTTATCGGCATTAAATGACCCACCGAGGTTGATATGCTGTAAAACAATCCAAATATATATATATATATATATATAGCAATATAAAAATATATATGAAAAATTTGATTTTGGTTTCTGTAATCCATTGGCTTATTATAGCTCAGCTGGAGAGCTGGTTATCTAATGCAAAGGAGTTTGAATCTCACCAAGTGCTTATCTTTTATTATTTCTGGTTTCTTGTCATAGATTAATGACCTGTTGAGTAAGTTGCAGAAGAAGAAAAAAAAACAAACAAATTAAAACCAAAGCAAAAAAATACTAGCAAAAAAAAAAATGAAAGATTTCTTTCTGGTTATCTTATGAGATTACACCTGTCAACATGTTATTCTCACTGCATGGTGTACATACCAATGAAATCTGAAAATATTTTTCAAATTATAAAGATTATGTATATTTTATTAAAATGGGTGATTTTTTTTTATCAGTCAACTCACCAAAATACTTATAAGTATATAATAAATGGAAATAAATCCATAAGTCAACTCACCAAAATATTATATATATATATATATATATATATATATATATATATATATATATATATATAAATGGAAATAAATCCAATAGTATGATTGAAAATAGATAGAAAAACAAATAATAGTATAGCGTACTACTATCATCATATATATATATATATGTTGTTGTAGAGTCCGCATATGCTTCTTTGTCGGTTATATCATTTTTGGTTGTTTAGAAACATGAAAGAAATAATTGAAGATCAGAGACTAGATCTTGAATATTGTGTTCTAAATGTGAATGATATCAAGTATTTGCCTGATATGATTCAACCAAAGTTGAGAACTCAAACACACACACACCACACACACATATATATATATATAGCAATAGCATAATCTCTACAGATCACTACCGTCCTTTACAATCCTATAACACCACCAGAACCTTTCCTATCATGAGCCCTCAAATGACTCATATATATATATATATATATATATACATATATTGGTCTGTCCATTCTCCTGCGGCTGTACCAGATTATTCCATTCAACTGGTTCCCTATTGCAAACGGATCAAGTACCAGTTTCAGGGTTGGTTCACAGAAAAAACAAAAGATTTCATAGTGATTTTTTTTTATAAATCAGGATTTACATTTTTGCATTTCATCTTGGACAATTTCGATTAATTTTTAACCAGAGGGTGTTACAAGATAATAACTGTCATATATGGTAATCTGAACATTAGTTACATAAATGAGAGTAACCTCCCCTTGTTTCTTTCTCTTTGAGGAAGCCGTCTGTTTTGATTGGCCATTTTCATTTCACCGTAAATCTACACTGGAAATACGAATTTGTTCGAATCAATACAAGTGAATGTCTTAACACGAAAATATAAAATTTGTTCTTAATTGAGCTTGTGTATTATTTGAAATGAACTTGATTGTTATTAAGAACAGATTTTATGATATTTTCATGTTAAAACATGCAGTTGTATTGATGAAATTGGTGAAATGAAAATGGGCGTCCAAAATACACGGCTTCCTCAAAGTGGAAGAAACAAGGGTAGGTTACTCTCACATTCTTGGTTCTACTGACACATTCAAAAGTTAACTGATTTTAATGATGCTTTACCATCAGGGTTTTTTTTTTTTTTTTTTTTTTTTTTTTTTTCAAGCTTTCAATTTTGGGAAAAAAAACTAACTTAGGACAATGTAAACAAAGCTGCACATATAGAACAGGCTTCCTCAAAGTGAAAGAAACATTTGAATAATGTTAATTTTAGTGTATAAATAGAACCTTATTACTGAAACTTCTTCCTTAATATTTTATAGGCGAGTGATCTTTTAAATATTTTCATGACTTCATCATAATTCACTTTTATGTGTACTACACTCCCTTTGTGCAAATCTTCCTGTAATTATTCTCATTCTGTCATCATATATCTATAGTTTCATGGGACCATATGACCTTTAGGCACCCCTTTTTGATCTCGATTAAGAAGGACATGATTTTCATTTACACCGTCAATATCCGGTTGTTTGTTAACAGACGATTTTTAGAGGTTTTTTTTTAAATTAAAACTAACCCCTAATCCTAACTCCTAACAAACAACCGGATATTGACTGTGTAAATGAAAAACATGTCCTTCTGAATCGAGATCAAAAAGGGGTGCCTAAAGGTCATATGGTCTGTTTCATGGATCATCGGTGACTAAACCGGTAATCCCACAGATTTTATCTGGTGAGGAGGGTGGCTAGACACTGCAGAACAAAAAGCAAGACCTGTAAAAGAATGGAGAAAACTCTTTGCTCAACAGCCATCTAGCACACTATTTCAACTCCTTCTCATCGCAGCAGGACTGTGTAAACTTGGTAGTATCAGAGCCATGCTGTCTGGAACTCAAGTTTCTTGTAGGGTCACCCAAAGCGGACAGGTTTAACACACAGTGGTTTTTGGGCCACAATCCGACCAAAGGGGCCCTGGCAAAAATCCAAAGGGCATCTCCATCATCATCATCATCATCATCATCAGGAATCAATGCCTTTTGGTGTACTTGTCACTGCTTCTGTGGAAAATCTGTGGTAAACAAGGGCATCTCCTTCCCCTGACCAAGATATGCTTGTGGGGTTTGGGGACCACTTGTGAATTTCCTACTCCCTTGCTACTCCTTCCATAAATTCACCACAGGTGAATTTGTTGGATTAAGCCGGCTTAACGGACCCAAGGTAAATGCCATCACAGAAACAGAATATCTGTTGCTACTAACTATAGCACTAATGCATTCTTCCTGAAATATGGTTTTAGCATATTCATTTTTGAAAATTTAAAAAAACTTTTAAAATTGTTAGCAATGGGTTTGATTTTCCGTATAAGTATAATGCTAAATTAGACCCTCACTTTCTGTTCATCAGGTTATCTAAACCAAATCTTTATTTTTCAGTTTAATCATATAAAGTAGACATCTAGCTGAAAATCTCCTAATTAGAATCCTTATTTACGGGCTTTTTTTCTTCACTTCTCTTAAGTATTCATTTTCCATAATGATATATGGGAGAATGTGGGTCCCACCCTCCTCAAAAGGGAAAAACTTTTTAATTTTTTTATATCATTCTTTATTTGTTTAAATTATGCCCATTCTAGGTGGACCTAGTTTCATAAGTTTCATTTATGGAGATTTATGTATACCCTAAAATCAATTTTTTTTTTCTTAACGTTTATATGATGTACAATTTAAATATATTACTTACCTAGTTTCTTCCGAAACCTGTCCAGTGGCTTTGGCCATGGGAACGGTAAGATATAGTAATATCAGTGTGATCCCAGGGGACCTTCCCAGGCAACACCTGCCCTCTCGTCTAAAAGAGGCAGGGCTGGGTTTATTGCTCAGTGCCAGAGGTATCTCAAAAGAGGAATGCCTGGGAGATTCACGCAATTTTTAAACACTAACCCAGTGATGCTGATAGCTTTTTGATTTAGTGCATCCTGGGACGCACATATTTGCTTTGAATGAGACCCTAGGAAAATTTATGGGTCCCAACTAAAGCCATCTAACTCCTACCTTGTAACCTATCCTGTGTAATTCATTTCTAATAAACTATTGAAATGTATTTACAGTTAGCTGAAATAGTGAGGGAAGAAAAAAGAAAAACACTGGGATGCATGGATATGATTTTATTGCTTCCTTTTAGATTTTTGTGCTTCAGGAACGCAGGACGCATACCTATCAGCGTGCATGTGTGTGTATATATATATATATATATATATAGAGATATAGAAAGTGTTGTTCTGGTTCCAATGGGAGAAAATTCAATATTTTATAAAAAAGAAGGTTCGCAAAATGGATTGTTTTTAGAAAAAAATTTTTATTATTTTTGTCTTACATATGCGACACATGAAATTTTCATATTGACCAAAGCCTGAAGAAGATACCAGAAGATCTCAAACACGTGTCGCATATATAAGATAAAAATAATAAAAAAATTTTTCTGAAAACATAATCGATTTTGCGGACCTTCTTTTTTATAAAATATATATATATATATACACACACACATACTGTTCATGCATGACTCCCCACTTAATGATCCTTGTGTTTAACTGACATGGTGGGATGTCAGTAAATACTTACAATTTAAACATATTTTCTATTTATATAAGTTTTTATAAGTAACATCCCACAGCTTAAAGTAACAGAAATTTGAGCACAATGAAAAGGATACAAATATCTTTAATATTCTTAGTTTATACTTGTAAGGGATCTTGACGTTCTATTTTGTTTATCTTGGTATTTGAATATAAAACCTTGTGACACTCCCAACTATTATCTATGAATGCCAGAGTGTTACAATGCCCTGATTGTGAGAACTGGTTGACTAGGCATCTAATCCTTTTTGTTTTAAGATTACTTTAACATCTACTACACACACACACACACACACACACACACACACATATATATATATATATATATATATATATATATATATAAAGTTAAAAGAAAGGAAATGAATCCGACAATATGAGTATGAAAAGGTGGAATGAAAACATCACACAATGCTGTTAAAGAAGAAAACAATTTATAATATAATCATAGCTGATACTGATCAATATTTCGATTTTACAAAAATCATCATCAGAGCTCATTCACTCCGTAGTTGTTTGGGTCGAAGAGGAATGTCAAATCAGTTTACAAAACAAAAAACCTTAATACTGCAAAAAAAAAAAAGAACGAAAGTGGGCATTCACGCCATATTCACAACTATGGAGTGAATGAGCTCTGATGATGATTTTTGTAAAATCGAAATATTGATCAGTATCAGCTATGATTATATTATAAATTGTTTTCTTCTTTAACAGCATTGTGTGATGTTTTCATTCCACCTTTCATATATATATATATATATATATATATATATATATATATATATATAAGTGTTGTTATGGGTCCAACGGGAGAAAATTAGATATTCTATAAAAAAAGGTTTGCAAAAAGGATTGTTTTTAAAAAAATTTATTATTAACTTACATATGCGACACGTGTTTCAGATCTGTTATCTTCTTCAGGCATTGAATAACTATATTTTGGCAGAATATGTATATGTGTGATTTCTGATATTTGATAGGTTGTGTGTGCTTTTGTAACTTACTTAATATATATTATATATATATATATATATATATATATATTATAATATAATAAGAGAAGAGAGAGAAATAAACAGAAGTGATAAGACAACAGGAATATTTCTTACTTTTTAATTATCCATAGTTAAAATTTAATTTGGGTACAATAAAGAAAAATATTTTTAAAAAATGAATCAATATAAAGATTGGGGCAGAAATAACAGGGCAGTTAATAACAATACGACTGACTTAGCAATTGCTTTTATCACTCACTGTATTTGGAGTATCAGCTGTTTTTTGTTTTTTTTTTTGTTTTTTTTGTAAATGGTTCATTTTTAGTCAAAAGTACATTAAGCTATATTTTTATTTTTTTTGTGTATAAAAAAAAAATGTATTAATGCAGCACATACTCCCACCATCGTTTGCTTATTCATTTACTTCATATATTAGTATTTCACACCCTATATATTGTGGCATGCTGTTGTCTTTGACTAGATGTAGCTATCTGCACTACAAAATTCTATAGTCAAAACCAGCATTAAAAAAAATTGTAGTAATGCATTTGACTAATTTAGAATAGAAATTAAACGTTATTTTCATGCTGTCAGTGGGGCTCAGAATATGCTGACTGTGTTCCTGCAGTGGGGTAAGACCCACTCACAATAAAAGGGTATGTCCTGATACTGAACTGCTTCTGATGGTGAGGCACTAGTTTTGGAGTTCTGGGAAGTGTGGAGTACACCTTCATTTCCATTACTCCCAGGTCAACTCTGACCCAGAGTGGTAATACATGTTAGAGTCCTATCTGTGGGTTAAATAGATCTGTTTAAAAGGCAATCACATTTGATATGACCGTGCACAAAAAAAAAAAACTCTTAAGGGTCAATTATTAAAAAAATGTAACTTTAAGCATACAATGTATGCAATTCCCTAACCTCTAGGCATAAAATAACCCAAGACAGGTTGATGTGCTGTTAAAATCAATCTATCATCTTTTTTCTTATTGGTAAGTAAAATGTAAAGTCTGTGGTGTGGCCTATTACTGGACAGTGAGAGTCTATCCTCTTTTCACTAGCACTAGACCAGGGAGATTGTTTTTGTGAATGAGGTGGAGCACCACACCTACCATCAACACCTTACTTTACCACACAGATCAAAACTGTGCTACCCATGTGCTATAAATGAAATGATTACTAATGTTCTTGAATTCAAATTATTTTTGTAAACTGATCAATATGTCATCCGGGACAGTTTGCCAGGGACGGTGAAAATTTTTCCTAAAAGTTAGTATTACATTCCAATATTGGCCGTCCAGTGATTGCCCGAATGCTGACCTCAAAATGAGGCTACGGCACCGCAGGTCTATTCTCAAAGCCATGTAATGAATAATGGTAAAAGGACCAAATTATGTACTACTAACCCTACTTAGGGTAACTTAAAGTAAAAAAGTATTTTTTTTTTTTTTAGCTCAAAACACACTAGGAAATGGATTTTTAATATCCAGAATTATCACTGCTTTAGCTTTTCTTAATGTTTTATTACATGTTATTATGCTACTGATGACTGACAAGTATAGATGATGCTAATGAATTAAACAAAAAATATTTTGATTTCGCGACGGTCCAAGCCCCATTTGGGATGGTTGATAATTTTTGTTCGGGGCGGTCACGAAAAAAGTTAGTGTCGGGGCCTGAATTCAGTGTTTGAAAGAATAGAGAAAGGGACTATTTCAGTGATGCTAATAGCTTTTTGATTTAGTGCATCTTGAACGCAAATATTTTTCTTGCAGGGTCCCTGGGAAAATTTATGGGTCTCAACTAAAGCCGTCTAACTCCTACCTTCTAACCTATCCTGTGTGATTCATTTCTAAGAAACTATTGAAATGTATTCATAGTTAGCTTGAAATGGTGAGGGAAGAAAAAAGAAAATACTGGGATGCATGAATATGATTTTACTGGTCCTTTTAGATTTTTGTGGGTCGGAGATGCAGGACCTATCAGCGTCTCTGCTATTTTGAAAGAGACAGAACCCTTTTACTGTTGTAGTCAAATTAAAGGTGTCTACGTTTCCCCCATATAAAGTCATCGGGGTGGCCTAAAGCCAGTATCAGCCAATCAACGAGGGAGTCTATCCCCTTTTCACTAGTGCTAGACCAAGGAGATTGTTTTGGGCATCTGAGGTGGAGTGCCACACCTACCATCATATCTTTACTTTACTGCACCCTGTGCTACTCATACACTGAGTTGGCGAGGGCCGGTATCGAACTTGTGTTTTCCAGCTGAACGCTCTACCGACTGAGCCCCTTCCCTCATATAATGAAGACTATTGATAATACAAACATTTTATTTTATATTTTCTTTAAAATGAATATATAGGCTGTGTAAAAAAAAAAAAAAAAAAAAACTTATACTCCCATTGCATACACTTATTAAGTTATTTCAACTTTTAAGGTTTTGTGTTAGCTACTAAAACTGTCTCTAATTATAGGGTTATTATGTAATTGCCCCTTATTCTTCATCAAACAGGTATTGTATGAGAAAGAGAATGTTGGCTCTAATTATCAGTTTAAATTAACTTTTTATCCTTGCCTCATTATCCACTATTTAAAAAAAAAAAAAAAAAAATTCTTTTTTTTTTTTTTTTTTTTTTTTTTTAATGTAAGAGTTTTCTGCAGAAGAGCACATGCCATAAAAGTATATAATACAGGAAATCATGGGTAGCAGCATGGTGGATGTGAGACACGGCAGATGAACCCAAAATGGGACAATGGTATTGCTCATATGATGCTGGGTAGAGGAACCCTAAACGGTTCAACGCCCAGGATCAAACAGTTCAGTTAAGAAAAACTACAGCTCCTCATGATAACCTGTCAGACTAAGATCAGAGGAACCTAGCATAGGCGGTGGGGTCAACAGTCATTATTATAGGGGATAGTGACCCTAAAATCTACCCTGGTGACCAAGCAGTCCATGATATGCAACATTCCTCTGGCCTTTACTTAAGCTAGATGGGCGGTCGGAGAAACCTGGTCACATCAAGCCCTAGCACCTATATGATTATCCCAGCCCTATTGCCCTTATGGCAAGCCCCAATCTTTTTATCATATATGTGCTAGAAGGTAGTGGCTGGGGGGTCTTAGTGTCCTGGGTATGACGTCAAAACTGTATCTAATGGTGATGTTCCAATTCTGGAGCTCTGGGGAATGTGGACTACCCCTTCATCATTACTCCCAGGTCAACTCTGACCTGGAAGAGTAGTACCTGTTAGGGTCCCATGTATGGGTTAAATAGGAAAAAATGAGTTTTTGTTTGTTTGTTTGTTTGTTTAATCTGTTAAAAAAAATTGAGTTTAAAAAAATTTTTTATACTCATCAAGCAGGAGTAGAACAAAATGTCTTCGACATAAAATCACCCAACAAGGGTTGACATGCTGTAAAATCCAACAAATCAAACCAATCATACATTCATTTAAGACTTGGTGAATTTTCAATGTAACATTTGTTTTTGGCTAACGAGAATTGGAATTATATGTTAAAAACACAGTATCTTAATCTGTGTGTGCTTAGATAATTACATATTTTTAATCGGTGTTTTTTTTTTTTTTTTTTTTTTGTCTAAGCTAACCTAATTGTCTTTATTTATTCTTTATATTAAAAAGAAATGGTCTACTTACCGGTAGGCCCAGCCATGCCAATTTATTATTAAAAAAAATATCTGAGTCACGTGAACCTGTTTTTAACACCTACTCTGAACGCTGATTGACTTTAGCATTAACCAATCAGATGTACAGAAGCCGAGGTCTGCGTTGACAAAACTATTCAAAGCCAGTTTTTTTTTTTTTTTTTTTTGTTAGCATTGGAGAAGACACGGGTGGCGCATTAGTTTGATCATCTCTAATGGAGTCTAACTGGTGAGGGGGAGTATTTTGTTGAAAGACCTGAAACACCTAATGAACCAGTAAATAATAGCTGACGATGCTATCTAGCACTGTTTAGTCAGGCGTAAACACACACACAGATTTTAAAATTGATATGCATTAAAAAAAAAGAAATGAAACCAAAGCAGGTTCTATTACTGATATTTGTATATTATATTGTGTTTTATAAATGAATAGATTGCATGACTTATTAATTTTTTTTATTGTTTCAGGTGGTGGTGGCAAGAGAAAAGGCAAAAGCAGAAAATGGAAAGAAATTTTACAATTCCCACATATATCGCAATGTTTAGACATTAAAAACAAAATCTGTAAGTTTATTTTGTTCATTTTTTCTTTCTTTTTCTTTTCTACTTTTATCAGCGTCAGAAATATTCACTATGCCGAGGAGCCACTTCTAGTCACATAAAGATCAATACAGGTCAATTAATTCCTTCATTAGTAAATATCATTCAACTAAGAATATAAATATGTACTTTTTTGAAGGGGGGGGGGAACTTTTGAGACTTAGGAGTTTGGGGTAGACACTCAGACCCTAAACCACTTTTTTCTTCATAAAACATGCAAATAAAAATCCCTCTATACTAATATTGAATGAATACTAATGAATCATGCAAACTAATATTATAAATATTAAAACACTAACCATTTACAGTGGCACCTTCATTTGGTGTTTTGCGACCTTCACCATTTTTAACAATATGTCTCAAGATGCCTTCATCTTTATTGGGTGAAATGTCTTCTCCTGAAAAATACAACAAATATTTTTGTTTCGAAACAAATAATATTTGAACATCTTAGCCCAAAAATTTGTTTTATAAACGGTATTCAAACCCTATATTAATACACTGTATATCCTCCTTGGGGATTAACATAGGTATGTACTCTCAAAGTGAGTTGTAAATAGTGCACTGGAATTGGTGTTACTATATCGCAAGATGGCCAAGGACTTGGAAAATTTAATCAGAATGTTGACTACCCCCATGCCTGTACATATTTAAAAAAAAAAAAAATACTAAGTAAAGTTGTTGGGGTGGCTTAATGTCGGTATCAGCCAGACGGTGAGGGAGTCTATCCCCTTTTCGCTAGTGCTAGACCAAGGAGAGTGTTTTTGCATCTGAGGTGGGGTGCCACACTTACCATCAGCACCTCACTTCACCACACAGATCCCTGTGCTACTCATACGCTGAGTTTGCAAAGGGCTAGTGTCAAACCAGGAAACTTGAGATTCTGTTATGTCTTGATGTACAGATAAAAATATGTTGAATGGAAATAATGAATGCAAACCAAGGTTATTGTAAAATTTAACAAGAAGGATTTATTTTATACTGAGTAGAAGAGGCTTTTTACTAGTAGATGAAAATACATAAACTGAGCTGAGAGCATCACAGACGCTGTGTTCAAACATTCAAATCTATTAATAATGGAGATTCGCTTATGGTTTTTGTCTGTAACAAAAACTACGTCACTGCTTACGTCACTATACTCGAAATCGTCATAACAGAATAAATACACTCAAAATTTGAGCATGCAACATTAGACAGTCCTCATTGTTTTTTAAAAAAAAGTTTTAATAGAGACATCCCAGTATCATATATTTATATATAGTTTGTTTTATTTTAATAGATATTCAAAGTTAATAGAACTTAGTTTCGGTTCAAATTGTTTTTTTTTTTTTTTTTTTTACTCCTTTAATAAATTTGATGATTTCATGATTTATGGTTCAAACTCTCTGACATTTAATTTTTAACTTCCACCTCCTCAAGCAATATCTTTCAAAAATTTATATTTACATTGCCCGGAGGGTGTTTTTTTATTTTGCTTGTATAAACAATGATATAAGGGAAGCAACTGTTGGAGTCTATTTCGTTAGATGTCTCTAACAGATTCCTAGTCAAATGTTCTAATGACTGAACTAAATCAGCCCTATACATAGGGGTGTTAAATATCTGGCCGCCATCCTTGGCCAGTTGTAAAGAACTTAAAGTAAATAAATAAGTCCTGAGTTATAGAATCCTTTGGTAAGTGAATAAGTCCTGTGATATAATCCTATGTTCCGTCGTCCACGAAGATCCAAGTAGCTATGAGTAGGTATGACCAGAACAGCCAGTATAAATAATAATATCAGCAGCAGAGCACTGTCAGTGATTGGACAATAGGTTGGTCACATGATTATCGCCGAGTCTATAAATAAGAGTAGGCATCTATGACACACCTTATAACCAGAAAAGTCAACATATGGTACCAAGGTCAAAATCAGTATCATTCACCAGGGTTTCATTATTTCATTTTCCATCAATATGTGCGTGTTTGGATTGAGGGAAGTACAATGAAGTGTTATTAGGCAGCAATTTTTCTTATTGACATTTTGGTAATCTGAACATTAGCTACATAAATGAATGAGAGTAACCTCTCCTTGTTTATTACACTTTGAGGAAGCCGTCTGTTTTGATTGTCCATTTTCATTTCACCGTAAATCTAGACTGGAAATACAAATTTGTTTGATTCAATACAACTGCATGTTTTAACGAAATATCATAAAATGTGTTCTTAATTGTTCTTGCGCATTATTTGAAATGAACTTAATTGTTATTAAGAACAGATTTTATGATATTTTCGTGTTAAAACATGCAGTTGTATTGATTACGGTGAAATGAAAATGGCCGACCAAAACATATGGCTTCCTCAAAGTGAAATAAACAAAGGGAGGTTACTCTCATTTATGTAGCTAATGTTCAGATTACCAACATTTTTTATTTATTATACTTTAAAAAAATTTTTTTTTTTTATAGATTTGCACTGTTTTCAAATTGCATATAGTGGTGAGGGTTTGTTGTTTTACTTATCTTGTATAATAATAACCGCAGAGTATAGTTGTACCTTATGTCTTTGTATATTGTTCATTGTGGTGAGTATATTCGTGGTTGTATACTAATCTTCTATCATCTCAGAGTCGCTGTTATCTGTCGATTCTCTGTCATCTTCTATCTTGGATCTTGGTTGGTTCTAAGCTGGTTTCTTCCGGTCTGGGATTCTTTCTGGTTTGATACTGGGACGTCCCGTGTTGTTACTTTGTTTTTAGTTAACAACACGAGACTTTCTCTTAATTTGAGCTCATATTTTATTTTATAATTATCCCAGATCAATTCAAAAGTGCAGAGAAATAGGCTATTGGGACGAGAACACCATGCGTTTTACTCATCCCAGCATTCAGCTAAATCTGACTTTCCTAGCTACTTTCACACAGCTCACTCTGGCGAACTGGAAGTGAGGTCAACACAGGATTAAAAGTGTCACTCATCTTTACTAAACCGTTATTTTAAAATTAAACTACATTACTGTACATAATTAATAGGCTACCTATCAATTATGTAACAGGTTCAGTTCTTGAGATCTGAGGAGTGTGGAGTACCTGTTTATTGCCATTATTCCCAGTTCATGTAGAAAAGAAGAAAAGAACTTAAGAGTGAAAATGAAAGGAGATGAAAAGATAAACAAATGCCTGAGACCTGAAAAAACTGGTGACGATTATACAAATTGTAGTTGGTGCCCTTGGAACTTACCGCAAAGTTTTGGAATAGAGATTAGGAAAACTGGAGGTAGGAGGAAGTTTTCTTTGTAAGATACCCTAGACCCTTCTTAAACTGTACAACAGGGGAGCTCATAAATATGGCCCTAAATAATAAACTGATAACTGGGCATAAAGCCTTACACCCGAGTAATGACATAGACTCTATATGACAAGAAAAGAAGCTAGATCAATACAGGGTTACATCGTGTCAATCATATTCCCTGTACCTTTCCACTAACTGTTATTTTAAAATCTACGCTACACTTACTGTACATAATTAATAGGCTACCTGATTATTGCTATTATTCCCAGTTCAACTCTGACCCAGAGTGGTAGTATCTGTTCAGGTCCCATCTATGGGTCAAATAGATCTGTTTAATAATTATTATTATCTGATAAGAATGCGTGAAATCATGTAACATAACTAATGTTTATCATTAGAAAGTGATAGTTACTTGAAACCATATTATGTGTAGATTATTCGTATTAGATAGGCCACTTCTTTTATAATTGATGTTTAAATGAAAATTTTTAAAAATTATATAACAAATAACAAAGGGAATTGTGATGTCAGTGGTGATGTAGTTTTGGTTACAGACACAGACATAATCTCCATTATAATAAGATATGAGTTATGTTTGTTAGGAGTGGCAATTTGTATTAACAACAATGGAATTTCTCATTACTTTGTAGTAATATTAGGTTTTGTAATAGATATGTAAAGTTATATATATATATATATATATATATATATATATATATATAGAAAGTTTTGTAGAAAAAACAACAAGATGTTAAGTTTTGCTGACAGAAATCTGTTTCGACATTATGAATATGTCTTTATCAAAGCAACATTGTAAGCGGAAAAACGAAATAAATATATCATTAATTACGAGGCACAGAACGCTCTCGATCAGTACCGGAATTTTCAAAAAAAATTTTAAAATATACGTATTTATTGTTAAAAATAAAATTTCTTATGAGTGTTGTCATCTCAGCTAAATAATGGACCATTCTGTCTTTATTATAAATAAAGGGAAGAAAAAGGACATGCTACACAGAAAAAATAATAGAAAGAAAGAAAGAGTAGGGAAAATATAGAGAGAGGGGGGTGACCATGCAGAAGCAATAATGATAATCTGTTTCAGTCGAACATAATGAAAAGAAGGAAAGAAAGAAAGAAAAAAAAGAGTGAAAGAGTTAAATCAAAATTATTATACTTTTTACATATCGAAGTATTTAGCAATAGCTTTTTAGTAAACATATCTAACATAATAATTAAATTATCATACTGTGATATATCCACAGGTCCTGCTAGTGTGTATGTGTATATATATATATGAGAAAGAACAAGGTGGACAGCGGGAAGGCCCACATTAGAAAATAATGTAACAACTTTCGTTTTTTTTTTTTTGCAAATTCAAGGTTTTTTTTTTGAACTCATTTGACTCTTATCTCCGATCACAAACACCACGGAGTAAATGGGCTCTGAAGAAGATTTTTGTAAAATCGAAATATTGATCAATATCAGCTATGATTATGTTATAAATTGTTTTCTCTTTAACAGCATTGTGTGGTGTTTTCATTCCATCTTGTTCATTCTCATACTGTCGGATTCATTTCCTCTCTTTTAACATATATATATATATATATTCTTGGTCTAAGTGTTCTGGACTGCATATTCGCAGTGCACGTAAATAGAAACCGATTATGAGGCACATTTTGATTTTGTTGTTGTGTTCGGAGTAAAAGTGTATGTAGTTATTTTTGTTGGTGGGTTCATTTTTTACTTTGTAGGTTAGCTTGTTTTTGATTCTAATTAGTAGGGTGTCTAAGAATGGTAAGGAACAATTAGATTCTTTTTCAAAAGTAACTCTAGTATAATTATACTCCTGGACAGGGAACCATAAGTAAAAAGGGTAAGGTAAAATTGTCAGGGTGGCCTAAAGTCGATATTAGCCACACATTGAGGGAGTCTATCCCCTTTTCACTAGTGCTAGACCAAGGAGATTTTTTAGTGTCTGAGGCGGAGTGCCACACCTACCATCAAATTTACAGCATAGATCCCTGTGCTACTCATACGCTGAGTTGGTGAGGGCCAGTATCAAAACAGGAACCTTGAGATTCCCAACTGGTCATTCTACGGATTGAGCTAAACCGACCATAAAATCCTTTAAAAAGTCGGGGTGGCCTAAAGTCGGTATCAGCCAATCAGCAAGGGAGTCAATCCCCTTTTCACTAGCGCTAGACCAAGGAGAGTGTTTTTGTGTCTGAGGTGGAGCGCTACACCTACCATCATCTCCTTACTTTACCGCACAGATCCCTGTGCTACTCATACGCTGAGTTGGCGAGGGCTGGTATCGAACTAGGAAGTGCTAATTAACAAGAAAGGAAGAACTTTATCTTGTAGTACGGTGGTTCTCAACCATATTTGTCCTGGGTATGACGTTAAACTGCATCTAGTGGTGAAGTTCCAATTCTGGGGCTCTGAGGAGTGTGAAGTACCCCTTCATCACCATTACTCCCAGGTCCACCCTGACCCAGAGTGGTAGTACCTGTTAGGGTCTCCTCTATGAGTTAAATAAAAAAAATGAGTTTAAAAAAATGTGTTTTAAAATGAAATTCAGTTACCCATCAAGAATGAATAAAACAAAACATCTTTGGCATAAAATGACCCAACAAGGGTTGATATGCCATAAAATCTAGCCAACCAGATCATATACCTTTTCTTTTTTCTATTTTTTTTTTTTCTTTTTTTCTTTTTTGTCTAGGCAAGCAAAAAATATTTAATCATAATACAATTGGATTTTTAAACATTGAATAATTGGCGGGAGTGGTCACCTATAGTAAAATAGGAATCCATAGGTTAAAAAAAAAAAAAAAAAAGCTTGAAGACCTGGTTTAGTGGATATTACTGTTTCAGCAGACCAGTGTGAAAATAAAACAAAACAAAAAAATACTATTTTTTCCTGATTCATTTAAGTTTTTACATAAAAATAAATGTTGGCCAGTGAGTGATGATTAAACTCTTTACCTTATCTATGGTCTGTAAAACTAGCTTGCTAACTACTACTACTACTATTCTGTGAGTCATCTTTTAGTAATCTTTGCTTCATAATAGCACAAGGCTACAGTGATACTGATAGGTTTTTGATTTAGTGCATCCTGAGATGCACATATTTGCTTTGAATGAGTCCCCGGGAAATTTAATGGGTCTCAACTAAAGTTTCTTAATAAATTGTAGGGTTTTTATTTATGTGATACTGTGGTTGAAGACGAACATGGTCAGAATAAATAAATAAATAAATAAGAAAGATAAATAAGTTAAGGTCCGGCATAAGTAAAAGGGGTGGGTGGCTGACCTTTTTACGAATCCAAAGATTAGGTCGTAAAGTTTAAAGAGACCTGTATGCCACCATGAAATGGGACCACTTGGTGATAATATCTTAGGCACCCAGGTATTAAAAGCAAAAAGGATTTTTTAGGAGAAATTCTCTTTTTGAAAAAATTAATGATCAACATATTGAAGACGGATTGTCTGGAAAAATATTTAAGTACTTTAATTTTAAGGGTTAATGGCGACTAGAAGTTGGCGATTTATTTAAGTCCTGGCCATTTGTGTGGTCCGGAGAAGATGGTTTGGGAAAGGGAATTTGACATAAATACAACTAAACTCAAGCCCTAAGTTAGTTACAACTCGCCGTTGAAGGTCAAGATCGCCGGTAGGGTAACAGTAGCAGCCAGCGAGTATCAACACACCCTTCTTCCATGTGTCTTGTTTACACTTGTTGTTGTTGTTGTTTTTGTTCTTAATCCTTGTGAGCCTGTTTTCCGACTCGTGCTTTAAATTCGGCCAGTACATAATTCACAACGTTGGGATCTAGACAAGTACATCGAAAGAGCAGAGTACAGAACAGGTCTTCTCACATTTATGATCTGGGCAAACAAAGCCTTGCAGGGTCCCTGGGAAAATTTATGGGTCCCAACTAAAGCCGTCTAACTCCTACCTTGTAACCTATCCTGTGTAATTCATTTCTAAGAAACTATTGAAATGTACTTACAGTTAGCTTGAAATGGTGAGGGAAGAAAAAAGAAAAACATTGGAATGCATGAATACAATTTTACTGCGCAGGATGCATACCTATCAGCATCTCTGAGGCTATTGTAAGAGATTGGTTGGGTTCGGTTAATGGCATATCAGCCATAGTGGGTTATTTAATGCCAAAGCCTTTCTTGTATGAAAACACTGGTACTATCTATTTAACCCATAACTTTGATATGGCAACTGGACTAGGAGAAGGAAAAATCTGAATTCAAACTTGTTGTTCTCTACTTAAAAATTGAACTTGTGTAGCATCATGGATGGCTGGTCAAAAAAGATACATGTATCCCATCGGCATTTCCCTTTTGGCATGCCTCCCATACCAGGCAATATATCCATCCCTACCCCTTTGAATTGTGGGTGTAGGTGTTGTCTTGGGGAGTGGGTGGGCTGGGATCAGGCGGTTAATTTGTCCAGCGACAATTCTCACTATAGTTTGTAAACAAAAATCAAAGACAAATTGTTGAATCCGGTGATATTACAAATTGTAATACAATTAAGCAAAGACCAGACTGTTTCAACTCATAATGTTACTCAGGTAGACTTGATGTAAAAAGCTATGATATACCTGGTTTTAAATGTACATATGTACATAACACCACTTCCTTTTGGTTTTGTCAATCAATTTTTTTCAAATTTTAATATCTTACACGTTTTCATGCTTTATGCATTCTTATATATAAATCAGAAAATAAAAACATAAATTATAACAATAAATATACATGTGACAATTGTGGACAGATTGGATAAATACAACCTTGGTCTAATTTGGTCTATTGGGGGGGGGAATTACCTGTCCATTGCAATTACTCCCAGGTCCATTCTGACCTCCAGTCCTATCTATGGGTTAAATATGTCTGTTTAAAAGTTATTAGTGTTAGAGTGGAATACTTTAAACCATGATATAAATTATGTATGCAGAATATTTAATACAGCAGATAGAGTTCTTTATCCTATTAAACGCAGCTTAAGAAATTGACATTGTGTCACATCCTACTCATGTGGAAGTGTTAGTAAATTTATGTATGCAAATTATTTGTATTAATAGTTATTTGAAGTTATAATCTTTAGGAATTATATTAGTTACTTGAAACCATAAAAGAAAAAAATTATGGTAGTAAATAACCCAACAAGGATTGACATGCCATAATACCAACCAATCATTGAAACTTATATTCATATTAACTTTTTTGTTGTTGTTGGTTCTACAACAATCTTATATATATATATATATATATATATATATATATACACACACACACACACACACATACATACAAGGTGTATCATAAAAGTATCAAGATTGAGCTGTATTTACCAAGATAGAAATGGAACATTCATTTTTTTATTTATTTTCAGAATACAAAGTGTGTCATAAAAGTGCTGAGTTTGAAGTTGTATTTATCAATATAGAAATGAACAATGAATGGAACGTTAATTTTAAACGTGTGTCAAAAAGTAACAAAAAAATCTTGATACTTTTTGACACACCTTGTATGTGTGTGTGTGTGTGTGTATATATATATATATATATATATATATATATATATATATATATATATATATATATATATATGAGAGAGAGAGAGATTTATCCACAGGCACTGTGTTTCGACATTTACATCTCCTCAGTGTGGCTAGACATAGCAGGCTACCTCCAGCTGGGATTGAAATCTGGCCAATATATATATATATATATTATATATAATATATATACACACACACAAGAGGTACTGAAAACTTTTCAGCCTAACCAAGGAAGGAATGAACTACTATTTTTTTAATGGTTTAAGAAACTTGAGAAATGTGTGTGTGTGTGTGTGTGTGTTGAACTTCACAAGATGAATCTTTAGACCAACACATGATTCATGTTTCTAGGTCATTCACTTTTTGTCTTGGTTGGGTTAGAACTTTTCTTTTTAGTAAACTTTAGGACTTGTGACCTAATATTCTTATATACCACCTGTATTCTACTTAAGAATTGACCTTGTGTAACATCCTGCTCATGGTGAAGGGTTTGGGTAAATATATACATGGTTTGGAATCATTAGACTACAATGTGTTCTTTACTAGAAAAGGGTATTCTCAAAGGCCAGGAATATAATAAGTAAATAGATGTAGATTAAATATCAGAAAATTATTTTCCTACATTTTCTTTCATCATCTAAACCAGTAATTGTAATGTTACTACACTTACAATATTTTCTTTCTTCTAATTTTTATAATTATATATATATATACATATTCTTTCCGGCACCCCTCACTCTTGCTCCACTTGTGGCCTCATCTGCAAGTCGCTGGCTGGACTGAAATCTCACAATCGCCATAAACATTCGAGCTGATTTTGCTTTTAGACACTCATACGTCGAAATCGACAGGAGAGTCCATCATATATATATATATATATATATATATATATATATATGAGAAGTAAACAAACATACGATGTTTGTGATATGGCTATTTTCAGCCTACAATATTTGGGAGAATATGTGCTTAATTGAAGTCGAACCTAATTTTATGAAAGTTAATTCATTAATAATTAATTAGGCGGGATTACCTATTTAAATGTAAGGCTAAACAAATCGAGAAATGTACATACAGAGATTGATTTTTCTCGATTTGTTTAGCCTTACATTTAAATAGGTAAATCCCGCCTAATTAATTATAAATGAATTAACTTTCATAAAATTAGGTTCGACTTCAATTAAGCACATATTCTCCATATATATATATATATATATATATATATAATATATATATATATATATATATATATAATCATCCACAGATATTTTTTTTTGACGTTTACATCTCATCAGTGCGGCTTGACATTTTTAACAGCTACCTCTAGCCAAGCTCCTTACCCTTACGGCCGTCAGTGACTGTCAGTCAGGGACGAACAATTAATTGATACATACTTCAGGATATGTTTTTTACAATCACCAGAGAACTCAAGTCTGTAAACAACAGGCGAGTAAATGCTTATATATGTTTTATGTGTGTGTGTGTGTGTGTGTATATATATATATAATCCAAAAGTCCAGAGAAGAAATCTTCCTTACGACACAAGAGTTTTATTTTAAAAAAACCTGTCGCAGTTTGAGAGCTCAATGTGTGCTCTTAATGCTAGTCACAGAGCAAATATATAAGTAAAGAAATAACAAAAGACTTAGAGATTTAGCATTATAGTCTATTTCAGGGAACTTAGACAAATAGTCTAACTCTCCCAACTCATCAGATGCGAATGATGAATTCTTTATTACTTTAAAGGCATTTAAAAACAGATTTTATTTTTTTATTTTTAAAAATTTTTTATCCTGTGATATGAATTCCAAATGAAATCCTTGATGTTGCAAAAAAAAAAAAAAAAAAAATTTTATATATATATATATATATATATATATATATATATATTTATTTGCCTTGTTATACACTCAATTACAATGACACTGTCAGTCACACATGAAATTCTCTGCATATAATTCTGATGCTTCTTAAATTAGTGAATGATTCATTCAATACTGAAAAGAATTATTTTACAAGTGAATGCCACTAGAAAAGTGAATGACTGGTGAATGACTTAATTTACTCACATATTTGTATTTTTTCCCCTCTACTTAGAGAGAAAAAAAAGGCATTGTCATTAAATTAGTTAATAAGTTCTTATTATTTGATCACCATTGCTCCCTAGTCCACTCTGACCCGGAGTGGTAGTAACTGTTAGGATCCCATCTATGGGTTAACTAGAAAACATGTGTTTATAAAAAAAATTAGTATCCATTAAGAATTAATTTATTTCAAAACTTTGTCGGCATTAAATGACTCACCGAGGTTGATATGCCATAAACCAAACCAAAAAAAAAAGAACCCCCCCCTTGAGTATTAGTACCAGTTAGGGTCCTATCTATGGGTTAAATAGAACAAAATACATTGTAGGTGAAGTTTGAGACCTCCCATAGGCCTAGTCTAATCTTCTCTATGATGCTCACTAACCCAGCTTACACTCAGTACTTTTACCTACCCTAAACTGCCAAAATGCTTTTATACAGCTATTTTTTTTTTTAAGTGTTTAAAGAAAAAAAAATAGAGTACCTGTCAAGAATGAATAAAACAAAATGTCTTTGGCATAAAATGACCCAATAAGGGTTGATATGCCATAAAATCCAACTATCATCAACCTGTTCTCATTACTCATATACTGTAAATCAAGAACTAACTTGTTTGTATATCAATGAACTTTATTCTTATAGATTTTTATCCTTTTTCTAAGTATAGTGACCATAGCTGTACATAATTGTCAAGATCTGGACATAGATAAGTATTTTAGGAAAGAAACCTTGTCAATATAATAAATTGTTTTTTTTTTTTATCATTCATAATATACTGTTAGTCAGACTGTTTATGAAAAGAAAATACTTCTTTATTTGAACAACATCTGTGTGTTTTTCATATTACCTTACCCTTATATTATGAAATAGATTACTAATTAGGACTGAGCCTATTCTAGCAGTGACCACCCCAAGCGGAGTTAACAGGTTTGAATTCAGGTTTTCCTTCTCCTAAACTGATTGCCTAACAGTCTGCCCTACTATTTACCCATAGCTGGAGGGAGTAGTTGGATGCATACCTTTCCCATGGGTATTAGCACTATGTGAACTGTCAACAAGTCCATTTCCTATGACTCTAACTATTACACCAGAGCCTCCAACTCTCAGCAGCAACTTTGGTTGTATATTTGGTAATTTCAGTAATTAATACACCAAGATGTTTTTCCATAATTATTAGGTCCAGATCTAACTAAATCTAGAGTTACTCCCCTTGATCAGTAGGGGTTTGATGGGAACCAGGAAGTGGGATTTTCGCCACAACACTTTTGGATTGGGATTTGTGTGGTCAGGACACACATGCTCAATATGCTAATTAAGCCACTTTTAGGGTAGAAGCATTGTCTACCCTGTGTTAAATAAAACCTTGTTAATTTCCAACAACCTGGTCTTGCATTTTCATTCAGTGCTTCATTTTTTATTTATATGTAAAAACATCTGTGTTTATAAAAACTGTTAGGATCCCATCTATGGGTTAAATAGAAAAATGTGTTTATAAAAATAAATAGAAAAATATGTTTATAAAAAAAAAAATGAGTATCCATTAAGAATAAGTATTTAAAAAATGACCCACCGAGGTTGATATGATAAAAAAAACCCTGAGTAGTAGTACCTGTTATTAACAGTATTAATTTCTTTTCCATTCCTATAGTGGGCATAATATCTATCATGTTATATTTCTTTTTTGTGAGTGGAACCCCCTTCCCATGGCATAGTGGCTAAAGCGAGTTTGAACTCCAGTTACACTATTGTGTTCATTTGCTGACAAATGCCTTTAGAAAACATTACCCTTCATTACCCCAGCTATGGGTTAAATAGTACCACTACTGTTCTTCTATAATGGTAGATTTGGCATAAAATAACCCCTGAAGTTTGATATGCCATTAAACAAAAGAGCAAATATTTATTTTTCATTAAGTTTTAATATATATTCATTTGACCAAAAC
>CM042157.1:66092580-66095080 GCA_023376005.1 Doryteuthis pealeii
CTCTTCTTGGAGAAAAAGCTAGAAGGGAACTACACAAGGAACACCTATCTGTTTCCTGTTACACTTTTCTATATCACAATGTGATGTAAAAATAGAATTTTAGTTTTTGATGTATGGACAAAATACTGAATTTGAAGAATTAGAAGTGTATATATATATATATATATATATATATATATATAATATATATATATATATATATATATATATATGTCCTGAATTAGAAGTGTGTGTGTGTGTGTATATATGTATGTATAAATAAATAAGGGGTAAGGTAATATGAAAACACACAGATGTTGTTCAAATAAAGTTATTAATTCTGCTGATATTGCAATATTTCAATTTGTTAAAAATCTTCTTCAGAGCATATGTTGTGTTAAATATGAAGACAGTTTATAAAAATTGTGACTGTTTTCTGATTGGTTTAATTCATACCGGACTAAGAAAAGAGAATATTTTTTATTTGAAGAACATCTGTGTGTTTTTCATATTACCTTACCCTTATATACTGTTGAATTTATTTCCTTACTTTTAACCAATATATATATAATATATATATATATATATATATAATCTCTGTGTGTGTGTAATCAGGCAAGGAAATTGACATAGCATAAAAAGCAATCATCCATTCGTGTTTTGAACAGTTCTCTTGCTAGATGTAATGGTTAGCGTACTACATTTGCAGGCCATTATTAGTAAGTAGGATTCTCACTGGGTGCTCTATATTTCTGGCCTTGTGCCCAAATAATCAACACTAGTGTCATCTTCTGAATGGTATGACTGCAAATGATGTGTGTTGCTTTTCTATAAATAAAAATACAATAAAAAGTTAATTAAAACAAAGTACTACCTCAGTCTCGTAATAGTTGCTACATTTTGTATATGAAATTTCTATGCAAATGTATCAACTATTATGGGACAAATGTTGTATAATTAAAAGTGGTATGTAAAAATTACACTAAACAAAAGTTGTTATGAAAAAAAAAAAATTTTTTTTGCAATATTCATTCTTGGTTTTTTAATTTGTTGCAGTTGTAACATGAAAGTAAATTGTTTATACTTGAAGATGATAGAAATCCTATAATATTGTATACTAGCAGGACCTGTGGATATACCACAGTATGATAATTTAATTGTTACAATGTTTGATATTTACTGCAGAGCTATTCTCCCCAGTAAGTCATCTTCTTATATATATATATATATATATATATATATATATATATAATATACCAAGCGTGTTGGTAAATCCTTGCGGTGAGAAAAAAAACAGCAAATAGTTTGATTGTAAAAATATACTACCAAACACCAACCGGGGAGAAAAAATTTTTTGAAAAAAAGAAAAGACCAAGATAGTCGTACCAACAAAAAATAATCTATTGGTACAGTATTTGGCCAAAAGAAAAAACAATTTATATGTATATATATATATATGTATATAAGATATATATATATTCATATAACCGCTAGGAGAATAGCTAATAAGTAAAAAGTGCTCAATACCTAAGTAGAGCAAATAATAAATATTTTATATATATATATATATGTAAGTTGATAATGGAAGTGAATCCGACGATATGTTGAATGGATAAATAAATAAAGGAAAGAAAATGTTGAATGGATAAAATTGGTTTAATTTGAGTTACCAACACGTGTTTGTTCATGTACACATGTATTCTATTTATTATTATTTTGAATATAAAATAAAATGATAATGATAGAAAATTATAAAATATTTAAGCATCATTATTATTTTATTTTATATTTAAAATAATAATAAATAGAATACATGTGTATTTAGTTAATTCTAAATTTTAAATTATTCATTACTCATGAAAAAATGTGATAATTATGAGAAAACAAGTAATATGACACTTGATTAGTTTATAGTCTGAATGGGGGGGGGATTGATTTTAATAAATATTTGCTTGGTATTATTGATCTCTCATTGTTTAGTTTTATAGGTATGAGAAAAAAATCTTGTCAATAAATCTCAAAAGAATTCCCTGTAATTTTATTCTTTACTGTCTAATTTAGAATTATTTTACCCTATAGGTAAGATTTGAGGCACGTGGTTTAATGGTTAGAGTTGTAGGAAATGGACTTGTCAATGCGAGTTCAATTCCTGGCAAAGCTGTTGGCATTTCACATAGCGCTAATACCCTTGGGAAAGGTATGAATCCAATTCTCCCTCCAGCTATGGGTAAATAGCAGGGCAGACTGGACTCTTTAACCATGGCTAGGTAACCAGTCTAGGAGAAGGAAAACTCTGAATTCAAACCTGTTAAACTCTGCTTAAGAAATTGACCTTGTGTCGCATCCTGCTTGTGCGGAGGGGTTGGTAAATATATATAGGTAAGATTTGACACAAGTTCATAAGTATAAGGCATCCAGTGAGTATCAAACTTTTGATGTATGTGTGTAATGTGTAATGTGTGTATGTATGTGTGTAATGTGTGTATGTATGTGTGTAATGTGTGTATGTATGTGTGTAATG
>CM042157.1:66097580-66108290 GCA_023376005.1 Doryteuthis pealeii
GCTGAGCAATATGACATTATTTCAGCTATAAAAGTAAAATAGATTGTACATGTGAAACTCGGTTGTGAGTTTTTACCGTGTTTTTATTTTATAGTTGAAATATTATATTCAAATTACTGGTTTAAATTTTGAGATATTTATTTCAGCATATTTCATCCTTCATGTCAACTATATGCTTAATGTATAATATTTTTTTATTTTTTAAAAGTATCACAATGAGATTACATTAAAAATAGAATTTACATTTAATTCTATTATTTAAAAAAAAAGAAAAATCAAGTTAGTACTGATTTAGGTCATGGTATACTACTATTTGTTGTTGATAGCTACTTTCTACAAACAGATCTTATACTTCCATACATGATCTAAACCACAGAGGAGAGAACCTGTGGTTTTAAGGCCAAATACTGTTTTCTAAACCATCGTGTGTGGCCTTTTCTAGTTTTCTTGTCAAAAGATCACTTCAAATTGTGCATTTCCTTTTCAGAATTGTATATCGTAACATTTCCTCTAAGCAACGTCAAAATAGTCATTAGAAAGTTAAAAAAGATTTTTAGTATATATTATTATTATTATTTATATATATTATTATTATATTATTATATATATTATTAAATATTATTATTTTTAGTATAATTATTATTAATATTATTATTTTTAGTATTATTATTATTATTATTATTATTATTTAGTATATATATTATTATTATTATTTTTAGTATATATTATTTTATATATATAATTATTATTTTTAGTTATATATTAGTATATATTATTATTAATATTATTATCTATTTATTTTTTGTAGTAGTATATATTTAATTTGCACTAAGTTAGTGAGTAAAAGTTTAAAATTTCATTTTAAAAAAATACTAGACATTTATTTACCTCAATAACTGTTTAGTATTATTATTGTTTTTTGTTTTTTTTAAATCTAAAGTTAAAACTTTTACTTACTAGCTTAGTTTAGATTTCATATATAGGTTGATTGTAAAATAACTACCTTCCCTATTTTAAAAATCTCATTTATTTCTGAATCATTATTTTCACAAAAAAATAAGAAAAGAACACACATAACATGGAGTTTTATTTAAAATTGTATATGGGCACCAGCATTCACCTCCAGCCTCTCAAGCCGCTCGGGAATCACATCAACTGAAACGATTAGTATTATCTGCATTATTCGGACTATTGTCCCCCATCTTCATTGTTATTTGTACAAGGTTTCGGCCAATATGCCCTCCGGCCTTCTTCTGGTATTTCTGCCAAAACATTGTACAAATAACAATGAAGATGGGGACAATAGTCCGAATAATGCAGATAATACTAATCATCAAGCCTCATCTCAAACATTCAGAGAAACAACTGAAACAAAATGATAAAAATGTGAAGACAATAATTACAAAATAGTCAATTTGAAAAGAAAAACCACACAGATTTAATTGTCATATATTAAGGAACATACATTAAAAAATTGAGAAAAATGTAACTGCATATTAAAAAAAATTATAAATAGTTTAAAATAAGGAGTTACTTTTCAATCATCCTGTATATTAAGGAACATACATTAAAGAATTGAAAAATGTAACTGCATATTAAAAAAATTGTAGATAGTTTAAAATGGGATTTACTTTTCAATCATCCTGTATATTAAGGAATATACATTAAAGAATTGAGAAAAATGTAACTGCATATAAAAAAAATTATAGATAGTTTAAAATGGGGAGTTACTTTTCAATCATCCTGTATATTAAGGAACATACATTAAAGAATTGAGAAAAATGTAACTGCATATAAAAAAAATTATAGATAGTTTAAAATGGGGAGTTACTTTTCAATCATCCTGTATATTAAGGAACATATATTAAAGAATTGAGAAAAATGTAACTGCATATAAAAAAAACATTGTAAATAGTTTAAAATAGGGAATTAGTTTTCAATCACCCTGTATACTACTAAAAAAAAAAAAAAGGTAATTGAAAAAATAAGAAAAAAACATGAATAATTCTATGCTGACATTTTTCACTGTGACCTTAGAAAATAAATTTTAATGTGTCATTTAAAAGATGAAAAAGTTTTCCTAGTTTTGATCTCAACTTTTTCCTATTTCAATTTTTAACTCTGACAATTTTTGCTTTTTATTTTTTCCAGCTTTGACATACAAGTATATTGTAGAACAACAACCAGTAGGTCATGAATTATTTTGGGAATTTTGTCGAAACCGACCCGAATGTAAAGTTATAGAATTTCTAGATGATGTGGTAAGTATTATTTATATTCTCTAAAAATATACAATTGATACTAATATGTTTGAATATTTGAAAGACTTTTTATATTAAGATTTCTTGTATAAAGTGTTTGTTTAAAAAAGATTAAAAAAATAATTGGCTGTTTGGGTAATTTGAATCTTTTGAAAAATGTTTTTTTTTGTTTTGTTCTTTGTTGTTTTTTTTTAAGTTTAAAAAAAAAATTTTTTTTAAGTTTTTTTTTTTTTATATAATTACAAATTATTTGGGTAACAAAATTTGCAAGTATGAAGAAAAACTAAGATTAAGTATTTATAACAGGCATGTGTGTTGAGCACACTGGAGGGTATTTATCAGTAAAATTCTCTCTCCCGCTAATGGGTATGCTGATTGCCCAGACATTAGAGACTACTGGAGGTAGCCTGCTAAGTCTAGCTGCACTGGGAAGATGTGATATGTTGAAACAGGACTGTCTACGGACGACTTATATATATAAAGTTTGTCGTAACGAATCTAAATTGCTAACCATTACACCATGTAACTTAAATATATTATTATAACAAAAAAAAAAAAGTTAAAACAATATGTAGAGGTGTCACGACTTTTGGACCATTCTTTAATTTGCTATATCTGTAAGTAAAGTCGGCAGAATGGCCTATTGTTTGTATTAGCTGTACAACGAGGGAGTCCGTCCCCTTTTCCCTAGCACTGGATCAGAGAGATTGTTTTAACAGCTGATGGTAGGTGTGGAGCACCACACCTACCATCAGCACCCCAATTTACCACACAGATCCAAGTTTGTTTTATATAATTCCAAATTATCTGGGTAACAAAATTTGCAAATGTGAAGAAACACTAAGATTAAGTATATTTACAACAGGCATATATATATATATATATATATATATATATATATATATATATATATGTAGGTTGAGCACACTGGAGGGTATTTATCAGTAAGATTCTCTCTCCTGCTAATGGGTATGCTGATAGTGCAGAGGTTAGGGACTCTGTCTGATAAAAAATTGGTTGGGTTTCAATCCCTGCTGGAGGTAGCCTGCTAAGATTAGCTGCACTGAGAAGATGTGATATGTCAAAACAGCACTGTCTAGGGATGACTTATATAATTTCCAACGAATTTCATTTCAAATAAGAATTTACTCTGATGAAGGTCGAATTTTCTTTGTGTGCGGAACATTTCTACATTTTTTCTATTATTATTATTTCATTTCATTTGGTTATCTAAAAAATAATAATAGTTTGAATAATGTACACATGGATAAACTCCTGACCGAAACACGTGTAAGTGAAATTGATTAAAATATCCTATTTTATCCATTCTATACTTTCTTTCCTTTATTTATTTTTTCAACATATATATATTATATATATATATATATATATATATTATATATATATATATATATATATATATATATATATATATATATATATATATATATATAATCAAATTTAAGTCATAAAATAATTACATAACTTTTATAGTTATTTACTAAGCTTAGCTTAGATTTGATACAAGGCCAGAAGTATGGGGACACCCAGTGAGAATAGAACTCACTAACAATAGTCTGAATCTAGATTGCTAACCATTGTACCATGTAACTCAAATATGTTATTAAAACGCTAAATAAGTTAAAACAGTATGTAGGGGTGACACGACTTTTGAACCACCCTTTAGTTTGCTATATCTGTTATGTAAAGCCTGCAGAGTGGCCTATTGATTGTATTAACTGTACAATGAGGGAGTCCATCCCCTTTTCCCTAGCACTGGATCAGAGAGATTGTTTTTACATCTGAAGTGGAGCACCACAAACTAAGATAAGTTTACTTACAGATATAGGAAACTAAAGCGTGGTCCCAAAGTCCTGTCACCCCTACATATTGTTTTAACTTTTTTTTTTTTGTTATAATAATATATTTAAGTTACATGACTCCATGTCTATGCTACCATCAGCACTCCACTTTACCACACAGATCCAAGCTGTGCTACTCATGCGCTGAGTTGGCGATGGCCGGTATCAAACCTTGTGGTTTAAAGAGTACTCCATATCTCTGATGGAGCATGTACATATAGATTAGGCACTTGGTAACTGAACGTTTCTTGACTATGCAATTTTCAATCCAAGCATTTTGTTTGAAAATGTCAGTTACCAAGCACTGTGGACTTTGTGTCTTCACTTATAGTTATTTACTAAGCTTAGATGTGGCACAAGGCCAGTAGTATGGGGCACCTAATGAAAATTGAACTCACTAACTGTTGTAGGTGACTCACCTATGACACGAACATAGACTTACCCAAAGGGTATATATTAACAGAGCAAAGCTACTCAAGCGAGAAGTAGCAGATACATGTTCTTCGTGTATGCTGTAACAAGGAACCCTTACTCAATTGTACGTTGATATATTGCTGAATACATCTGTTCCCTACATTTTAGCTCCGTGTTGAGTGATTATTTATTGACCCTTAAACAGGTCATAACACTAACAATGGTCTGCAAATCTAGTCTTGCTAACCATTACACCACATGAGGTACTCATCATCATCATCATGTCGCGCAGTTTGCACGGATATCCATAACTATCTCTCGCCAACCTTCCCTATCATTCATCGACTCTGTGGTAGCTCCTCTGCGCTGCGGCCAGCATCCATACATAGTTGGTCAATGTAGCTGGGCGGCCCACATTAGCATGCCCATGTGTTGGCTTCCACAGTAGTACGTCGCTTACGAGCTCGTCCTTGCTTCTCCAGCAGTGCCCCGCATGCCTAGCCCGTCTTACTCGTATGGTTTGTGAGATGGGGGGCAGGTGGCCATACAGTTGCTTTTTTGTGGGGTGCTGCTTCCACGACTTATTCAGGACCGCTCGCAGCATTCTGGTGCAGCTCCCATCTAGCTTATTTTCAAGGCGCTTTGTTAGGGTCCAGGTGGTACAGCCATATAGCAATACCGACACAACCACAGCCTGGAAGAAACGTCTCTTTAGCTTGTCGGGGAGATCGGATTTCCATATGACTGATAATTTGTTGGTGGCCAACCATGCCTTTCCTATTCGAGTCCCTAACTTATATAGTAGCAGTGGGTGTGGACTTGAGCTGCATGTGCCCAGATTCACTATACTCTTTCCCATAGAGAACTTAGTTTATCATGGACTACATGTGTTTTTCACATGTCTTTGTTCATTTTCCAGGACTTGTTTGTTCATATGCAGTTGCACCATTTTCTTAGATTGTTTTGTAGCCAACAAAAAAAACACAAACTATTTCATAATTTTTTTCACCCTTTCTTCTAAATACTAGCAAATATATGCACCCTCCGGGTGCAAGTATTTAAGTTTTAATGTAATAAAATATTGTATTAAATTAGAAAGGCTAATGAAACTAAATAAGAATACAGATAAAAAGATTTGAAACAGAGGGAGTATAATAAAAAATGGAACAACTGAAACTTACTCTTCCATCACTCTCGTCTTTCATTGTTATTTTTTCTAATTTAAGTATTTAGTTAAAAGAGGAAGTAAAGAATAAAATGACAGTTATTTTATCTTGTTAATGGATTTCATTTAAGATTCATTGAAGAGATTTTTGCTTATATTCATTAAAATAAAACCAAACAGTTAGAAATCAATAATACTAAGCACATATTTATTAAATTCGATTTTTTAATATTAATATGCAAATTAGCCTTCCCGTTCACATTGTAAAGCGCTATTTTGTTGTATATATAAATATAATTGCATGTTGTTAGTATGTAGACATAGTTAACAGTATTAATAATGTAAGACAATTTTATTAATAATTGAGATTTAGATAAAAATAAAATCATGGAGAATGTGATGTAAATAACTAAGGGAATTGTGACTTGAGTAGGAATATAGTTTCGGTTACAGACAGAAAAATACACAATCTCCATTATAATAAGATGTATTTGGGCAGCATTTTTTTCATTTATGCATGTTGAATTAAACAAAAGACACATCTCCTGTTTAATTTTTATTTTATTTGTGATCTTTTCAAAACCAATATGTGCGTCCCAAGAAGCACAAAATCAAAAAGCTATCAGCATCACTGCATATATATATATATATATATATATATATATATATATATATATATATGTTGAATTAAACAAAGGACACATCTCCTGTTTAACAATTTCATTTGTGATCTTTTCAAGTTTTCTGGCCAATTTTTTAATATTTGGGTGGAATTCGTGGATTTTATACATAAAACAATACAAACCATCCTTAAACAAAATTAATTTCCAATGCAGTACACACATTTTAAAATGCATATAGCACCTTTCCCATCAATTCTTCCCCTTCCAGCCTCCACATTAATATAATTTGAAAAAACTGGAACACATCACCCCTGATGATGGCACTTCAAAGTGCTGAAAGTACTCGGGACCTGAACTTTGGTGGACTAATCCACGAATTCCACCCAAATATTAAAAAGTTGGCCAGAAAACTTGAAAAGATCACAAATAAAATTGTTAAACAGGAGATGTGTCTTTTGTTTAATTCAACATATATATATATATATATATATATATATATGCAGTGATGCGGATAGCTTTTTGATTTTGTGCTTCTTGGGACGCACATAATGGTTTTGAATGAGTCCCCGGGAAAATTTATGGGTCCCAACTAAAGCCGTCTAACTCCTTCTTTGTAACATATCCGGTGTTATTCATGTCTAAGAAACTATTAAAATGTATTTACAGTTAGTTTTAAATGGTGAGAGAAGAAAAAGGAAAAACACTGGGATGCATGGATATGATTTTACTGCGTCCTTTTAGATTTTTGTGCATCAGGGACACAGGAGGTGTACCTATCTCTCTCTCTCTCTCTCTCTCTATCTATCTATATATATATATATATATATATATATACATAATAAAGTAATCCACAGACACGTGTTTCGAGGTATCACCTCTCATCAGCTACCCCTGGCCTGGTTCGAGACCCGAATGAACTTTCGTTCGCCAATCCTCTTACCCGTACGGCCACAGGCAGCTGTCAAATATAGGAGACTATTTAATCGCTACATTTCTAAGCGGAAATGAATTCACTTAAAGGCCTCAAACTTTATGTAAACAATATATATAATATATATATATATATATATATATATATATATATATATATATATGAAATCCAATCTCACTGACAAGTTAAAGTGACAATTCTTCCAAGCCATAGTTATATCAGTGCTACTCTATGGCTGCACGACTTGGATCCTAACAAAGAGCCTAGAGAATAAGCTAGACACGAGCTGTGCAAGAATACTGCACTTTTCTTTTAAATAAAGGTATAAAGAATTGTGATGACAAAAATAAAATTCTAGTTTTGAGATGGTTTTTTTTTTTATTTTATTTTTTTATTAGATAAAAAAAAAATCAAAATTTTATAATTATCTCCCTTTATTTTCAATATAACAGTCAGGTCAATTTGGGGGTGTTTTCCTGCTAAATATTTTTTGGAGTTGGGTATCAATTTTTTTTTTTTTTTTTTTTTTTTTTTTCCTCAACTCAGAACATGTCTGAAAGTCAGCTGCATATGTGTACCAGATTTGGTGAAAATTCTTTGAGTGGTTTTTGCATCTATGAAACATAAACACACGATTCGTTTTCATAATATGTTTGTATATGAAGTACTGCAGCAGATTTAAAATGTAATAACAAAGATGGCAGTCTTGTTGAAATGCAATAATCAAAACGTTCATAAAAATAAAACTACAAGAGTCGCACTTTCATATGGTTTTACTAAATGATTCAATCATTTGTACAATGTGAGTTATTAGATTTTTCATTTCAAAACTGCTGCTGGACATTATGAACACTGTGTGTGTGTATACATATATATATATACAAAAGTCTGACAATAGAAACACAAAATATAGAAAATTAAAACCTACATATTCACAAGTAAAAAATCAAATTCTGAAGAAAAAAAGTGAAAATACAAAAAAATTTTTTCAAATGGTCTTTATATATATTCTTTTTCTCTAAGTTCCAGTTTGTATTTTGTTTCTATATTTACAAATTGTATTGATGGGAGTTTTTCATGCTGTCAGGGTTTGAAATGAGGTCAAACATTTACTTTCTTAGAAAGTTAACAAAATGATTTTAAAGTTTTGTCCGGCAGTGTTTATTTATTTAAATCTCAATTATCTACTCAGAGCTGAATGAGTGACCCAATGGGTCACATTTTGTCTAGTGTGTGTGTGTATATATATATATATAATATATATATATATATATATATATATATATATATATATAATGTATGTATGTATTTATGTGTGTGTGTGATCTTTTAAAAAATATATATACTTTGGTATGGATGAAATTATTACAGTAATTCGTCAACATGTTTCAATCAAAATTCATTTACATACACAGATAATTCTATTCAAATTTTTTTTGGATATAAAATAAAATAATAGAAACACAAAAACAGGCATGCAAACAAGAGATCATCTACAGGCCAGTTATAATTTTTTTTAAATGAGTAATACAAGAAAAACATTCAAAATTGATTACATCATAAGCAATTTTTTAAATCGCAAAAGTATTTCCTGTTTTGATATGTCCCGGGTATGCCATTTAACTCTTTGATGGTGAGGTTCCAGTTCTGGAGGTTTGGGGAATGTGGAACACCCCTTCATCACCATTACTCCCTAGTCCACTCTAGCCCAGAGTGGTAGTACCTGTTAGGGTCCCATTTATGGGTTAAATAGAAAAATGTGTTTATAAAAAAAAAATTGAACATCCATTAAGAATGAATTTATTTCAAATCTTTGTTAGCATTAAATGACCCACTGAAGTTGATATGCCGTAAATCAAACAAAACCAGGTTTGATAAAATATGGAAATATATTTAAGTTTGTTCCTGAAAACTTGAAAAGAATGTTTTCCTTGTTTGAAACGGAAGTTTCAAAATCAATTGTTATTTCATATCTCCTTACCTCACACGTTTACATTTATTTTTTTTTATATCTTATTTGTGTTTTTGTATAGTTGGATTTTTGCTGCACCATTTTTGTATATATTTTTGTCTATATTGGCAAAGTGCCCATCATTGTGTCTAGTTTTACTCAATACCTTTTAACCGAGACCTTTTTATTTAATTTTTGATTTTTTTGCTTGTTTTGTTTTGTTTTACGGCATATCAACCTCAGTGGGTCATTTAATGCTGATAAAGCTTTGAAATAAATCAATTCTCAATGGATAATACAATTTTTTTATAAATACATTTTTCTATTTAACCCATAGATGGGACCCTAACAGGTACTACCACTCCGGGTCAGAGTGGACCAGGGAGCAATGGTGATGAAGGGGTGCTCCACATACCCCAAACCTCCAAAACTGTAACCTCACCATCAGATAGAGTTTAATGTCATTCTCAGGACATGTAGACCCGCAGCCACCGCTTTCTAGCACCCATATGATAAAAAGGGGTTGGGGCTTGCCATAAGGGCAATAGGGTTGGGAAAATCATATAGGTGCTAGGGCTTGATTAATTTTTGAAGATATTTCCCTAATTTTATTATTTGTCCTTAGTAGTTGTACTCTTCCAGAACTTAATTTTAATAAAACCCAGGTGCTATTTCTCCCTTATTATTCTTTCTTTCTTTTCTTGCTATTTCCCTTGCTATTCTCCTTTGTCTTTCTTTCTTTCTTTCTAATATTCCCCCTCTCTGTTCTTTTTTTTCTTCTTTCTTTCTTTTTACTATTTCCCCCCTCTTTGTTCTTCTTTTTCTTCTTTCTCTTTTTCCTGCTATTTTCCCTATTATTCTTTTTTTCTTGCTATTTCTCCCCTATGTTCTTTCTTTCTTTTCTTGCTATTTCTCCCTTATTGTTCTTTCTTCTTTTCTTGCTATTTTCCCCTTGTCTTTCTTTCTTTCTTTCTAATATTTTCCCCCCTCTCTGTTCTTCTTTTTCTTTTTTCTTTTTTTTTTTTTATTTTATAATTAAACTCACAAACACACTGAAACCACTACAACTTTAAAGGGACCCCACAACTACTGTAAAAAAAACTTAACTTCACGAAACACTAAACTCTTTTTTACCAATTTTAAACTTTAACACTTACTCCTTAAAAACACAAACCCACAAACACAATAATTAAAAACCCTACCTCTACTACCAAAAACAAACCTTTAACAAACAAAACTACACACCACTATAAAACCTCAAAAACTTTGCCGTTTACTAAACCACACATACACACAAACTGACGACTTCCGAAACTCTTAAACCCTTCTCAACTTCCCCTACTCACATCCCCCCTCTCTCTCCAACTCTCCAACCTTCCACACCAACTTTTCAACTAACTGCTGCCCTCTTACTCTAACAAACAAAACCACCTTCTTCTCACCAACTACTCCTTAACTCGTTACCTGAACTCCCCTCTCCACCACTTTACCCCAAATAACACT
>CM042157.1:66108390-66110890 GCA_023376005.1 Doryteuthis pealeii
CTCTACTATATAAGTTAGGGACTCGAATAGAAGGCATGGTTGGCCATCAACAAATATCCATCATATGGAAAATCCGATCCCCCGACAAGCTAAAGAACGTTTCTTCCAGGCTAGTGGTTGTGTCGGTATTGCAATATGGCTCGTGACACCTGGACCCTACAAAGCGCCTTGAAATAAGCTAGATGGGAGCTGCCACCAGAATGCTGCGAGCGTACCTGAATAAAGTCGTGGAAGCAAGCCACCCCACAAAAAGCAACTGTATGGCCACGCTGCCCCCCATCTCACAAACCATACGAGTAAGACGAGCAGGCATGCGGCACTGCTGAGAAGCAAGGATGAGCTCGTTTAAGCGACGTACTTACTGTGGAAGCAACACATGGGCATGCTAAATGTGGGCGCCCAGCAGGACCTACGACCAACTATGTAGGATGCTGGCCGCAGCGCAGAGAGCTACCACAGAGTCGATGAATGATTAGGAAGGTTGGCGAGAATAGTTATGATATCCGTGCAAACTGACGCGACATGATATGATGACTGATGATTGATGATGATACTACACGTGTGTAAGGTTAGCAAGACTAATTTGCAGACCATTGTAGTGTTTATGACCTGTTAAGGGTCAATAGCATACATCACTCAACACGAAGCTCAAAGGTCAGGAAACAGATGTATTCCAAATATCAACGGACAATTGAGTAAGGGTCCTTGTTACAGCATACACAGAAAAACACTATCTACCTACTTCTCGTTTGAGTAGCTTTGCTCTGTTTAATATATACCCATTTGGGTAAGTCTATGTTCGTGTCATAGTGAGTCACTCAACCAGTTATATGAGTTTCAATTTCATTAGGTGCCCAACACTATACTGGCCTTTGCACATCTAAGCTAAGTTAGAAATAATTGATAAGCCCAAACACGAAGTCACAGTAACTTGTAACACGGAAGAACATGTACATTTGCTACTGTCTCGGTTTGAGTAGCTTAGCTCTGTTAATATATACCTCTTGGCGTAAGTCTATGTTCGTGTCATAGGTGAGTCACCTACAACAGTTAGTGATTCAATTTTCATTAGGTGCCCCATACTACTGGCCTTGTAGCCACATCTAAGCTAGTTAGTAACATAACTATAAGCCAAGACACGAAGTCCACATGTATCTGCTACTTCTAATTAGAGCTTGCTCTATTAATATATACCCTTGGGAAGTCTATGTCGTGTCATAGGCTGAGTCACCTACAAACAGTAGGAGTTTCAATTTCATTAGTGCCCCATACTCTGGCCCTTGTGCCACATCTAAGCTAAAGCTTAGATAATAACTATAAGCCAGACACAAGTCCACATGTATCTGCATACTTTCCGAAGATAGTGTCCCAGCTACGTTGCTCATTAATTATACCCTGGGTAAAGTCTATGTTCGTGTCATAGGTTGAGTCAACCTACAACAGTTAATTATACTAAGCACAACACTACGATTCTCACTCATGGGCGAATGGCCACAAAGGCCAGATATATAAGTAGTATGGGGCACCTAATGAAAATTGAACTCACTAACTGTTGGTAGGTGACTCACCTATGACACGAACATAGACTTACCCAAAGGGTATATATTAATAGAGCAAAGCTACTCAATTAGAAGTAGCAGATACATGTGACTTCGTGTCTTGGCTTATAGTTATTTACTAAGCTTAGCTTAGATGTGGCACAAGGCCAGTAGTATGGGGCACCTAATTGAAAATTGAACTCACTAACGTTGTTAGTGACCACCTATGACACGAACATAGACTTACCCAAAGTATATATTAACAGAGCAAAAGCTACTCAACGAGAAGTAGCAGATACATGTTCTTCGTTTACCAAGTTACTGTGGACTTCGTGCTTGGCTTATCATTATTTACTAAGCTTAGCGCACAAAAGCCATAGTATGGGGACACCTAATGAAAATTGAAGCTCACTAACTGTTGTAGGTGACTCACCTATACACGAACATTAGACTTACCAAAGGGTATATATTAACAGAGCAAAGCTACTCAAACGAGGAGAGTAGTAAATACATGTTTTTGTGTATGCTGTAACAAGGAACCCTTACTCAATTGTACGTTGAATATATGCAGAATACATCTGTTCCCTACATTTTAGCTCCGTGTTGAGTGATTATTTATTGACCCTTAAACAGGTCATAACACTAACAATGGTCTGCAAATCTAGTCTTGCTAACCATTACACCACGTGAGGTACTCATCATCATCATCATCATCATCATCATGTCGCGCAGTTTGCACGGATATCCATAACTATCTCTCGCCAACCTTCCCTATCATTCATCGACTCTGTGGTAGCTCCTCTGCGCTGCGGCCAGCATCCATACATAGTTGGTCAATGTAGGTCCTGGCTGGGCGGGCCCACATTAGCATGCCCATGTGTTGGCTTCCACAGTAGTACGTCGCTTACGAGCTCATCCTTGCTTCTCCAGCAGTGCCCCGCATGCCTAGCTCGTCTTACTCG
>CM042157.1:66115890-66145890 GCA_023376005.1 Doryteuthis pealeii
TTCCCCCTCTCTGTTCTTCTTTTTCTTCTTTCTTTCTTTTACTATTCCCCCCCCTCTCTGTTCTTCTTTTCTTCTTTCTATTTTTCCTGCTATTTCCTCTAGTTATACTTTCTTTCTTTTTTACTATTTCCCCCTCTCTGTTCTTCCTTTTCTCCTTTCTCTTTTTCCTGCTATTTCTCCCTTGTTATCCTTTCTTTCTTTTTACTATTTCCCCCTCTCTGTTCTTCCTTTTCTTCTTTCTTTTTTTTCCTGCTATTTCTCCTTAGTTATTCTTTTTTTCTTTCTTTTTCTTGCTATTTACCCCTCACTGTTTTTCAGATGTTATCAATTTATCAATTGTTTATTTATATTTATTAATCCCTTTTTTAATGGAACTAAAATTTGCTGGATCATGCAGACAAATTTCTAGATATCGTACACGTAACAGAACACTTGATTGAGTACCATGGTCACTAGTTGATGGGTTATTCACATATGACCCGTTCAAAATATACAGGTCATTTAAATGAACAAATGATCTGTCTCTGACGTCACAAACCTGCAACCTAATATTTGTCATATCCTCAGTGCCCACCAAACCCATCTTATTATAATGGAGATTTGGTGTCAATCTGTCTGTAACTGAAACTACGTCACTGCATACGTCACAACCCCCCCCCCCCCCCAGGAATTGTGTAAGTTTTTCTCTGAGTATTTAATTTATAGTCAAAATCATTAATACATAGACTAGAATAAATCTTATTTATTAAAAATGTCTCTATGAAAATCCGAGTTGGATTTGCCTCAAAGCAGCCCCTGTTATTAGTGCATTTAAAATCCTGCAATGTGTCTTAGATATCAGTAAGAAATAAAGGTTTACAAAAAAAAATTTTGTTAGTCTTTCTAATTTAATATATTTCATTTCATTAAAACTTGAATACTTATTACTTTAATATATTTCGTTACATTAAAACTTAAATACTAAGAAATAAAGGTTTACATAATATATGTTGTGGTTAATTTGCATGCTGGTTTTAACAAAACCAGGTTTAATAGATAATTACTTGATGTTATTGATCTCTAATATTAATGTCTTATTCTCCATAGAAACCAATTAAAATATAATTAGAATAAATGTAATCTTTTTATGTGTTCTTATTTAATTTGTTAGTCTTTCTAATTTAATATATTTCATTACATTAAAACTTAAATACACCACATATTCTTGCTTGTCCTTCCAATTAAAGAATAATTTCAAAATTAAAGGTGCCTTTGCATTTTTAATTTAAAGATTCTTTTCTCATGTAAACACTGTTGTGTCAAGGGTATGAATTGCATCTAGTGGTAAAGTTTTAATTCTGGACAACTCTGTTGTCTTAGGCTTTAGAATACACTGATTGAACTTCTGCAGAAAGGTAAAACTCCACCACCAATGGGGCCACCTGTTGGTCATGGGTGGTGACCTGTGGTGCTTAAGAATGGTAACCTTGTGACTGAGCAGTCTATGACCTGCAACGCTCCACTTTAGTCCTTACTTAGGCTAGACGAGCAGTTGGTTTGGTTTGGTTTGTTTTACGGCATATCAACCTCGGTGGGTCATTTAATGCCGATAGAGTTGTGAAATAAAATCATTCTTAATGCATAATACAATTTTGTTTATCAAATGTTTTTCTATTCAACCCATAGATGGGACCCTAACAGGTACTACCACTCCGGGTCAGAGTGGACCAGGGAGCAATGGTGATGAAGAGGTACTCCACATTCCCCAAACCTTCAAAACTGGAACCTCACCATCAGATAGAGTTTAACGTCATTCCCAGGACATGTAGCCCCTCAGTCACCACCTTCTAGCACCCATATGAAAAAAGGGGTTTGTGGCTTGCCATAAGGGCAATAGTGTTGGGAAAAGCATATAGGTGCTAGGGCTTGACGTGACCAGCCAACTGATCGGAGGGGGCCTCTCCGACAGCCCGTCTAGCCCAAGATAAGGCCAAAGTGGAGTATTGCAAGTCATGAACTGCTCATCCACCTGGGTTCTATCTTTAAGCATCATGGGTCGCCACCTACAGCCAACAGGTGGCCCCATTGGGGGAGTCTTACCTCTCTGCAGAGGTGCAGTCGGTGCATTCTAACGCCCCAGCCGACAGGGCGGACAGGCAGTTGGAGGGCCCTCCTCCTATCAGTTGGCTGATCATATCAAGCCCTACCACCTATATAATTGTCACAACCTGATTTCTTTTATGACAAACTCCCAACCCTTATAGTGCTAGAAGGTGGTGATTGAGTGTCTTAATGTCCTGGGTATGATGTTAAAATATCTGATGGTGAAGTTCCAATTCTGGAGCTCTGGGAATGTGGAGTACTCTTTTGTCACCATTTAGTTTTTTGTGCATTTAAATGTGTTTAAAAAAAAAATTGAGTACCTATGAAGAATAAATAAAACAATTCATGCTTAAAATAACAATAATATAAAAAATTAAATAAGATAAGCAATTGTTCATTCACCTGATGGTGACACAGATTTTTTTTTACAATGTCACTGGAGTCCTTCAAAGAAATATATTAGTACCATTCATGTTTACTAGTGGGACCCGTGGAATTTCGACAAAACAAAAATCAAGAGGAGCTACTTAAGCCAGAAATGATGATTTGCAATTTCATTACATATAAATCCTATTGTTGTCTTTGCAATGAATAATACAAAAATATGCAATGACAATCAATATCTATTAATAATGGAGATTCACTTCCGGTTTTTGTCTGTAACAAAAACTACGTCACTGCTTACGTCACTATACCCGAAATCGTCATAACATAGAATAAATACACTCAAAATTTGAGCATGCAACATTAGACAGTCCTCATTGTTTTTTAAAACAAGTTTTAATAGATACATCCCCAATATCATATATTTATATATAGTTTGTTTTATTTTAATAGATATTCAAAGTTAATAGAACTTAGTTTCGATTACAAATTGTTTTATTTTTTTTTTTTTACTCCTTTAAAAAATTTGATGATTTATGGTTCAAACTCTCTGACATTTAATTCTTAACTTCCACCTCCTCAAGCAATATCTTTTAAAAATTTATTTTTACGTCGCCCGGAGGGCTTTTTTTTTATTTTGCTAGTAATACTTAATACACATATCATTTGTAAGTATTTAATTTTACAGAAACTTCAAGATCAGTTGCATAGTGTAAATTAGGACAATACATAAGATCACATGTGAATCTTCTATAATTCACAATTTCAATATTATAAATAAAATAAAAAAACATGTAACTTTTTTTTTTTTTTTTTTTTTTTTTTTTTTTCTAATTCATTTTAATTTTTTATGTTCAGCATTTAAGCTATGCAAGACCATTTGGAATATTTCATTTTTAAAATTGGGTGAAAATGAGAACGTCCAAATCATCCAAGAGGAGATGAAAAAAATGTAAATCCTGATTATCTGGTGCTGTTTATCTACTGGATTCTTATTCCTTATGAGTGTTGTCACCTCCGCTAAGTAATGGCCAATTCCGTTTTTTATTATGAATAAAGAAAAGGAAGAAAAAGGGCATGCTACATAGAAAAAATATAAGAAAAAAAGGCTATTGGGAAAGATAGAGAAGGTGGTGAGCATGCAAAAGCAATAATGTTAATGTGTTTCAATCGAACATAATGAAAAGGAGGAAAGAAAGAAAAAAGACTGAGATAGTTAAATCAAGATTATTATTCTTTTTACTTATTGAAAAGGGACGAATAGCTCAGCCGGTAGAGCGTTCGGCTAGAAACCACAAGGTTCCTAGTTTAATACCGGCCCTCGCCAACTCATCGTATGAGTAGCACGGGGATCTGTGGGTTAAAGTAAGGAGCTGATGGTAGGTTAGACGCAAAAACAATCTCCTTGGTCTAACGCTAGTGAAAAGGGGATAGACTCCCTCGCTGATTGGCTGATACCGACTATAGGCCACCCTGACGACCTTTTACTTATTGAACTATTTAGCAATATGTCAAGTAAACGTATCAAACGTAATAATTGAATTGACATACTGTAGTATATCCACAGGTCCTGCTAGTATATTAATATTTCAGGGTAAATATTATTTCACTTTATACTGTAAGCTTGATATTTTGGACACAAATAGAGCCTATCAGATACTAATACTAGGGTCATTCAATAAATAAGGTGAATTTTGACCAAGGAATTGGCATTAGGATGTACTCTTTAATGTAATCGTTACCATTGTAGGCAATGGGCATGGCAACCTGACCCTTATGGCAAGCCCCAGCCCCTTTTTATCACATGGGTGCTAGAAGACGGTGGCTGTGGGTCTACATGTCCTGGGAATGACGTTAAACTCTATCTGATGGTGAGGTTACAGTTTTGGAGGTTTGGGGAATGTGGAGCACCCCTTCATCACCATTGCTCCCTGGTCCACTCTGACCCGGAGTGGTAGTACCTGTTAGGGTCCCATCTATGGGTTAAATAGAAAAATGTATTTATAAAAAAATTGTATTATCCATTAAGAATTGATTTATTTCAAAACTTTATCGGCATTAAATGATCCATTGAGGTTGATATGCCGTAAAACAAAACATACCGGCAACCTGGATTCAAATCCTGGATGAATTGCACATAGCACTAATATCCTTGGGAAAGGTACAAATCCAACTATTTCCCTCCAGCTATGAGTAAATAGTATGACAGACTGGGTTCTTTAAGTTTGGTATGGCAACTGGTCTAAGAGAAGGAAAACTCTGAAAACAAAAAGGGCTTTCTTCTCGTTAGTCAAAACTTCTTTGGGAGTTCCTCCTCCCCCTCCTTATTTACAGTTGCACCGTTTCCAAGGAAATCAATAGTGATGAGTCCTTTCATGTCCCAGAAGGCTGTCAGCAAGACCTTCTTTGCTGACTGCTGCACCTTGAACTTTTTCTTTACCAGAGAGTTGATGTGTTTTCACTTCAGACTTTTTGTGGCAAACCTGTGCTAGCTCATTTGTAAATAGTTTATTTTCTTTGTTTTTTGTTTCTTGTTTTCCCTAAAACATGCATTACACATTTTTCTGTAAATTTCACATGGTTTGCACTTCTCAGCTACCAAAAATTTGATTACAGACCCCTGTTCAAGCTTTGACCGCTGTTTGATTCGCTACCATTTTGAATAGCCTAAAAACAAATATTTTTGCAATATTAAAATAATTTTTGTTATCAACCAATTTCAAACAATGCAGAGTTTAATGGAAAAAAATTATGAAAAAAAAAAACATCCTCCTATTTATTGACTGACCCTTGTCATAAAAGTCTTGATATAGTGAGCATTATGAAACAAAAAAAAATGTCCCCCTCATTTTGACTGATTTCCCCCCCTATTGACTGACCCATGTAATAAAAGTTTTAATCTAGTGAGCATTCATAGCATTTCTTTTTTTAAGATGAAATGAGATTTGGTGTCTGAACTCTGGAGTAAAGATTGAATGTCCTTTGTACTTGATTATTTTTCTCTGTGTAAATGTATGATGAGAGAGAGAGAGAGAGAGTAAGAGACAAGAGAGAGTTTTATAATGAACAAGATCATCAAAAACACTGTCATTGCCCAATCACATAAAGTGTAGTTGATCCATTTTTACTTTAATCCCTGATAAGTATACCAGGTGAAGACAACAAAGACTTTTTTGATCTGGATTATCCATTAGATTAACTTACAAATGACAATGATTACCAAGAATCTGATCGTGACGATTCAAATGTTGAAATAGATCTTGACAAGATGACAGATGATACAACTGTCATGTCTTCTCAAAAATACCAGAAAGTAAACAGAAACTACTACAATCACAACTTCTGACTGTATTCTTTGTGGTTTTTCCCCATAAGAATGGAAGTAGTATGATGGTGTAAAGTTTCAGCTTTTCCTTTTCAGAAGCTCATTTACATTTATCAAAGTAGTTCAGTCGGAGCTCCCGTAGAGAGTATCAATTTTTTTTTTTTTTTTTTTTTTTTTTTTTTTTTTCAATTTAATTTAATGAAAATTTAGTTTATGATAAGCAGTGGCTGAGGATCTTAGTGTCCTGTGTTTGTCGTTAAACTGCATCTAGTGGTGAAGTTTCAATTCTGGAGCTCTGGGGGTGTGGATACCCTTTCATTGCCTTGTCCTGGGTTCAGGTTAAACTGCATCCAATTGTGAATTTTCAATTCTGGAGCTCAGGGGAGTGTGGAGAATCTATTCATTGCCTTGTCATGATGTTAAACTGCATCTAGTGGGGAAGTTTCAATTCTGGAGCTCTGGGGAGTGTGGAGTACCCTTTCATTGTCCTTATTCTCAAGTCCACTCTGAACTGGAATGGTAGTTCTCATCAGGGTCCCACCTATGGGTTAAATAAAATTTTTTTAAATGTATTTTTAAAAACTTTTTGAATACCCAAGAAGAATGAATAAAAGAAAAACTTATTCGACATAAAATAACCCAACATGAGTTGACATACCGTAAAATCCAACCAATCAAATACATTAACAGATAAATTGGCCAGTTGAAAAGGGCTTAAAGAAAGTCCTATGTTATGGAATCCTTTGGTAAGCGTATAAGTCCTATTCTGCATATTGGTAAAGGTCCAGTGATTTAATCCTATGTCCGTTGTCTATGAATGTTGGATAGATGCTCTCATTCAAAGGTGGAACATTGCTAATGAGAGAAATGGTGACTATGTGGAGGAGTAGGGGTGTGATCCACAGAGAATCAGCTTCATTTTGATGTAGGATACATGTTCCTGTGTTGGTAATTATACCTGTTCTAAACAAAATGGCATTAGATTTTGACTCGCCCTCGTATACGGGTCATTTAAATGAACAAACAATCTGTCCCTGACCAAAAAAATAAATCTATTATTTTTATGAAAGGAAATATATAAAAACAATTATAGATATTTAGTAACCACTCCGCACAAGCAGGATTTGACACAAGGTCAAATTCTTAAGCATAGTTTATTAGGTTTGAATTCAGAGTTTTCCTTCTCTTAGACTGGTTGCCTAATCAAAGTTAAAGAGCCCAGTCTGCTCTACTATATAGCCATTCATTAATTTTTTTTTCAGAATACAAGGTGTGTCAAAAAGTACCAAGTTTAAAGCTGTATTTACCAAGATAGAAATGAAGAATGAATGGAACATTTTTTTTTCAGAATACAAGGTGTGTCAAAAAGTGCAAAAAATCTTGTACTTTTTTTTATACACCTTGTATATTAGTCCTTGCCCACCGTATATTTCAATTGAAAGAGTTACCAGGATGAATGGTACAGCTGCAAGATATATTTGTTACTATGCTTACCAGGAGTGACCCTGCACTTTAATATCTGGATGCACCATACTTGTGACCTCTTGTCACATCCTACTCATGGTGAACAGGTTGGTTAAATACCTACGTCTATATCTGGTTCCGCTACTAGTTTATATTTGACTCCTGCCAGATTATATCTTTATGCTGGTATCTTTTTAGTCATATTAACAATCTTGTGAATTTATTTTTTTTTTTTATTTTACACTGAAAAACACAGGACAGTATGTATGTGTAGGTTATATTCTTGTGCAGTGACCTTACATTTTTATATCTAGTTTTCCTACTAGTATACAGGGTGATTGTAAAGTAACTCCCTAATTTGAAAATCTTATTTATTTCTGAAGCATTATTTTTACAAAAAAATGAATATGAGAAGAACACATGGAGTTTTATTCAAAATTCTATATGTGTACCAGCATTCGCCTCCAGCCTCTCGGGAATTAGAATTAAATTAGATGTCCAGATATCTTTATAAGGCTTCAAATTTTGAAACAAAATAATCAATCTGAAAAGGAAAACACAGATTTAATTGCCATTAAGCAACATACATTAAAGAATTGAGAAAAATACTGCATATAAAAAAAATTATACCGCCCTGTCGGCTGGGCGTTAAATGCACCGACTGCACCTCTGCAGAGGGGTAAGACTCCCCCAATGGGGCCACCTGTTGGCCGTGGGTGGCGACCCGTGATGCTTAAGGATAGAACCCGGGTGGATTAGCAGTTCATGACATGACAATACTCCACTTTGGCCCTATCTTGGGCTAGACGGGCGGTCGGAGAGGCCCCCCTCCAATCGGCTGGTCATGTCAAGCCCTAGCACCTATATGATTTTCCCAACACTATTGCCCTTATGGCAAGCCCAACTCCTTTTTATCATATGGGTGCTAGAAGGCGGTGGCTGCGGGTCTACATGTCCTGGGAATGACGTTAAACTCTATCTGATAGTGAGGTTCCAGTTTTGGAGGTTTGGGGAATGTGGAGCACCCCTTCATCACCATTGCTCCTTGGTCCACTCTGACCCGGAGTGGTAGTACCTGTTAGGGTCCCATCTATGGGTTAAATAGAAAAATGTATTTATAAAAAAAAAAATTTTTTTTTAAATGTATTATCCATTAAGAATTGATTTATTTCAAAACTTTATCGGCATTAAATGACCCATTGTGGTTGATATGCCGTAAAACAAAAGAAAACGAACAAACAAACAATTATAGTTTGAAATACTGTTCAATCACCGTGTGTTACATGTCCTTTTTCGTCCCTTTCTTTTGTTATAATGAAAATGGAATGGTCCATTATTTAGTTGCGGTGACAACACTCGTAAGAAATAAGAATTCGGCGGATTTCATTTTGGATGATTTGGATGATTCCATTTTTAACCAGAGGGTGTCGCAAAATGATAGACATACAATTAAGTATTAATATACAGATTTTTTTTATTATTATTTATTTATTTTTTTTTTTTTATTTTTTTTTTTTATTTTTAAGGATTTACTGTATTTTAAAGATTTACTGAATTAATTTCCTTTTTGATTTTCAGCAAGGGTATGAAGTTAGTTCTGATGAAAAACGACCTACAATTGCTCAAATGGTGTTTGACAAATACCTTAACTCTGAGGAGGTAAGAAGATTTTTTTTTTTTTTAAATAAGAGATTTGTTGGCCATTTTCTTGTGTTATTCTTGACTTTGAAAATTTATTCCATGAATCTTTGATTGATACCCCACTTTTGTTATTTTTCCTCTGAAATAATTACAATATCTTATAAGCATTGACTTGACTCTTTTTTTTTTTTTTTTTTTTTTTTTAACTAACACACACATACACACTCCTTTTTGCTTACACAACAAAACCAGCCAGAATGCATTGCATGTCAAACACCCTATACTTTTAAACACATTCTAATACAGTGGTTCTCAACTGGGAGCCATATAACCCTCCACCCCACCCCCAACCATATAACTTTTTCTTTTTTTTTCTATGTCCAGGCAAGCAAAAAATATTTAATTGTAAAAAATAGGATTTTAAAACATTAAATGGCTATGGGGCGTCCACCAGAGTAAAACTGGAATCCAAGGGGTCCATAGGTTTAAAAAAAAAAATTAAGAAAAAAAAAGTGTTGAGAACCATTGCTCTTTTAGAATGTGGTGATTTTGTTGTTATTAGACAACGCTTTTACAACACAAACAACATGGGAGATATATTTAAAAATTTCAATATTGATAAAATGAGATTATTGTAACGAGATAATGAAGGTCCTGACTTTTGTGAGCTAGAACTACTATATTGGAAAAGGAGGAAGAAGAGGTGGGAGATGATAAGGGTTTGAAGAATAGTGATGAGCACAAAAAGGATGAACGATGATTTGACCGGAGCGTGACCCCCAAACGGAGAATTGAGTGTTGACCGAAACCGGAAGTCACGTGGTGACGTGGAACAACGAAGAAAGGTCCCGGCCTTTTTTTTGCTTTCCGCTGTCGTAGGGTACGGATCGGGCCTCTAGTATGGGGTCACAGTAATTTAACAGTGTCCTCTCTCTCTTTCTCTCTGCCTTTCCTCCTCTCCGATACAGTCCACGAGACGAGCCTACCCTGGAAATAAAGGCTAGCAGTTGTGACTACATATTTCTCGCATTGTAATTTTTATCAACAAGATGACCGCCACGTGCCGAAGACATTTTTAGTACGGTGAATATATCGACTTGGGTACTGTGAAAATACGACAACGCTACATTATACCAAAAAATATAACAATAAACTTGGACTTTATCCTACAAACTTATCCCTCAAAGTGATTCCCAATCCACTTAGCAGCAAACAACTGCAGACAACTTACTGTCAAAATCAAGAAAAATCCTTGGAAAAAAACCCAAACAAAACATAACAATAAATCTGACCATCCTTCACATTTAAGCAACAGCAAGGTACTGTAAGCAACCTGATATCAAAATGACTTGATTCAGCAAGACCTGAAAAGGGTTGATATGCCTTAAAACAGAAAAACAACAACTGCTTGGCATAAAATGACCCTGGATGTGTTGACATGCCATTAAAATCAATCACTCAATAATCACTTTTTTTTATTTATACATTTAAACTTTATCCTATAAACTTATCCCTCAAAGTGATTCCCAATTCATTTAGCAACAAACAACTACAGACACATTACTATCAAAATCAAGAAAAATCCTTGGAAAAAAGCATAACAATAAATTTGGCCATTTCTAACTGTTTACCGTATGGCTTAAAATAACCCTGGTCAATTAATCATTTGTTTTATATAAAATTTTAATCTATTCATAAGTTAGGCCTCTCTCTCTCTCTCTCTCTCAGTATTTACCACTTTTTTTATAGTTTTTTTTTTTTCTCGAGTGCTAATGTCACTTTCCTTTTCAGTTACGACAGATGCTCTCATAACAATCTGGGTCGTTTTCCCCCCAATTTTTTCTTCAGGTGAGATCAAACTTGTACCTACCCATGTTTTAGAGATTAACTTCCGTTAGAAATTTCACTAGATTTTTGGAATAGCTTTTTTCTATCTCATTACAATGGAGATCAGATTCTTTGTCTCTAACCATTTGTTATCTCCCTTTGTAAGTATTTTGTTATTGTTGTTGTGCTAACATTTTTAGTTAAACCCTTCTCTCCTATTCATTATTCATTGAAATTTTGGCATTTACTTTCTTAATGTTTAGTCTCACATAATTTAGAAACCAAATGTTGTTGTTACGGTCAAGTCACCCTGAAAGCACTAGTTCCCACTAGATCATCAAAGTTAAGCATCAATGAGCCTGTTTAATGCTTAGTTGGGTGACCACTTAAGCAATAGCAACCCCTTTTTATCATATGGGTGCTAGAAGGCGGTGGCTGCAGGTCTACATGTCCTGGGAATGACATTAAACTCTATCTGATGGTGAGGTTCCAGTTCTGGAGGTTTGGGGAGTGTGGAGCACCCCTTCATCACCATTGCTCCCTGGTCCACTCTGACCCGGAGTGGTAGTACCTGTTAGGGTCCCATTTATGGGTTAAATAGAAAAACATGAGTTTATAAAAAAATTGTATTATCCATTAAGAATTGATTTATTTCAAAACTTTATCGGCATTAAATGACCCACTGAGGTTGATATGCCGTAAAACAAAACAAACCAAACCAAACCAACCTGAGGCCTGTGTGCCATATCTAAACAAATACAAATAAAGTTAAACAAATCATTTATCAAAATGACTTGATTCAGCCTTCATCATCATCATCATCATCATGTCATGCTGTTAGCACTGATATCCATGACAATCTCTCTCCATCCGTCCCTATCACTCATCATTTCGGGAGTTCCTCTATGCAGCATTCTGTATCTGCACAGAGCTGGTCAATGTACGTCTTTGTTGGTCGGCCCACACCGGCGTGCCCATGTGCTAGCTTCCACAGGAGGACGTCACTTATGAGTTTGTCCTTGTTTCTCCAGCAGTGTCCTGCGTGTCTTGTCCATCTTACTCGGATGGTTGTGGTGATATGTGGCAGGTGGCCATACAGCTATGACCCTAAAAGGGTTGATATGCCATAAAACAAAATAACCAAACATTGTTTTAATTTTTTTAAATGTGACATTTAAATAGACAATAATCAACACAGAAAGATTGTTGAATCTAGCGTTATTTCTAATTATAATATTATCAAACAAAGACTGAGTTATTGTCAAACTTGTCTCTTTTAGTTAAATTAATTATTTTATTATTTTAATGAGATTCTTTTTTTTAAACTTGTCTCTTTTAGTTAAATTAATTATTGATTATTTATAATGAGATTATTTTTTTAAAACTTGTCTCTTTTAGTTAAATTAATTATTGATTATTTATAATGAGATTATTTTTTAAAACTTGTCTCTTTAGTTAAATTAATTATTTATTATTTATAATGAGATTCTTTTTTTTAAACTTGTCTCTTTTAGTTAAATTAATTATTGATTATTTATAATGAGATTATTTTTTTAAAACTTGTCTCTTTTAGTTAAATTAATTATTGATTATTAATAATGATATTATTTTTTTTAAACTTGTCTCTTTTAGTTAAATTAATTTCAAATAGTTACAATATTGCTTATTTAAATCAGTTTTTAATATTTGCCAAAATTTTTGAGAAGAGGTTTCATAATTTGTATTATTTATAATTTTCAGACTGTTGTCCTCATCTTTATTGTTATATACACAATGTTTCTACTGATGTGTCCTCCGGCTTTCTTCAGGTGTTTGTTGTAAAACTTGGGAACCTTAGGGTTTGGTTTGAAGTTCTGTGAAGCCTCCAGATTCTTCCAGCATGAAGGCTCCTGAGTTCAACAAAACATCTGAATCAGGCCAGAGTGCACATAGTTTTTATTAATTTTTAACTTAATTATACTTACATTCAATGTTTATTATCAATTCTAAACTACAAAGATTTTTTTTTTCTTATTAAATTTTTGAACATTTAAAAGAGTTGTCAGAACTCTCTGTTCTAATACTATGATCTTATTCTCAAACTAATTAAAAGCAATCTTTGAAAAAACAAGTGTTCCGAAAATGGGATGAATTTAATTATCGATGTTTAAACATTTCGGTTTCATTAAACCTTCATCAGGATGTATCTAGGGATGAAGAAAATGATGGATGTTTTTATAGGTGACAGGAGATGAAAATCTTTTTAGTTATGTGTCACCTATAAAAACATCCATCATTTTCTTCACCCCAAGATACATCCTGATGAAGGTTTAATGAAACCGAAATGTTTAAACATCGATAATTAAATTCATCCCATTTTCGGAACACTTGTTTTTTCAAATTTTCTTTATATTGTCGGATTTATTTTCCATATTTACTCCCATAATTTTATATACAAATCCATTAAAATAACATTAAAATAAATTAAAATAGGTGTAATATTTCAATATTCATTCTTATTTAGTTTTGTTAGTCTTTCTAATTCAAATATAATTCAATAGTACATTCAATATTTCAATATTCATTCATATTTAGTTTTATTAGTCTTTCTAATTCAATATAATTCAATAGTACATTAAAACTTCAATATTTGCACCCAGGGGTGCATATTTTTGCTAGTTCTAATACAATACAAAAAGGAGAGATTTTATGCTGATAAGTTTTTTTTTTTGGGGGGGGGGATAATCAATATAACAGTCTTTTCTTTGAGTCACACTAATAGTTATAATTTCATCTTTAGTTCTCTGGCATTTATTTTCAGATACATGAAAAAAAAAAAAAAAAAATCAGAATTATTATAGACTTGTTACCCAGCATTGATTGTAGGAAAAACATAATCAGGACTTAAAACTTTTGTCATGTTTAAAGTAAATTTGTAGGGATGGCCTAAAGTCAGTATCAGTCAGACAGCGAAGGGGTCTAACCCCTTTTCACTAGTGCTAAACCAAGGAGATTGTTTTTGTATCTGAGGTGGAGTGCCACACCTACCATCAGCTCCTTACTTTATCCCACAGATCCCTGTGCTACTCATACAATGAGTTGGCAAGGGCTGGTATTGAACCTGGAACCTTGTTGTTCCTAGTCGGACGCTTTACCAACTAAGCTAAAATGGCCTAAAACCAAAAAAGCAAAGAATAACCTAGCATAACAGTATATTCTAATAAAATACAAAAAGGTGAGATTTTATATTGATAAGGCTTTCAGATTAAACAATATAACAGTCTTTTCTTTCTGGGCAAGAATGAACAGGAGATATGTTTTTTTTTTTTTTTTTTTTTTTTTTTTAAATCATACTCTTGAAACAAACCATTCTTTATCTTTTTTTCTTTTCTTTTTTTTCTTTCTCCAAAGCCAGAAATAGGTTTTAACCCACAATTGACCTTTGCCCACCACTAGTGATTTCTGATGTCATCACCACCTATCCACCCCATTTTCCCTCTCTCTCTCTCTCTCCCCTAAGTCAAGTTACCCTTATTAGTGTTAGTTGGGTCAGGGATGATTTTTCACATTTGGTAAGTGTTCACAAACATAGATGTATCCATAGAATATGATAGAATCTTTTCTTTTTTTTCTTTTTTTTCCCCCTTCACTCTCCCGACACCTGTTCTTTCTCTTCTGGTATTTACCAATGTTTTGATATTTTAAGCCTCTGTTCACATACAATTCTTGCTCTCTCTCTCTCTCTCCCCTCTACATTTGTTGAGGAATGTCAGGGGGGTGGGGGTTGTTTATATTAATTTTCAGTGCAGCTCTCTCTCTCTCTCTCTCTCTCTCTCCTCCATTACGTCAAAGTCCAATGGAAGACCCTGGTTCAACACTACAGCTGCTGCTGCAACAATGTTTTTTTTTTTTTTTTTTCGTTTTGTTTTTTTCGTTTTGTTGTTGTTTTTTTTTTGGGGGGGGGGTACAATACAATGTATTATGACATTTCATTCATGAAACAAGATTTTTATTTTTATTTATTTATTTTTTTTTTTTTAATTTTCAAAGAAATGTCAGAAATGTTTCTGAAGTTTAAAAGTGTTTTTAAAAGTTATTAAATAAGATAAATGTTTTATTGTTTATTTGTCATAGAATAATAAATAAGACTTTAAAACAATCAGTTCTATATTATAATTTATGAAAATGTTTGTTTTTTTTTGTTTGTTTTTTTTTGAGGGGGTTTGTATTTTTTGTTTTTTGTTTTTTTTGTTTCAATTTTTTTGGATTTTTTGGATTTTTCTTAGAAAAAATTTTTTTTTTTTTCCTTTTTTATCAAATCCCTACCCCACACAAAAAAATAAAGCTCTAAAACAGTCAGCTCTATATTATTGTGGTTAGTCTCTAGAAAGGGCTACATACAGACATATAGTTAGGCGGTGGGGGGCCTAAATGGACAGGCACAACTTGTCTAGTTCATCTTTGTGGATGCCAGATAAAAGAGAGTTCTTTCTTTCCAGGTTGTGTTTAAATAGCCAGGTGGTAACGCCTTCTAGTGGCAAATCCTGGCGGCAAGGGAAGCTAACCCTTTTCCACTTTTAACTCCATCCCAACAAGGGAAGATATAATAGTAGTGATTCTACATTATAATTTATGAATTTTTTTTTTTTTACATTTATTTTAAGACAAAAATTTGTTCTTTGTTAAAAAAAGAAAATAATCTGAATAAACTAATAATGCAACAATAATGATAATGATATTTATTAGTGTTAAGAATATTATCAACCTGTATTATCATTACTCGCTTAAAAGCCGCCCTATTAGGCAGCAATTAAGCTAATTAATCCTGAATTCATTTCCAAGTTCTAAAAATTATGGTATGTGGAGGCTTTTGTTATTCAAATATGTATAATAGATGTAAGATATGTAAACAAAGACATAATATAAAACACTGAGTAATGTTGGAGTCCCCATTTAAACTGCGTGATGTAATCTTTATTTAAAAAAAATTTTTTTTAATTTTTTTTTTTTTTTTTTTTACATCACGCAATTTAAATGGTGACGCCAACATTACTCAGCATCTTAAATTATCTCCTTTTCACAAAAAAAAATCATTATTGTACAAAAAGAATTGTTGCAAAAAACCACTGAAAACAATCACAGTAATTAAAACTTGGGAATTCCAAATTTCAGGATTGCGGGTCAGAGTTAAGCCCAGAGTCTTTTTAATTTGCTTATGGTGTCATACTGATTCCAAATTGATATGATATGAATATGACATTCACATTATTATTAGACATTATGGTATGAATTAAATGCATGAAGTCGTAATGACCCATTATTTTCTAAACTAAACATGAAAACACACACAGCCGCCCTGTCGGCTGGGGTGTTAGAATGCACCGACTGCACCTCTGTAGAGGGGTAAGACTCCCACAATGGGGCCACCTGTTGGCCGTGGGTGGTGACCTGTAATGCTTAAGGATAGACCCAGGTGGATGAGCAGTTCATGACATGCAATACTCCACTTTAGCCCTATCTTGGGCTAGACGTGCAGTCGGAGAGGCCCCCTCCGATCAATCGGCTGGTCACGTCAAGCCCTAGCACCTATATGATTTTTCCAACCCTATTGCCTTTATGGCAAGCCCCAACCCCTTTTTATCATATGGGTGCTAGAAGGCGGTGGCTGCGGGTCTACATGTCCTGGGAATGACGTTAAACTCTATCTGATGGTGAGGTTCCAGTTTTGGAGGTTTGGGGAATGTGGAGCACCCCTTCATCACCATTGCTCCCTGGTCCACTCTGACCCGGAGTGGTAGTACCTGTTAGGGTCCCATCTATGGGTTAAATAGAAAAATGTATTTATAAAAAAATTGTATTATCCATTAAGAATTGATTTATTTCAAAACTTTATTGGCATTAAAGGACTCACTGAGGTTGATATGCCGTAAAACAAACAAACCAAAACACACACAGGACTCTTCTTGGCCATTCCCCACTATCATAGGTTTACTGACAGAAAGATACTAAGATGAAGGAAGTGAAATAAGATCTACCTATATTTGACGACATATAGGACGCACTTTATCCCAAAAATTTTGGCTCAAAAAATTGCCCTGCGTTCTATACATCATAGGCGACGTTTGAGATCTCCCGTAGTCCTAGGCTAATCTTCTCTATGATGCTCACTAACGCAGCTTACGCTCAGTAGTTTTACCTACCCTAAACTCCATGTATCCTTATTTTATTGCTGGTTTTGTTATAATCAAGGTTAACAGGAGCGTATGGTAGGCTCTTTTCAACAATATATGCTTAAATACACTAAAAACCTTTTTTCCTGAATCTAACCTGCTGAAATGGGGTGCGTCTTATATACCGTCAAATATGGTAATTAAACTGTGTGTACCAGACTCAAGGAAGAACAAAGAGTTTTCAATTTTAACTGATGTTTTATTTTGTGATCTTCTTTTTCCTTTGTACTTGATTTCTTTTCTTTCATATTGTCCATACTCAAGAACACCGTAAACTAAAATGATATAACAATAACAACAAAATAAAATAAAGGTATCAAACAATTTAGTCATAAAAAAAGAAAATCTGAGTTAGAATTACACTTACCAAACTTTTACTTCCTCCTCGGTTGGTATTGATGGCAATATCTTAATGGTTTTGGAGTCCTCGAACTCATGCCATGCATCTTAATAGGGAAGATTTATACTCATATTATCAGTAGCATTCAAATCAAGGTAGGTAATTTTTTGTGCTGTTGCGCAATGAGTCATGGAATGATATTTCTTGAATATTAACCCAATGTAATCCTTAGTTTCACTATTCTTTCATGCTTAGAAGCAAAAACAATCTCCTTGGTCTAGCACTAGTGAAAATGGGATTGACTTCCTCGCAGATTGGCTGATACCAACTTTAGGCCTCCCCGATGACTATATAAATTCATAGCATCATTATTCAGTCATCAAATTGTTTTTTGTTTTGTTTTTTTTGTTTGATTTTTTCCAGTTTTATCAACCTGTATTATTATGAATTAAAAGCATGAATTTCTGAGCCTTGGTGTATTCATTGCCTCGTTTATCTTGAACTTTCTTTCAGATTAAATATGAATAGTAAACCATCCCAAATACACGTTTTATATTCAGTTATATTTTGCCAAGATAAGACACAACCACACAAAGAATATAAATATGAAATACAATGAATGCAATTCCCTAACCTCTGCGCATAAAATAACCCTAGATGGGTTAAACCGCAACTAGTGGTGAAGTTCCAATTCTGGAACTCTGGGGAATGTGGAGTACCCTTTTATTACCATTACTCTCAGGTCCACCCTGACCCAGAGTGGTAGTACACATTAGGGTTCTGTCTATAGGTTAAATAGATCAAAGAATGAGTATTTAAAAAATTTTTTTTTTTTTTTTTTAATTGAACACCCAACAAGAATGAATAAAACAAAATGATTTCTGCATAAAATAACCCAACAAGGGTTGACATACCATAAAAAAAACTAACCAACCAACAAACTCGAGATGGGTTAAGATGCTATCTCAATTAATCAAAAAGTTAACACCATTATTTACAATTAGACACTTGACATTCAAAAAGAACTTTATTGGTGTTTGGGAGTTAAATTTATTGAAAATCTTGGGGTTTAAGTTAACAGTTTTAAGTGGAGTCAGGCGGGGGGGGGGGGGGTAGAACCCTGCGAAAGTGTTTTAAAAAAAACAAAGAAAAAAAAAAGACTAGCATAAATATCTACCCCCACTATATCAAAGCAAACCTTAACACTTAAGATACAAAAAGGTTCTCAGAAATGCAGGATACACCACACACCGAGAAGGCAAAATATATCCGTAGGGGTTGGCTTTTACCCAGAAAAACAGCATGACATCCGAAAACACTGAATTCTGCAGTTCTTTAGCACACTAAAACTTTTATGAATTTTTATTTTACTAATAGATTTATGAACATCTATATTTTGGTAACAAATTGATAAAAACAAGCATTTTTCTGCATTTTATACAACTTACTAAACTTTTCTTTTAGGTTTTGTAACATTTACATGACCAAGCGTATTCTTTAAATTGCTCTTATGGCAAACATTCAACTCTTTTATATATTATATATAATATATATATATATATTAGGGCCGGGTTAGCTCAGTCGGTAGAGCGTTCGGCTAGAAACCACAAGGTTCCTAGTTCGATACCGGTCCTCGCCAACTCGGCGTATGAGTATCACAGGGATCTGTGCGGTAAAGTGAGGAGCTGATGGTAGGTGTGTGGCATTCCACCTCAGACGCTAAAATAATTTCCTTGGTCTAACACTAGTGAAAAGGGGATAGACTCCCTCCCATACCAACATTAAGCCGCCCAGACGACTTTTACTATATATATATATATATATATATATATATATATATGTATATATCCACACACACACACCACACGAGCAGGATGCAACACAAGGTCAATTTCTTGAGCAGAGTTTTACAGGTTTGAATTCAGTTTTCCTTCTCTCAAACTGGTTACCTAGCCAAGTTTAAAGAGCCCAGTCTGCCCTACTATTTACCCATGGCTAGAGGAGAGTAGTTGGATTCATACCAAGTTTTGCCTGATGGTGAGGTTCCAGTTTTGGAGGTTTGGGGAATCTAGAGTACCCTTTCATCGCCATTACTCCCTGGTCCACTCTGACCCGGAGTGGTAGTACCTGTTAGAATCCCATCTATGGGTTAAATAGAAAAACATGAGTTTATAAAAAGTGAGTATCCATTAAGAATGAATTTATTTCAAAACTTTGCCAGCATTAAATGACCCACAGAGGTTGATGTGCTGTAAAACAAACCAGCTTTTTTCTTTAGTCAGTGATAGTCTCCGTACTAATTACTATCAAGCAAAAACCTGAGGGACATCTTTAAGAATACAAACCCTGAAAACATTTTAAATTTTCTATAAAAAAAACCCAACCTTTTCAACAAGATATAACAAAACATAACCGAATATCTCCATAAAACCACTACTTTAAAGACTGAAATCCAAAATAACCTTTTTTTGGCATTAAATAACCACAAATGGCATCTTTAAGAATACAAACCCAGAAAACATTTTAAATTTTCTTTTAAAAAAACCCAACCTTTTCAACACGATATAACAAAACATAACCGGATATCTCCATAAACCACTACTTTAAAGACTGAAATCCAAAATAACTTTTTTTTGGCATTAAATGACCCACAGAGGTTGATATGCCGTTAAACAAAACTCAAACTCAACCTTTCCAGGAATGAGACTCGAGATTTCAGATTGTAATTGATGTTTTTTTTTCCAGCTGTTATCTATTATTCGATCTCTGACCAGATTATGCCCTACTTTTATTTATTTATTTATTTATTTTTTTTTTTCTTTTTTTTCTTTTTTTTTTTTTTGACCTTTTGTGCTCTTCTGAAATGGATTGGTAATTCAAATCAAAATAATACATCTCAATCCTCATCTCAAAAATTAAAACTAACCCTCATTTAATTATTGGTGGAAAACTCCTGAATAAACAAATCCATATTTGTTTGAGCCCTTATTTAGGCTAGATGGGTGGTCGGAGAAGCCCACTCCAATCAACCGGCTGGTCATGTCAAGCCTTAGCACCTATATGATTGTCCCAACCCTATTGCCTGATATCCAGCCCCAACCCCTTTTTTATCATATATGTGCTAGAAGACGGTGGCTGAGGGTCTTAGTCTAACATCATACCCAGGACACTATCTGGTGGTGAGATTCCAATTGTGAGGAGTACCCCTTCATCACCATTGCTCCCAAGTCTACTCTGACCAGGAGTGGTAGTACCTGTTAGAGTCCCATCTATGGGTTAAATAGAAAAAAATGTGTTTTCAAAACTGTTTATAAAAATAAATTGTTGAAAAAAAAAAAAAAAGTACTATCAAGAATGAATAAAACAAAACATCTTCTGCATAAGATAACCCAACCAGGGTTGACATGCCGTAAAATCCAACCTTGTTTGACCCTTTTTGTTCTTTTTTTTTTTTTTTTTTTGGCAGTATTTTATATGGTTTTAAGTTGCCATATAATTTTTATCTGATTTTCAGTGGGTGACAGATCAAAAGATTTAATCTCCTGAGACATAATTAAAATATGTATAGACTGAGCCATAAGTTTCATAATGTCCATATTGCCTTGGGGATGTTGATTATTATGGGGGGGGGGGAGTAGGGTGTGCTGATTATTGTAAAGATGTGACCATCTGTTGATTGTGAGAAGAAAATCAATAATATCCACCATTTCTTTGAAACTGGACTCTTTGTGGTGTAGAAGAAAAGCTCCACCGAGAATTAAGCAAGTATAATATAGATATTCAGATATGTTCATTCTGACCCGTCCCCGTCAGTCACAACTGATCACAATCTGCTTTCAATTATGAAAAATCATTGCTTTTTGTCTAAGTCAGTTTATAAGTTCAATAGTAAAGTATTAGAATATTATAGCGGAGAAGAAAATATCTTACATATTTACACGAGCAGGATGTGACACAAGGTGAATTTCTTAAGCAGAGTTTAACAGGTTTTATTTCAGAGTTTCCCTTCTCCTAGACTGGATGCCTAACCAGGGTTAAAGAGCCCAGTCAACTCTATTTACCCATAGCTGGAGGGAGAGTAGTTGGATTACCCAACAATGTGAAATTCAGACACTAGTCCAGGGTTTGAACTTGGGTCAACGAGCCTATTTCCTATGACCCTAATCCTTACACCACATGCCTCCCTTTTTATGATACATGTGCTAGAAGGTGGTGACTGAGGGGTCAACCACCAATATTTATTAATAAGCATGAAGTTAATAAAAATTATTTCTACCAATTCCTTAATACATATGAAGCATCAATATCATCATGGACAACTGTTAATTATGAAATATTAATAGAATCCTTCACTCTTTTCTAAACATTCATACCTTTCCCAGGGTATTAGCATTATATGAAATGCAAACAGCTATGTCCAGGATTTGAACTCTCATCTTGCTGTGTCCATTTTCTACAACTCTAACCATTACCCTAACCCTAACCCCACCCCTCCACTTTTCAACCTTTTCCAGAAGAAATTCATGATCTATCATTCTCCTCTTGCCCTTGGGCGGGGGTCCAGTGGCTTCGGCCCTGGACTGCAGAAGTTGACAATGCTAATCTCAGGGAGACATCCCCCCAGGCAACACCTGCCTCCCATGAGCTTCGGTTCATGGGTGGTCCCACATTAATTGGGCCTTGTGCCTGACCTGTATATGTGGGATACATATAGGAGGTGCATGGTCTAATGGTTAGAGTTATAGGAAATGAACTCGTTGACCAGAGTTCAAATCCTGGACAAAGCTGTTTGCATTTCACATAGTGCTAATACCCTTGGTATGATCCAATTCTCCTTCCAGCTATGGGCAAATGCAGGGCAGACTGGACTCTTTAACCATGGCTAGGTAACCAGTCTAGGAGAAGGAAAACTTTGAATTCAAACCTGTTAAACTCTTTTTAAGAAATTGACCTTGTGTCGCATCCTGCTTGTGAGGAGGGGTTGGTATATATATATATATATTCGCATCTGATGAGTAGGGAGAGTTAGACACTTTGTTTAAGCTCCCTGAAATAGACTATAATGCTAAATCTATAAGTCTTTTGTTATTTCTTTACTTATATTTAAAAAGGATCAAACAAAAACTCGTCCGACAAGAATCGTCAGTACAGTTTAACAAAACGTTTAAAAGAAAAAATGCTGCCAAAATACACACACACACACACACACACACACACACACACATATATATATAAATATAAAAAGATATGAAAACACCACAAAATGCTGTTAAAGTGAAAACATTTTATAACTTCGCTGATATTGAACAATATTTCGATTTTATGAAAATCGTCATCAGAGCTTGGTTTATACTCCGTGTTGTTAAGAGGAGTGGAGACAAAAGTCATATGAGTTCAAAACAAAAACCTTAAAAGCAAAACCAAAAAGCTCTGATGACGATTTTCATAAAATCAAAATATTGTTCAATATCAGCAAAGTTATAAAATGTTTTCACTTTAACAGCATTTTGTGGTGTTTTCATATCTTTTTTATATATATTCATACGTCAGATTCATTTCCTTTCTTTTAACAAATATATATATACACACACACACACACACACACACATTATGTAGCATGGATATACTTACACAAATTCCATAATGTTAAAATGTAACAAATAATCTGTATTAATAGAGATTAAATTACAAGTAACAAAATGCTAAAAAGAATTCTAGATGAGCAAAGATGGGGGTGGGGCAACCAATCCGTAACACACATTTTAGTGTTGAATTTGAAAATTCACTCTCACTTGCAAATTGGTGGAGGAAGAGAAAATATTCAATTATAAGAAAATTAGGATGGCATATTTTACATTATTCCATAGACTAGCAAATATATGCACCTTCCGGGTGCAAGTTTTAATGTAATAAAATATTATATTAAATTAGAAAGGCTTATGATATGAAACTAAATAAGAATGCAGATGAAAATATTTTAAATAGAGGGGGTTATAATCAAACAATTGAAACTTTCATTGCTAAATTTTCCTAATTTAACTATATAAAATTAGTTATTTTTTCTTCTTAATGAGTTTCTTTTAAGATTTATCCCCGAGATTTTTGCTCATATTCATTAAGATAAAACCAAACAATTAGAAATCAATAATACTAAGCAGATATTTATTAAAATCAAGTTTTTAATATCAATATGCAAATTAGCCTTCCCGTTCACACTGTAAACCGCTATTTTGTTGTATATATAAATGCAATTGCATGTTATTAGTATGAAGATATGGTCAACAGTATTAATAATCTAAAACAATTTTATTAATAATTGAGGTTTAAATAAAGATAAAATCATGGAGAATGTGATATAACTAAGGGAATTGTGACTTGAATAGTAATGTAGTTTAGGTTAGACAGACAAACACACAATCTCTATGATAATAAGATTTATAATTTGTCAATGTGTGACTTGCATTGGATTGAAATGTCATGTGATGACAAGACACTAAAAAGAGAGAAACTTTACTCAGTTATTCACTGATTCCTGACCTGCCCAATTGGTAAGATAAAAGTTGTCACCAAGAAATAAAATATGTGCACATAGAAATGGGATCTCATTGTTGTTGTTATTCATGCCAGCTGAGAAGAATATGGAACAGCGAGAGAAGTGATAGCAGACAGCAGTGATACGTGGACAACGAGAACACAAGTGCAGAGGTGGGTGCTAGGAATGGCATAACAGTAAATTAGAAGCAGAAAATAAACCCAGTTGTAATGTCGTTGGGGGGGGGGCTAAAGTCGGTATCAGCCAATCAGCGAGGGAGTCTAACCCCTTTTCACTAGCACTAGACCAAGGACATTGTTTTTGGCATCTGAGATGGAGCGCCACACCTACCATCAGCTCCTGTGTAATGTAAACAAGTATAAATCGGTCAGTAGAGCATTCGACTAGGAACTGCAAGGTTCCTGGTTCAATACCGGCCCTCGCCAACTCAGCGTATGAGTAGCACTGGGACCTGTGCGATAAAGTGAGGAGCTGATGGTAGTTGTGGCACTCCACCTCAGACGGGAAAAAAATCTCCTTGGTCTAGCGCTATTGAAAATGGGATAGACTCCCTCGCTATCTGGCTGATACCGACTTTAGGCCACCCCAACGACTTTACTTACCACATGAGCAGGATGTGACACAAGGTCAATTTCTTAAGTGGAGTTTAACAGGATTGAATTCAGAGTTTTCCTTCTCCTAGACTGGTTGTCTAACCAAGTTTAAAGAGCCCAGTCTGCCCTATTTACCCATAGCTGGAGGGAGAGTAGTTGGATGCATATCTTTCCTAAGGGTATTAGTGCTATGTGAAATGCAAACAGCCTCATCCAGAATTTGAACTCTGGTCGATGGGTCCAATTCACTACTTATCTAACAAAACTATGGCCCCCAAAAATCAAAAAAACTTTTTTTTTAAAAACTTATCAGAGTCACCAAATGTGAGATTTGATGATGATGTGGTGGTGGTGTAATGGTTATTAACTAAAAAAAAATGAAACTAGGAAGTCAAGTTCAAATTCAGTCTGAAGCTGTTCATATTTACATCACACTACTATATCACCTAAGGAGCTGATGGTAAGTGTGGCGCTCCACCTCAGATGCTAAAACAATCTCCTTGGTTTAGCGCTATTGAAAAGGGGATAGACTCTCTCGCTGACTGGCTGATACCGACTTTAGGCCGCCCCGTCGACTTTACTTTTTACTTACTATATCACCTGATAATTGTGAAGATATGAAATTATTACTTATATACATGAGGGCCAGGTTAGCTCAGTCGGTAGAGCGTTCGGCTAGAAACCACAAGGTTTCTAGTTCGATACCGGTCCTCGCCAACTCAGCGTATGAGTAGCACAAGGATCTGTGCGGTAAAGTAAGGAGCTGATGGTAGGTGTGGCGCTCCACCTCAGATGCTAAATACAATCTCCTTGGCATAGCGCTATTGAAAAGGGGATAGACTCCCTCGCTGATTGGCTGATACCGACTTTAGGCCGCCCCGACGACTTTATTTACATTTAATTTTACATTTTAGCTCAGTCGCTAGAGCATCCGCCTTGGAATCGCTGTTACGATTTTATAGGCCATCCTTTAAGCTTCAAGTACGAGCACTTGTCCAGCAGAAATCCTTGGTAAAGAATCCTATGGTTGTTCCTTGGTGCTCCTCGGTATTGCAAGTCCTTCGTCAATGATTGCAAATGGACGTCTTTCAGTATCAGTGATTAAGTAGTCAACCAGCCACGCTTTCAGGCTATTGATTGGCTGAGGTTTAAACGATGTGACCTCGCTTAGTCTATAAATTTAAGTGGTGTATTGTAGCACACCTTATATATAACAAAATAATCCAACAGAGATGCCTTCTGATCAATCAGCTATTCATGTCAAGCTCTAGCACCTATATAATTGTCTCGACCCCATTGCCTTTATGGCAGACCCCCCAACCCTTTTTATCATATATGTGCTAGAAAGTGGTGGCTGTGGATCTTAGTGTACTGAGTATGGCGTTAAACTGCATACTAATAGTGAAGTTTTAAGTTTTAGGGAGAGTGGAGTACCCCTTCATCGCCATTACTCCCAGTTCCACTCTGACCCAGAGTAGTAGAAACTGTTAGGGTCCCATCTATGAGTTAAATACAAAAAAAATGAGTTCTAAAAAATGTGTCTTAGTGTCCTGGGTATTACGTTGAACTGCATCTAGTAGTGAGGTTCCAATTCTAGAAGTCTAGAAAGTGTATAGTACCCCTTCATTGCCATTACTCCCAGGTCCACCCTAGGCCATGATGGCATATATGGATTCTGGTTTAGGAGGTGCCTTGTGTAATAGTTACCATCGTAGAAAATGGACTCGACAGCCACGAGTTCAAATCCTAGATAAATCTGTTTGCATTTCACATAGTATGCTTGAGAAAGGCATGCATCCAACTATTTTCCTTCCAGCTATGGGTAAATAGTAGGGCAGACTGGACTTTTTAGCCTTGGTTTGGCAATCAGTCTAGGAGAAGGAAAACTGAATTCAAACCTGTTAAACTTGTATCACATCCTGCTTGTGCAGAGGTGTTGGTAGATATATATATATATTATGGACTCTCGTTGATTTTCGACGCATGAGGGTTCACACCCACAATGAACACCCACACAGTGATTTGTTTATAGTGGTGAAGGCTTGTGTTGGACCATCCACACTTTTTTGCACAGTCGATAGGAAAGAATTGGTGCATCAAGGGTTGCCACAAACCCAATCAACGACCGACCTCAGGAATTTTGAATTCAGAGTTATCCCTCTCCTAGACTGGTTGCCTACCCAAGGCTGAAGGGCCCAGTCTGCCCTACTATTTAACCCATAGCTGGAGGGAGAATATATGGATTCATACCTTTCCCAAGAGTATTAGTGCTATGTGAAATGCCAACAGCTTCATCTAGGAATTGAACTCGAATCGACAAGTCCATTTCCAACGACTCTAACCACTAGCCCACGCGCCTCTCTCTCTCTCTCTCTCTCTCTCTCTCTCTCTCTCTTATATATATATATATATATATATATATATATATATATAACATTAAGTAACCCTAGACAGGTTGACATGCTGTTAAAATCAATCATCATCTAGTTGGTTTAACAAAAATGAAAATGCAGCAGGAGCAACTAGAATTATACGGTAGACAGATGGTTAAAAAAAAGACACTTGGTGAGTTATAGTAAGATAATTGCATTAAAACAAATAAGAATACAATTTCATACCAAAACCTGACGTTGCTACTAAGTAAGTAAGTACAGTCGTCGGGGGTGGCCTAAAGTAGGTATCAGCCAGACAGTGAGAGAGTCTATCCCCTTTTCACTAGCGCTAGACCAAAGAGATTGTTTTGGTGTCTGAGGTGGAGTGTCACACCTACCATCATTTCCTTACTTTACTGCACAGATCCCTGCGCTACTCATACATTGAGTTGGCAAGGGCCGGTATCAAACTAGGAACCTTGTGGTTTCTAGCCGAACACTACCGACTGAGTTAAACTGAAAACTATCAAAAATATGCGCCCTCCAGGTGCAAGTATTTAAGTTTTAATGTAATAATTAAAAGAAAAAAGGTGGAGTCAGCCAAACAGCAATGGAGTCTATCCATTGAGAATTCCTGATATAATGTGTGCAATGAATGCCCGCTCCTACTTATAGACTAGGCCAGAATCATGTGATCTAACTCTTGGCCAATCACTGGCAGTACTCTGAGGTTGATAACAATACTTAAACCAACCCAATACTTAAACCAACAGCAATGGAGTTTCGCTAACACTAGATCAGGGAGATTGTTTTTTCGGGGTGGGGGGCACACATACTGTCAGCTCCCAGATGCCTTAATACACAGATCAGTTTATTTAACAACCATTGAGAATATAACATAAATAACTAAGGGAATTGTGACATAGTTTCAGTTACAGACAGACAGATACATGATCCCCATTATAAAAAGAAAACTATGTAAATTATCCAAACCATATACTATGTAAACCTTTATTTCTTAGTGATATATAAAACACATTGCAGGACTTTAAATACTTCAGTAGCATGGTTTATTTTGAGGTGAATCTAACTTAAGCTAGAATTTAATTGGGACACCATTAATAAATAAAATCCTAATTAAGATTAGATAATAACTGATTGATAATCATTGAGAATATAACATAAATAACTAAAGGAAATGTGATGGTGGTGGTGTGGTTTTGATTACAGACATACAGACAGATACATAATCTCCATTATAAGAAGATACTAATGGCAGATTGGTTAGACTTGTATTCAAATAAAATTCAGATTAGTGATAGAGGTGATGTTGCGATATTAGCTCTCTCTCTCTCTCTCTCTCTCTCTCTCTCTCTCTCTCTCTCTCTCTTTCTGAGTAATTCAAAGATTTCAAGAGGTTTTTTTTTCTTTTTTCTTTTCAATAAACACAATTCCCTAATTTCAATGGGTTTACATGCCATTGAAAGTTCATGCCAAAAGCTGATGTTGTTACTAATATTACTAAGATACTAATGTCAAATTGGTTAGACTTGTATTGAAATAATATTCAGATTAGTGATACAACTGAATTACAAGTCACTTGATTAGCCTTTTTTTCTCTTCTTTCTTCTTTCTTCTTCATTTTTTCTTTCTTTTTTTCTTTCTTTTTCTTTTCTTTCTTTTTTCCTTTCTTTTTTCTTTTCTTTTCTTCTTTTTTCTTTTCTTTTTTCTTTTTTTTCTTTTTTCTTTTCTTTTTTCTTTCTTTTTTTTCTTTTTTCTTTTTTTTTCCTTTCTTTCTTTTTTCTTTTTTCTTTCTTATTTCTTTTTATCTTTTTGTCTTTTTTCTTTCTTTTTATTCATTTATTTTTTCTTTCTTTTTCTTTTTTTTTTTAACTTATTTAAACTTGAAATATTTCCAGACATTATTATTTTTTTTTTTTTTTTTTTTTTTTTTCCTTTTTCTTTGTTTTTTTTCTCTCTTTTTTAAAAAAGTTATTTAAACTTAAAATATTTCCAACCTTAACCTAGATATTTTTTCACTCTTTGTCTTCTTTCCAGTCCGTAGCCTATTTAACACAGGCAAATGGAACTCAGATCCAAGCAATCCAAGAATCCATTGCACAGAGCAATTCCAGTAAAGAACTCTTTGAACCTTGTGCTGAGTAAGTAAAAAAAAACAAATTCATTTTCTCAACTTTTCTCAACAAATATCAATTGTAATAATTTCTGTTTGTTGTAAATATTGTCCAGTGGTGCTGATAGCTTTTTGATTTAATGCATTCTGGGATGCACATTTTTGCTTTTAAAGACTCTTGTAAATTAAATAGTTATTTCCTTTTTAATAACCTTAACCTTAGTATTATCTGCGTTATTCGGACTATTGTCCCCATCTTCATTGTTATTTGTACAACATTTCGGCCGATATACCCTCCGGCCTTCTTCAGGTATTATTAATACCTGAAGAAGGCCGGAGGGTATATCGGTCAAAACGTTGTACAAATTACAATGAAGATGGGGACAATAGTCCGAATAACGCAGATAATACTAATCTTCAAGCCTCATCTCAAACATTCAGAGAAACCCTAACCTTTGATTAAACTTAATCCCTAAGTATCTCCCCTGCCCGCTAGGGAATATTGTATATATATATATATATATAAAGAAGAATATTTGACTTCATATTTCAAACCGTCTACCTTTTCAGTGTTCCTTCTTCAAACTTCAAATTTTGAACAGATTGATAAACAAGGACTATTGCAGTTTTTTTCGTTATTTTGTGATAAAAATTTTTTAATTTTTTTTTTTTTACTTTTCCTTATATCAACAAATGCCCTGAAGAAGATCTACTTAACAGATCGAAACACTGCAGCATCGGCTAATAAACTTACCACTCATTTTATTTAAACCTGTGTTTTTTTCAAATTTCTCACTATACTACATACTGTCGGATTCACTTCCATCTCTTCACACACACACATATATATATATATATATATATATATATATATATATATATACACACACACACACAAACACGGGCATTTTGTGGAACTGTTATAACCGGTGTAATTATTTTGATATTAAAATCGAATTGAAAAGTAAAGAGTAGAATGACGAGACTGATAAACTGTTTGGATAGGTTTTAATATAAAAAATGAGTCCCCAGCAAAATGAATGGGTTTCAACTAAAGTTTTTTAATAGATTGTAGG